>JACEEZ010007182.1:355000-377500 GCA_016584305.1 Chionoecetes opilio
TGAATTTTAGGAGGATACTGAGACATTACTTTGTTGATTCCTATTTTATAAGGTTGAGTAGGGTCCCGGTACTCAGGTCAGGTAAGGTCAGGTCAGGTGTGGACTTGTTAGAATGCACATTAAAGCTATGGGGTAGTCAGGTCAGGTCAGGTCAGGCGGGATCTTTGTAGACCGCACGTTAGGGGAGCGTAGACTGCAGGCCCCGATGTAGACCACACGCTATAGTAGCACCGAATAAAAGTTGATAATTGAAGGGAAGAGGAAATGGAAGTAAGATATGGTTATTCATGATTGGGAAGGTTAAGGGAAGAGGAGGAAAAATGGTGAGATTGAGAAAAAAGAGAGAACAGGAAGAAGGAAGAAAGTGTGCGAGAGAGAGAGAGAGAGAGAGAGAGAGAGAGAGAGAGAGAGAGAGAGAGAGAGAGAGAATAGGACAGCTGATGTTTAGAAGGAAAGTGGGAGGAAAGAAGAGAGGAATAGGGGGAGAGGGAGTTGGGGGAAACGTATGACGCATGTGATTGGGTGATGAATTAGGGTGGGGAGGAAGGGGGATCAAGGCTGGGGAGGGTGCACATAACTCAAGGTCGTCAGGATATTGGGCGGGGCGGGGAGAATAGGGGGGAGGGGGTGAAATGGATTGGGGAAGCTTGGGGGGACTAATCCATTGATACAGGGTGGAGTTGAGACTAGAGAGAAATGGCGATAAATGTAATGTTTTAATCTGTTATGGAAGGGGTGATAATGGGATGGGATGGAATGGGATGGGGTGGGGATGGACATAGGCTAAAGGGAGTGGGTTAGAGTGGAAGGGGCGAAGTGGGGATGGGAAAGGGAGCTATTGAAGGGGTTATGAAGGAAGAGAGAGTAGTGGAGTTAGAAAAATACACAGATAGAGAGAGAGAGAGAGAGAGAGAGAGAGAGAGAGAGAGAGAGAGAGAGAGAGAGAGAGAGAGAGAGAGAGCAGTGGAGTTAGGATATGTTTAAAGAGTTGGGGGTAATAGTAATGCGAAGGAAGGGGAAGGGGGGGAGGAGAATAGGGCGGGGAATTGAGGAGGAGTAGGTGGGGAGGAGTATGGGGGAGTGGGAGTATAGGGAGGGAGGGGAGTATGGGGAATGTACATATATAGTGTCATAGTTATAGTGTATAGTGTCATAGATATAGTGAGGACTGAAAAAAAGATATACGAATGCTAGAGAATTCAAAATGCTCACTTATATGGGCTTAATGGACCGGGTAGGAAAATAACACAAGCAGGAGCAAGGGAAAGACATTTAGGTTTGAGAGTGAAATTAATTTATTAGATACTGAAGGAGGAAAGATAGGGAGGGGAGGAGTGTGGCGATGCGAGGGAAGACGCAGGTATTAGGGGAAGGATTGGGAAGTGGGGGCAGGGATAGGGAAGGGCGGGGACGAGAAGGAGTAGGCGGCGAAGGTCGGTGAGTTGCTGCCACTGAACTCCACCCACGCGATGAGGTAACGAGGGAGGGAAGGAGTGAGGTAGGAGGTAGGTAGAGTGGGAGGGAGGGAAGGAGTAAGGGCCGGATTTAGGGTGGGGCCCACGGGGCCTGGGCCCCGGGCCTCCCACCAGAAGCAGAAGGAACCCCCCACCAAGCGCTGGGCAACTTGACAGTTGGATTCAGTTACCAAACCAAATAAACCAAAAAGTCAGATATCTCCCTCCACTGCCCCCCAGATCCCACACCTTCAGACCATCTTCTGCTATAAAGTCATGCGTAAATGTACATACTTTCCATTTATATTTTCAGGGAAGCCGAAGCCTTCTAGGGTTAGCTTTGCTACAGGAAAAAAAATAGACTGCTAGAACAAAAGGAGAATACGTAGGAATATGGCGAAATATGTGCGTGTGTGAGTGAGTGAGTGAGGGTGGTGGCGACTCATAGATGAAATGAGACTAATTGCTGTGTAGGAGAATAAGGGGAATGAACTTAAGGACAAAAGATAATATGAGACTGATGGAATTGACGGAGATAGAAAAAAAGGGTGTAATGGAAGGGATAGAAAGACAGATTTAACTTGAGAAATATAGAAAAGGAAAAGAGAGAGAGAGAGAGAGAGAGAGAGAGAGAGAGAGAGAGGAAGAGAGAGAGAGAGAGAGAGAGAGAGAGAGAGAGAGAGAGAGAGAGAGAGAGAGAGAGAGAGAGAGAGAGAGAGAGAGAGAGATATTGATATATTTATTTGGCCATGTAGTTTTGTACAAATGAACATATTACATATAGTGATAAAGCCAGGTCCAATAAGCCGAAGCTTTTATAGGATCTGAAAGCTATAATACATAATAACATAGCAAGGGACTGGTCAGGCCATTTTGAAAATATAACATTTTATGGATGATAATATGGAAGTTAACAATAGTAAACCAATCATTTTAAATGCATAAAAAAAAAAAATCTTAATAACCATAAAAAAATTAAAAAAAACACAATATGACACTTATGGTTGTAAAGAGTTTATAAATTTTCATTGTATTTGTCAAGCATGCTCTTTATCAAGTTACGTTTGAAAGATTTTAAGTTTTCATCAGTAATAAAATGTTCTGGTAAGTTGTTCCAGCTTTTAGTTCCTCTTGACAAGATACTCTGTTGTGCATGTGATGTCCTGCACAATGGTATACGTAAATCATGTGGTCTTCGGGTTACATTGTAGGGTATTGCTCTAAAGCCAAGGTCTAAAGGTAAAGAGTGTATGGATTTATGTACATACATCAGAGAGAGAGAGAGAGAGAGAGAGAGAGAGAGAGAGAAGAGGACGAAAAATGACAATTTAATACCCTCTCTATGACATTCCCCCTTCCTAACACCAAAAAATAAAAATAAAAATATATAGAGAAATGATAAATTCGCCCCTAAAAATTTTCATCCCTAACCTCACGAAAAAAATAGATAAACTGCTCAAAATACCCTCAAATTTCTATGACATTCACCCTTCCTACCGCAAAAAAAAGAAGAAAAAAATATATATCGAGAGTATTGGTAAATTCTTCACTAAAAATTACCTTCAAATCCTCACGAAAAAAATTTATAATCTGCTCAGAAAACCCTTACACTGATCCCTCAACAATTATTTTTCCTCCACCATCCATAAAACTTCCCCAAACTGAAGATACAAAATTTTAAATCCCAACCTGTTCCCACAAAATATCTTAAAAACACACCAATTCACTCATCTTTCCCCTTTAAAAAATCCTCAAACCTCATTAAATATCCCTGTGAATGATGAGTCAGCGTTGGGGAAGAGCTATTAGAGACCAAGGGAGATTAAAGGCAACTCGTGGTGAGGGGAGAGGTGGGAAGAGAGGAGGATAAGTAGTGGGGAGGAAAATGTATGCGTGGGGGTTGATTAACTCTCAAACAGTAGCCTTTAACACATCATCCCCACCTCCTTTCTTCCCCTCCTCTTCTCGCCACCACCTTTCCTCCCCACTTCTCCCCACCTCCTCTCTTCCCCACCTCTCCTCATCCCCTCTCCTCCCCACCTCCTCTCCTCCCCACCACCTCTCCTCCCCGTACCTCTCCTCCCCACCTCCTCCCCTCCCCACCTCCTCTCCTCTTCCCCACCTCTCCTCCCCACCTCCCCAATGTTTTGCAACGATGCCTGGGGATACAGGTTAAAGAGGAAGGTACTGGCAGAGCGCCTCCGTGTGTTTGTGTGTGTGTGTGTCTGTGTGTGTGTGTGTGTGTGTGTGGTCACTGTGTGTGTGTCACTGTGTGTGTGCGTGTGTGTGTGTGTGTGTTTGTGTGTTTGTGCGTGTGTGTGTTACTGTGTGTGTGTGTGTCACTGTGTGTGTGTGTGTGTGTGTGTGTGTGTGTGTGTGTGTGTGTCACTGTGTGTTGTGTGTGTGTGTGTGTGTGTGTGTGTGTGTGTGTGTGTGTGTGTGTGTGTGTGTGACGTGTGTGTTTGTGTGTGTGTGTCACTGTGTGTGTGTGTGTGTTTGTGTGTGTGTGTGTGTGTGTGTGTGTGTGTGTGTGTGTGTGTGTCACTGTATGTGTGTGTGTGTGTGTGTTTGTGTGTGTGTGTGTGTGTGTGTGTGTGTGTGTGTGTGTGTGTGTGTGTGTGTGTGTGTGTGTGTCACTGTGTGTGTGTGTGTGTGTGTGTGTGTGTGTGTGTGTGTGTGTGTGTGTGTGTGTGTGTGTTGTGAAAAGAGAGGATTCAGGCAATATATTTCGGATTAAGAATTATCTTGCAATGCAAAGAGCAATTTCGTTAATAGAAATAACGTTTATATAAGTAATGATAATGGTTGTATTGTTATGTACTCGAATGACAATTAGAATGATAGTGGTTGTTATTATAATGATGCCAATAATAATAAAGATTTTTGTAAATATTGACTTGTAGTAATATAGTAATGTTAATGGAAAAAATAATAATAATAGTAATATTAATTATAATAATAATGATAAAAATAATGATAAAAATGGTAATAGTAATAAAAATACTAATAATAATAATAATAGGAATGATAATAATGATAACAACAATAACAATAATGTATAACAGTAACAGTTCGGATTCGAATCCGACCTGGTACTGTTATACAATTTGTCTTAACAGATTAAATAATTATAATACCGTAAACTCTCTCTAAATCAAACCCGTATAATTCAAACTTCGGATAATTCGACCTGTTTCAGGCCAGTTCAAAATTTTCAATAACTTTCCATAATTCGAGCAAGTTTGAATGATCCTTAGCCTTACTAGTGGGAGTCCGACCTCTCCCATACGATGCGTGCCGCGGCTGCCTAGCGTGATCTGATATATAATAATTTATAATTATCGCATAAATACGATAGGTGGAGGAAGAACCCACCTATCCCAATATTATCAATGAGCAAAACACAAATTAGCAAACTACAAATAACACAAAACAAAGCCCTCAGATTTGCTACAGAACAGAGATACCCATACACACTCAACACACAAGAAATACATGAATTAACAAAAATAGAACCGATTAACAAAGACTACAAAAGAGCCGAAAACATATGGAAGAAATTTGAAGATGAAGAGAATCCTTTACTAATAACACTAAAACAAAGACAAGAAAATATAAGAAAATACAATATGAACTTCCCTAGTACACTAATAACAATGGAAACTATACCAGAACCACAATATCATTAAAAAATGAACATGATTAGCTAGATATACACATAAAATACATGCAAACACCTATTAAAAAACACAATGCATAAAAACTTCAAACATATATCACAAGACACAGCAAGGTTGACTGCCCACCAACTATCTACTTCTACTATCATATTTTACACCTGCTTTCCCTTCCACTCTCTCTCTCCCCTCTAACTTTCCTAAAAAAAATATATATATAAATAAAAATTAAAAAAAGGGAGGGGGGGAGGAAGATGGGGAGAGGAGGAGGAAGGGGGGGAGGGGAAGGAGGGACGAGGAGGAGGAAGGAGGGGAGTGGGGGAGGAGAAGGAAGGAGGTGGGACAAGGAAGGGAGGAGAGGAGGAGAAGAAAGGGAGGAGAGGAAATGGGAGGAGGAAGAACTATGTTTTTTAAGTATCGTTCGCTTGGTTTACAATCCTTCAGAGTCCTTCACGGGCCTCTTTGCTCCTTCACGCATCCTACAGGAGTCATGGGAGGGCATTAGAAGTTCCACAGGATTGCTATAGTATTCCTAGGTTTTTATAAGTACTTTGGCAATCGCATGGGTGGCTCAAATAGGGATTAATGATAATATTACTAATACTGAAAATACTAATACTGATCATTGTATTGAAGTAATGATTAATCTAGCAATGCCTATCAAATTTTTATCTCTTGTAGTAAGTTTTGTCTAATTTGTGATTTTTAAGGAATATCTGGAAGTATCATGTCATTGTGAATTGGCTGAAATAGGGACTTCTAATCATTGTAACTGAAAACTGACTCCATATTCGTTTTCAGCATGCCAGAAAACTGCCAGGAACAAATTTTCAAGCAAATCTATTTTCCAGAAAATATTGAAATATTGCAAATTTTGCTATGCCTTGGTTTTTTTTTAATCACGTTTTTTACAATAACTAAAAAACTATGGCAGAAACGTGCAACAGGCATAGAGAAGTAAATATGAAGTAGATCAAGGGCTATCATATGGCGTAAAGCCATACAATATTGATTAATAAATAACCGAGAAAATAGCATATTCGTACATTTATATAAAATATCAATTTTCGCGACAACCATGAGGTGTTTTGACAAGCCGATTACTGCATCATGTATAGAACACCTCAAGATGAACCTTTGTCACTTCGATAAGTTTTCTTCTACGAATCTACTACTACTAGTACTAATTCTACCATTACTACTACTACGTACTACTACTACTACCTCTTCCACTACTACTACTACTTCCACTACTACTACTACTTCCACTACTACTACTACTACCAGTAACACAAAATAAAAAATCTCAAATGTTCAAAATGCAAGGGTGGAAGAAGTCCAGAAACAAGAATTGATATAGATGAAATATATATCAAATATTCTTCATCTATTAACAAACAGTTGTTCTCATGCTTCAGGCGTTGGGGATGCAGGAATGAATAATATACATTTCATCCATCCTGATTTTTTTTTCTGTCCTTTTTCCATTCCTACTTCCTGCACATTTTAGAATAAAGTTCTTTGTTACTGGTTTCTGACACTTTTCACTTTGTATTTGCCCGCTTTGAAAGTTAGCGAGTCCGCTGCGTGGATTGCAATGTTCGTTCGGTCGGCTGGCTCTGTTCCAAGCTTAGTTTTTTAGCCTTCTATCCTTCGCATGGCATCTTCACCTCCTTCACACCCAGATCTTTCCTTTGCTATAAAAAATTATATGTTGTTAGCCATAAAATTACGAAAAGTAACTGCATATACCAAATTAGTTAGTCGACAAGGATACTAAACAGGTCAAATCTATAAAATATTGCTTATGTTTATAAAAATCGTCTAGTGGTACCCAAATTACAATGGAAATTACGTTCTGGGTCTCATGGAGTTAAGAACATTTTTTTGAAGTCTTCAGGATTAGAGCAGCATTTTGGTGTCTTATTCATCTTTTTCCATTTGTCCGTTTTGTGATTTGTGAGTTAATTAAGGAGGCTGTAAGAGAAAGAAGAAAGAAGAGTAGAAAGAAAACAAGAAAAAGAAAGATGATTTTCTATGTTTTTGATCGGTTTTTTGTTTGTTTCAGTAAAAGTGAGCTGAAATCAGAGGGTAGCTTTGTATATCGGATAGATAGGGCTATCTGTAGGCATACATATCCTATTTGCTGAGTTTTACCTTTGGTTTACTACTACTTTTACTACTACTACTACTACTACTACTACTACTACTACTACTACTACTACTACTACTACTACTACCGTAGATAACACTAAAGTCGCCTGGACAACTCTTTTTTCTGTTTACAGACGTGTGGTGGCGTTAATAGTTACATTTGTGCATCCATGATTTCAGGAAAGATAGAAGGGGCTATCTGGAGAGTCTGTGTCATTTTGTGTTTTCATCTGTGTCATATTATGGCTATAAATGAACAAATTACAAAAATATCAACATAGTGGCCACCAACAATAAAGTCGCCAGTTAGTGTTTATTTACTGAGTGTCCTCCCGTCGTCGTCGTCGCATGAAAAAAAACGCGTAGTGAAATTTGAAACCGTATATACTTGCAGATACAAAGCATAAAACAACGCTGAAACCGGGTAGATTATACTGTCTTGATATAAACTACTGTGTATCATCTTCAGTGGCACATAAAAATCAGTAGTGATGCTATAATTCGTAATATATGGCGCCTGGCGACATTATTACGGCTGGCGACTATACTGTTATCTACGGTACATTAACTTTGACCATTAGACACATCATTATTATATTTCAATGAAAGTACAACACGAGTAAGGAGAGAGAGAATGAATGAAAGAAATGAAACTAAGAGGATATACGCATATGAACTAACAGACAGGCACAAAAAAAATGCATAAACACATACATACATACATAAATACATGCATTTATACGTATATCCAGGGTTTTTTCTCTCCGCAGAAGACAAGAGGCGAAGATATTGGAAGATAACAAAATGAAACCAATCAGAGAGAGAGAGAGAGAGAGAGAGAGAGAGAGAGAGAGAGAGAGAAAGAGAGAGAGAGAGAGAGAGAGAGAGAGAGAGAGAGAGAGAGAGAGAGAGAGAGAATGACAGTAGAGCGAGGGGAGGGGGTGAAGCTAGTGGCATATATATATATAAATTGATAGATAGATATAGAAAAAAGAAAGGAAGGGAATGAGAGAGAGAGAGAGAGAGAGAGAGAGAGAGAGAGAGAGAGAGAGAGAGAGAGAGAGAGAGAGAGAGAGAGAGAGAGGACTAAAGAGGAAGGGCGTCATGGAAGGGGGGGGTGAGGGGGCCTTATCTGTGAGTAGGTCAGAGGTGAGGGCACAGCGACGGTAACTGCTGCAGAAGGAAGGAGAGGTGGAGGAGGTAGTGGTTTTCTATAGGATTCGTAAAGGTAATGGTGGTAATTAGTGCTGGAGTTAGAGGAATATAAAGGAAGGCATAGAAATGAAGTCGTGTTTTCCTAGAATTGATTAAATTTAACCCCTTCACACCCAGATCTTTCCTTTGCTATAAAAAAATATCTGATGTTAACCATAAAATAACGAAAAGTAACTTAATATACCAAATTAGTTAGTAGACAGGGATACTAAACAGGTCATATCTATAAAATATTGATTATAGTCACTAAAAATCGTCTAATGGTAGCCAAATTACAATGGGAATTACGTTTTGGGTCTCAAGGGGTTAAGGGAGCTCTTTAAAAATGTTTGCTCATTCAAAGAGCTCTGCCTTGTCAATTTTTTATATTTTATTAATCATGATGTATATGTTTAATTGGGCAAATAAATGTTTTTTACTTTTTCTTTTTACTTTGAAGGCAGAGGAGAAACAGTCAATAAAAACAGTAACAACAAAAATACACCCATCAGAATAATAATAATATTGATAACAACTCGAAGTTCAGGTGTGGTGAGCAACAAAATACCTGTCCTGCCCTGCCATAGCCTGTCACACATGTCCTGCCCTGCCACAGCCTGCCACACATATCCTCCCCTGCCACAGCCTGCCACACATGTCCTGCCCTGCCACAGCCTGCCACACATGTCCTGCCCTGCCACAGCCTGCCACACCTGTCCTCCCCTGCCACAGCCTGCCACACATGTCCTGCCCTGCCACAGCCTGCCACACATATCCTCCCCTGCCACAGCCTGCCACACATGTCCTGCCCTGCCACAGCCTGCCACACATGTCCTGCCCTGCCACAGCCTGCCACACATATCCTCCCCTGCCACAGCCTGCCACACATGTCCTGCCCTGCCACAGCCTGCCACACATGTCCTGCCCTGCCACAGTCTGCCACACATGTCCTCTCCTGCCCCAGCCTGCCACACATGTCCTCCCTGCCACAGCCTGCCACACATGTCCTCCCCTGCCACAGCCTGCCACACATATCCTCCCCTGAAACAGCCTGCCACACATGTCCTCCCCTGCCACAGCCTGCCACACATGTCCTCCCCTGCCCCAGTCTGCCACACATGTCCTGCCCTGCCCCAGCCTGCCACACATGTCCTCCCCTGGCACAGCCTGCCACACATGTCCTCCCCTGCCCCAGCCTGCCACACATGTCCTCCCTGCCACAGCCTGCCACACCTGTCCTGCCCTGCCACAGCCTGCCACACATGTCCTGCCCTGCCACAGCCTGCCACACATGTCCTGCCCTGCCACAGTCTGCCACACATGTCCTCCCCTGCCACAGCCTGCCACACATGTCCTCCCCTGCCCCAGCCTGCCACACATGTCCTCCCCTGCCACAGTCTGCCACACATGTCCTCCCCTGCCACAGCCTGCCACACATGTCCTCCCCTGCCCCAGCCTGCCACACATGTCCTCCCCTGCCACAGTCTGCCACACATGTCTTCCCCTGCCCCAGCCTGCCACACATGTCCTCCCCTGCCACAGCCTGCCACACATGTCCTCCCTTGCCACAGTCTGCCACACATGTCCTCCCCTGCCACAGCCTGCCACACATGTCCTCCCCTGCCACAGCCTGCCACACCTGTCCTCCCCTGCCACAGCCTGCCACACCTGTCCTCCCTTGCCCCAGCCTGCCACACCTGTCCTCCCTGCCACAGCCTGCCACACATGTCCTCCCCTGCCCCAGCCTGCCACACATGTCCTCCACTGCCCCAGCCTGCCACACATGTCCTCCCTGCCACAGCCTGCCACACATATCCTCCCCTGCCACAGCCTGCCACACATGTCCTGCCCTGCCACAGTCTGCCACACATGTCCTCTCCTGCCCCAGCCTGCCACACATGTCCTCCCCTGCCACAGCCTGCCACACATGTCCTGCCCTGCCACAGCCTGCCACAGCCTGCCACACATGTCCTGCCCTGCCACAGCCTGCCACACATGTCCTCCCTGCCACAGTCTGCCACACCTGTCCTCCCCTGCCACAGCCTGCCACACATGTCCTCCCCTGCCACAGCCTGCCACACATGTCCTCCCCTGCCACAGCCTGCCACACATGTCCTCCCCTGCCACAGCCTGCCACACATGTCCTCCCCTACCACAGCCTGCCACACTGTCCTCCCCTGCCACAGCCTGCCACACCTGTCCTCCCTTGACCCAGCCTGCCACACCTGTCCTCCCCTGCCACAGCCTGCCACACATGTCCTCCCCTGCCCCAGCCTGCCACACATGTCCTCCCCTGCCCCAGCCTGCCACACATGTCCTCCCCTGCCACAGCCTGCCACACATGTCCTCCCCTGCCACAGCCTGCCACACATGTCCTGCCCTGCCACAGCCTGCCACACATGTCCTCCCCTGCCACAGCCTGCCACACATGTCCTCCCCTGCCAGAGCCTGCCACACATGTCCTCCCCTGCCACAGCCTGCCACACATGTCCTCCCCTGCCACAGCCTGCCACACATGCCTCCCCTGCCCCAGCCTGCCACACATGTCCTGCCCTGCCACAGCCTGCCACACATTTCCTCCCCTACCACAGCCTGCCACACATGTCCTCCCCTGCCCAGCCTGCCACACATGTCCTCCCCTGCCACAGCCTGCCACACATGCCCTCCCCTGCCCCAGCCTGCCACACATATCCTGCCCTGCCACAGCCTGCCACACATGTCCTGCCCTGCCACAGCCTGCCACGCTTGTCGTCCCCTGCCACAGTCTGCCACACCTGTCCTCCCCTGCCACAGCCTGCCACACATGTCCTCCCCTGCCACAGCCTGCCACACATGTCCTCCCCTGCCACAGCCTGCCACAGTCTGCCACACATGTCCTCCCCTGCCACAGCCTGCCACACATGTCCTCCCCTGCCCAGCCTGCCACACATGTCCTCCCCTGCCACAGCCTGCCACACCTGTCCTCCCCTGCCACAGCCTGCCACACTGTCCTCCCTTGCCCCAGCCTGCCACACCTGTCCTCCCCTGCCACAGCCTGCCACACATGTCCTCCCCTGCCCCAGCCTGCCACACATGTCCTCCCCTGTCCCAGCCTGCCACACATGTCCTCCCCTGCCACAGCCTGCCACACATGTCCTCCCCTGCCACAGCCTGCCACACATGTCCTGCCCTGCCACAGCCTGCCACACTGTCCTGCCCTGCCATAGCCTGCCACACATGTCCTGCCCTGCCACAGCCTGCCACACATGTCCTGCCCTGCCACAGCCTGCCACACATGTCCTGCCCTGCCCCAGCCTGCCACACATGTCCTCCCCTGCCACAGCCTGCCACACATGTCCTGCCCTGCCACAGCCTGCCACACATGTCCTCCCCTGCCACAGCCTGCCACGCATGTCCTGCCCTGCCACAGCCTGCCACACATGTCCTGCCCTGCCCCAGCCTGTCACACATGTCCTCCCCTACCCCAGCCTGCCACACATGTCCTCCCCTGCCCCAGCCTGCCACACATGTCCTCCCCTGTCCCAGCCTGCCACACATGTCCTCCTCTGCCACAGCCTGCCACACATGTCCTCCCCTGCCACAGCCTGCCACACATGTCCTGCCCTGCCCCAGCCTGTCACACATGTCCTCCCCTGCCCCAGCCTGCCACACATGTCCTCCCCTACCCCAGCCTGCCACACATGTCCTCCCCTGCCACAGCCTGCCACACATGTCCTGCCCTGCCACAGCCTGCCACACATGTCCTGCCCTGCCACAGCCTGCCACACATGGCCTGCCCTGCCACAGCCTGCCACACATGTCCTGCCCTGCCACAGTCTGCCACACATGTCTTCCCCTGCCACAGCCTGCCACACATGTCCTCCCCTGCCACAGCCTGCCACACATGTCCTCCCCTGCCACAGCCTGCCACCCCTGCCTAACTTTACCTGCACGATGACGAAGACTTCCTTTTTGCGTCATCCTATTCTTTCCCGTCATCTTTTTGCGTCATCCTTTTCTTTACCGTCATCTTTTTTGCGTCATCCTTTTCTTTCCCGTCATATTTTTGCGTCATCCTTTTCTTTCCCGTCATATTTTTACGTCAAGTGAGATTTTGAAATTAAATGAGAATGATTGCAGAAATCACGGCAGGTGTATAAATACAAGGTAGATGAAAATTAAAATAACATAAACGTTTCCTGTGACTTTCTGTAATGATTCAAGTAAAGAGTCAAATTAGGCGACCAAGGGGTATTTCAATTTGAGAACTTGCTACATAAATGGTTGAAGTGATTACTGCTAAATTAGTATAAGTGTAGATGACCTTTTTTTTTTTATTCAATGCAACGCAATATACTACAGAGGAAGTTATCTCTCAAATAATGATAAGAACAGTTCATGGCTCGATCAATAATAACAACAAATATACACCAATCCGAATAATAAGAATAATAGTGACAATAACACCAAGGTCAAGGCTCAGGTGTGGTGAGCTACAAAATACCTGTCCTGCGCTGCCACAGCCTGCCACACCTGTCTAACTTTACCTGCACGACTATTCTTTTTTGTTTACCCTTGGCCAGTCCTTTGAGATAACATAAGAACATCAGAACATAAGAAAATAAGATGTAAAAGGAGGAGATAAAAAAAGGAGGAGGTAAAAAGGCGTAAAAAGTAAAGGTAAAAAGTCCTAAGGAGATGTAAAAAAAAAATCCAGTTGACGAAGACTTTTCCTTCTTGCGTCATCCCCACTATTGGTGAACACTTGATTTTTTTTTTATATGTAGAATGATCCAGTTTTGGGAGAAAAATATAGTTGATACTGATAAAAGCTCGTACATGATCTGTTGTAGAGTGAAAACCAAGTCTTGCAAGTCTAAGCGTGATAGTTAAATATGATAAGTAGTGTCCGTAGACTTTCTTTGTTGTTTTGTTATTTTCCGGTCATTTGCAGTTGATTCCAGGAACATGTGAGGATAGATAGTCGCGTTTCTTTTAGTCTGATATGGAATATATTTCGTTTAAATGTATTTTGTGGTGTACGTAATGCATATAGGCAAGGAGGCATGTGTACGATAATACGGTCTTGATGCAATTTTGTATAACAATGTTTTGGGAGTATGTGGTTTCTATGGTTGCAATTCATTGAGATAATGGATATGATTGGATGTATATATTTGAAATACGAGCAAATATATATTGAGTGAAATAGAAATTGAATAGTTATTGGAGAAACACTCAGAAAGAGACATAAGTCAATATCGAATATTTACATACCGTACCTCAATTCACCATTTAAGTCAGGTATTTATCAGCTCGCTTTTATTTTTTTATGTTTTCATTTTATATATTTTTTATTCATTTACATCTATTACAGTTTGACAAGAAAAACAAAAAAACAAATCTTGCTTAAGCTTTATATTTTCTTATTGGTCAAGAATTATTTAGTGTGTGGTAGGGTTGAAAGCGACGCAACATCCTTCCTCTGCAAATTGAAGGGTATCTATCCTCCCTGCCGCCCTCAGTACCGAGCGTGGTGACCCTGCTGCTGGTAGGGGGGCAGGGGTTGACCGCGTGAGGAAGGGTTGGGGAAGAGCAGGCATACCACCTACTACCCATATTTAACCCCTTGAGGTCCAGAACACCATTTCCATTGTAATTTGGGTACCATTAGACGATTTTTAGTGAATATAAGCAATATTTTAGAGATATGACCTGTTTAGTATCTTTGTCCACCAGTTAATTTTATATATTCAGTCACTTTTCGTAATTGTATGGCTAACAACAGACCATTTTATATAGCAAAGGAAAGATCTGGGCGTGAAGGGGTTAAGGCTTATTTATGACCGGGTACTTTTTAAAGATGAAGTCAATAGATATTCATGACATGGTAGTGAGCGTGATAGCAGGGTTGTCTGTACTATATATAATGACGTGACACTCAGCGGACTGAAAACTTATATATCAATAGACTTTTAATATAGTGATAGATAGTGTTAGTCTGTTAATCTTGGAAAAGTTAATGAATCTTTGATATTATTAACCCCTTCATGTCCAGATCTTTTCTTTTGTTATAAAAAATCGTCTGCAGTTAACCATAAAATAACGAAAAGTAACTAAATAAACCAAATTAGCTAGTCGACAAGGATATTAAGCAGTCATAGCTATAAAATATTGCTTATAGTCACTAAAAATCGTCTTATGGTAGCTAAATTATAATTAAAATTACGTTCTGGGTCTCAAGGCGTTAACAGGCCCTCCGTCTCCTGCCTCACCTACGTAAAACATATCATGAACATTCTCCGTCATTCTAAGTCTCTCAGACATTGATTTTCACTCTTATCTTCGTCACCTGGCCGTATACCTGCCTCTCTCACGCCTGCACAATATCGAACTCCCCACCAACCCCTTCCTGGCCCCCCTAGTGATGTTCCTTTTTCCTTTATCACCTTCTCTTCCCCTCTCCCAGACACACTTCTTTAAGACTTGTGGCCTCGCCTCACTTCATTTTCCTTTCCCGCCATCCTTCCCTTTCCTGACATTCTTACAGCCACATTCCTTTTCATTTACCGTCAATAACACCATAGTCACCACTGCACTAATGTCGCCAGGCGTCATATATTACGAATTTTATCATCACTACTAGTGATGGACCGAATGTCTATTTTCCGTATTCGCGAATGCGAATGCGAATATTTGGTTTAAATATTCGCGAATGCGAATGTAAAAAGGTGAAAATAAACATAATTTTGAACTGTAGTTTCTATAGTCTGTGAATAGTATCGACAGCAAATACTTCCTCCTGCATCGGTAAAAAGTGCATAAACTCGTAGCCGATTTTTTTTATTAGTTCAACACCTGAAGTGGCAGTAGTATGAACGACTCACGTATACCGACAGCACTACAGTATGATATGGGTGACTATATGTAGGGTCAGGAGAGGCACTGAGTCGCGTATTACAGCCAAACTATATTAACTGGGATATCTATCACACATAATAGAACAGAGAGACGCGGCAAGGTGTATTCTGCGACGCGTCTATCATTATTTATGACCCAATAATTAATGTAACAATAATGGTGCACCAGGGAAAATGAAGTTCTAGTCGGTAGGAAAATTAAGTTGTACAAATTAATTACTGATGTAGTTGACAGACAAATTCGACCAATAATAGTAAGAGGAGAAAAGTAGGCTGGATATTTGAGGGGACAAAATAAATATTGACATGAGAAAGAAATTGACAAAGAAACATAGATGCCTGGAATGCACTAGAAGAAGAAATGATACCGATAAAAACATTGAAGGAAAATCTAAATAACTATTACTATGGAGACACGACCTCATGAGTATAGCTTATGCCTCTATGCTACAACTATAGGTACACACACACACACACACACACACACACACACACACACACACACACACACACACACACACACACACACACACACACACACACACACACACACACACACACACACACACACACACACACACACACACACACACACACACACACACACACACACACACACACACACACACACACACACACACACACACACACACACACACACACACACACACACCACACAGAGTGATGCCAGTTTGCGACACATTCTCAATATTCTTAAAGGTAACCCTTAAGTGTGAATGCTCGAGATATAGCTGCAACGTTCTGTAATTCACAAAAATCGAGTGTTTTATAGAAGTATTCTGGATAAGTGTAAGTGTGTGTGCGTGTATGTGTGTGTGTGTGTGTGTGTGTGCGTGTGTGTGTGTCCGTGTGTGTGCGTGTGTGTGTGTGTGTGTGTGTGTGTGTGTGTGTGTGTGTGTGTGCGTGTGTGTGTATGCGTGTGCGTGTGTGTGTGTGTGTGTGTGTGTGAGAAGAGAGTAAGAGAAAATAAGAGAGAGAGAGTAAAGGCCGGTTCCCACTATTCCGCTTGTACGGCCGCCGTACAACAACAATGACGTCACCATCATCACCGCTTGAGTGGTATTTGTGGTAACTGGGCACAATTGGCAACTCCGCTCGAGCGGACACCGCCGAGCGGGAGAGATGACTTGAATTTAACTTTGTACGGCAGCCGTACAGCGGTACGGCGGTGCGGTAGACTTTGTTGTGACGTAATTGTGACGTCTTTGTTGTTGTACGGTGGCCGTACAAGCGGGATAGTGGGAACCGGCCTTAAAGTAATCGTCCAGACCCAATTTTTTTGTGCCTAATTATGTTGATTGTACATTCAAAACACCTAATCCACCAAAAATAATTGATTGCCAGGCCTTATTTCCGTAAAGACACGACTTTTGTAAAAAGCGCGCGAAAATGTTTTTCTTTCCTCCAACAGGGCTACGCATGTTATTGATGACGTCACAAAAGGAACGCTCCAATGTAAACAACACTCGTCTGCCTCTGTGAGACCTGTCGGCAAATGTTATGATGAGCGATTGTACTTCGGTATCAGACAGTGAATCTGTCGCTGTGATAGATCTAGAGTACGATGCTCAATCTGAGACCGAACTAAATGACGCTGCTCGCGTATATGAGGAAAAGGAACCTCAGATTGTGATGGGAGCCCAACCCTATATGTTTGAGCCAGAGTACGAGGTGGATGAACAGGTGTTAGCGGAGCCTGCTGAGGTTCAACACTACTACACACACAAACACTTCTACACACACACACAAACACTACTACACACACACAAACACTACTACACAAACACATACACTACTACACACACAGAGCTGGGCACTAAATACATTGAATGTATTTAAATACTAAATACTAAATACATGGGAGAAATGTATTTAAATACTAAATACTAAATACATTTTACGAATGTATTTAAATACTAAATACTAAATGCATCAATTGTATTTAAATACATTTGTAAATACATTTTAAATACACGCAAATTCTAACATGTCCGAAAAAAATGGATTTCCTTTGGATTTTGGGTTTCCTTAGTTATTTCCTTCTCAGGCCTAAATTTCCTTCAATCAGGACATTTCCTTGGCAGTGGAAACCCTGGTTCACTGTAACATCAGGGTTGCCAGATAGTTGTGCGGTTTTATGGCCAAATTAACTGTGAAAAAAGTATTTACATTTTTATATTATAAGTATTTAAATACAATGTATTTAAATACTCATAAAAGTATTTAAATACTGTATTTAAATACATGACAAATATATTCATAAATATATTTCTAAATACACAAATGTATTTAAATACGTATTTAAATACATTTGTATTTAAATACTGCCCAGCTCTGTACACACACACACACAAACACTACTACACACACACACACACACACACAAACACTACTACACACACACGCAAACACTACTACACACACAAACACACACACACAAACACTACTACACACACACACACAACACACACACACACAAACACTACTACACACACACACACAAACACTACTACACACACAACACACACCACAACACACTACACACACAAACACTACTACACACACACACACACACCACACACAAACACTACTACACACACACACACACACACTACTACACACCACACACACACAAACACTACTACACACACAACACACTACACAACACAAGCACTACTACACACACACACACACACAAACACTACTACACACCACACACACACACAACACACTACACACACACACACACAGCAACACTACTACCACACACACACACACACCACACAAACACTACACACACACACACACACACTACACACACACAACACTACACAACACACAAACTACACACACACACACACACAAACACACACCACACACAACACACACACACACACACACACTACACACACACACACACACACACAAACACTACTACCACACACAAAACAACACACACAACACAACTACTACACACACAACACTACACAACACACACACACACACAACACAACAACACACACACACTACTACACAACACACAACACCAACACACACACACACACAACACTACTACCACACACACACAACACAACACACACTACACAACAAACACTACTACACACACACACCAACACTACTACAACACACACACACGCAAACACACACACACACACAAACACTACTACCACACACACACACACACACACACACTACACACACACACAAACCTACTACACACACACAAACACTATACCAACACCACACTACACACACCACACACACACAACACTACACACACAACAAACACTACTACAACACAAACAAACACACACAACACACAAACACTACTACACACACACACAAACACTACTACACACACACAACACACTACACACACAAATACTCTATACCACGACACGCAAACATATTGCAGCACACACAACACGACACACACAAACACGAGACAACACCAAACAGCTACTGACAAAAATACGAACAATGTGAACAGCAGCTATACACTACACACACTCAATGGAGTATGTGGACATTCACATTACAGACACAAAACTACTGAGAGAAACACAGCGCGGAAGAGGACGATTCTTAGACGAACGAGCCGTGAATCGGTTGCAGTTGCCAACTCGAAGCTCGATTACAGATTTGAAGACGATATTAAAAAAGTGCTGATGAAGACGACTCGATAATGCTAACTCTGATCAAATCAGGATGATGAGATGGTTGGACGATTACTTATTAAGAAGAATGAGGGGTGGGGAGGGGTGAGAGATGAAGGACAGAGATGAAGAGAGCAAAGGAATAGATGAGCAAGGATGGAGAGGAGGGCGAAGGGTGGGTAGGAACATGCACTTTCCCCTTTAATGACGTGTGTCATGTGTGTGTTGTGGTGTGGTGTTAGATAAGTCACCTGAAAGGCACGAAGAGGGAGTAGGCGGAGGAGAGGGGAGGGAGGGATAGGAATGAGGTAGAGGAGGAATGGCACTTGCGTTTGCATAAATTTGCCTTGTAGGACGTTTGTTGTGTTGTGTGTGTGTGTTGTTGTGTGTGTGTGTGTGGGTTGAACTTATGATGGGAATTTCTGTCGTTGCCCCTTCTCTTCTCCTCTTGTCGTTTTTTCTTTTGTTCTTCTTCTCTTCTTCCTCCTTCTCTAGGTATATTTTCATTGCTGAAAAGTTATATGTAAATTTTGACTCGTATACAATTCCTAACTCGTGGTGTGGCGTGCTGTCGTGTGTGTGTGTGTGTGTGTGTGTGTGTGTGTGTGTGTGTGCGCGCGCGCGTGCGTGGTGCGTGCGTGCGTGCGTGCGTGCGTGCGTGCGTGCGTGCGTGTGTGTGTGTGTGTGTGTGTGTCATTCACCTACGGCTTGATCTTGCGCTGGATACGCAATTTCCATCGATTACCCTCCTTCAAAGAGCTTAAAGCTAATTGAGATCGATATTTGGGTAAAGGTGGGACCTCATGCATCACACACACCCCATTCCCTTGCTCAAAGAGGACAGTGACCGCCAACATCTGTCAGTGAAAAATCCCCCCTGAGCTAGTAGGGATTGAACACGCGACCACAGAATGGCCAGACACGCACTGCGAACGGTGTGTTTGTGTATATATGTGTGTGTGTGTGTGTGTGTGTGTGTGTTTCAAGGGATGTGTTGTCGCAGGTGTAGTTGCATGTGGTGAGAGAGAGAGAGAGAGAGAGAGAGAGAGAGAGAGAGAGAGAGAGAGAGAGAGAGAGAGAGAGAGAGAGAGAGAGAGAGAGACTTATATTGCGATTTTATAATTACAACCACCACAACCACAATTATTAAGGATCTTAATTAATTAAAAGTTTCTCTCAGTCGACACGGATTCGACGATTCTTTAAGGAAAACATATTAAGTTTTCGCAGCCTCTCCTCATAAGATGAATTCGCAGAGATTAAATAATTTTGGTAGCTCTTTGAACTTAAATTTCATTTGGCTCCATCGCTTTTTACGTAACAAGGCGACCAAAATTGAACGGCATATTAATTTCTAAGGAACTATTTCAGGAACTACCTCGTGTAGGTCTCACGGCCTCTTGTAGCTTCCTTATTTTCTTATGTTCTTATAAGTACGGCCTAGGAGGAGGAGGAGGAAGAAATGTCATATACACACACATAATATAAATCTACCTAACTTTACCATACGAAACAGGCGCCTTGTTATATTGCTATGCCTCGAGCCTGGCAGACAGCTGCGTGGCGGGGCAGCTGATCGGCGCCAGACACAGGGGTGCTACACAACTCTACAAACTATTTCGTACTTTACACTAGGCAACATCACTGGTTAGGAGCTCATCCGAGGAATTCTATATCATCCTTGAGCTAATCAGTAAAATAATAACTTTTATAAAACTACAGCCCACACAGGGACTCGAACCCTGGACCCTTAGGTTAAAAGCCTAATGCTCTACCGACTGAGCTATGAGGGCTCTGTATTGGAGGAGTATGTGTTACAATATATACCTGTGTGTGTGTGTGTGTGTGTGTGTGTGTGTGTGTGTGTGTGTGTGTGTGTGTGTGTGTAGAGCGAAGAGGAAGAGGAGGAGGAAGATAGATAGATATCAAGAAGAAGAAATGGAGGAGAAATACATACGAAAGAGAAAATGAGAAAGAGAGAGAAAGAATGGTATTTCCTTGCTACAAAATCAGGTTTCGTGTTGTGTGTGATAATGAACTTCACCTTGTTTTTTCTACCTATTCCTTGCTAATATCTTCAAGTTCATTATTACTACCCTTATTATCATTATTATTATCATTATTATCACTATCTTTATTATTATCATTATTATCATTGATGTTATTGGAATCCACTTTGAGACCCACGAAAATAACCCATCATTGTATTTTTTCTTTCCCCCTCATCGTTGCTTATCGTGGGCTGCAAGGTGGGCTCAGACAACCCACTGAAAGATCACCACAGCCCACCACAACCCACCACACACCATAGGACTCCCTCCACAGCCCACCACCGCTATTACAAGCCCACTGCAACGTACCACATTTTACCGCAGCCCACCACAACCCACCACACCTCGCCATAACCACCAATAACTGTCACCGCAGCTCAACCACAGTACTTGGGGGCCCACCACGACGTACTACAACCCACCTACAGCCCACCAAAGCCCACTCTACAAGCCCACCACAGCTTAAAGGAATCCTACATAACCCACCACACCTTCTGAAATCTCAACCACAGCCCACTAAAGCTCTGAAAAACCCACCAAGTTCATACAAATCCGAAGCTGCCCACCGTTGCCCACCGTTGCCCACCTCAGCCTCAATAGACTTACCACATACGTTACCACAGCCCATATCAGATAACCATAGAAGCTTACCACAGTCCAAGTTAACTGACCACAACCTAGTAATGTAAATACGGGCGTAACCATAACTAGGAATGCTTCACAACCCACCAACGCTATTGTAAGATCTGACAACAAAGGCACATAAGGATTGTTTAGGGTTTAAGGATACACCACAGTCGCCCTGAAAGTTTAGTACCACAGTTGTACCACCGTTAGAAGCTCTGCACTGGGCTCTTACAACTCTACGCCAGCGTTTATAAGATCACCTCAGCCTTAAAGAAATGTACCTAAGCGCCTGAGGAGATATTTAGAAGCCCACTACAGTCTGTCACAGCCCACCACCGGCCCTGGGAGCCCACCACCGCCCCATTGGAGCCCCCAACCACCACCCACCACTGCCTACTGTTGCTCAATACTGCTGCCCACCACTGCCCCTTGGAGCCCACCATCACAGCCCACCATCGCCCCTGGGAGCCCACCACCACAGCCCACCACCGCCCCTTGGAGCCCACCACTGCCTACTGTTGCTCAATACATCTGCCCACCACTGCCGGCCCACCACCAACGCGACACCTTCAGCAGCCCACCAACGCCCTGACCCAGCCCACCTTTACCCTAACTAACCCACCTCTGCCGACCACCACCACCATCACCTCCTCCTGCGCCTCCTCCCCATGTCTCTGGCGTCTCTAACTCATGTCGAAACCCATTCCTCCGTCTCCCCGCCCCCCTACCCGCTCTCCCCATCCTCG
>JACEEZ010007182.1:387500-390000 GCA_016584305.1 Chionoecetes opilio
CTGTCTACTTCTCTCTTTTCATTATAAGTAGTAGTAGTGATGTCTGATTGGTAGTCATTCATCATTGTAGTTGTTGTTGTTATTGTTGTCATTTCTTGAGCTTTACTCCTTCGGTTGAAATAGTTGTGATGTCATTCTGTCAAAGATCTTAAAGTACGTTGCTAAGAGAGGACCGACTGTTTTGAGTCTATTAATGTCTATGATGATAAGGGTAGAATAAGACTGGACTCCCTTTTTCTAATTCTATTAATACTAATGTTTACTATTTCAAAATGAACACGTATATGCACGAAACTACAAACCCTTCTTCCTTTTTCTTTTTCGGTTCTTCCTAGTTTTCTTTCCTTCTTAACTTGTTCTTCTTTTTCTTTTTCTTTCTTTTTCTACTCCTCACTATAAAAAAAATGTATTGTGTCATATCTGTGTTTTAGTTTTCTTCACAAATTCCTGTTCCTCCACATATACTCTACTCAAAGCTGTCTCTCAAATGATCTCCTTGTGCACTCCTCTCTTTTTCTTTTTTGTTTCTTCTTCCTCATTTTCTTTTCTTCTTAACCTTGTCTTCTGTTTTTATTCTTCTGGTCCTCACTTATAGTCTTCTTCATAAATGTCTTGGCCTCCACATATACTCCATTCAAATCTCTGTCTCTCAAAATGTAATCATCTCCTTATGCACTCCTTCCACCTCTTCGTTGTCCTCTCTTGTCCATCCTTGCGTGCTAGTCAGGAGGACTTAGGAAGACTATCTAGAGGTAAAAACTGTTGTCTTATGGATATTCTAGTCTATTTTATGTATGAAAGGTAAGGGACTCATATCCATAGCAGGCTTAAAAGTCACAAAAGCATACAAAAATTAGGCGAAGAGGCAACATGAAGTTTAGTTGAGTTTGTGGTTAATACAAATTTTCTTCTCTGGGTGAGTGGTTCTCTTTGTTTGGTATACTATGTTATTATGTAGGTAAGCTTACAAGGGTTTTGAGTGTGTGTATTCATCTAGTTGTATTTTACAGGGCTTGAGCAACGCTCGTATGGCCCCATCTCTATATCAACATTTTTATCATTCATCCTTAGTGCTTAGTGTTGGCCGAAGCCAACGGCCAACACTAAGCCGGGGGTTTGTGACCCGCCTCCTGGGGAGGGAGGCGGGTCACAAACCCCCGGCTAACACCCGGTACCCATTCACTGCTGGGTGGGCAGGGGCTCAGGTTTTAAGGAAACAGCCCATCTGTTTCCGCTCCGCCCGGGGAGTGGGGGGATATGTGTGTGTGTGTGTGTGTGTGTGTGTGTGTGTGTGTGTGTGTGTGTGTGTGTGTGTGTGTATGTGTGTGTTGTGTGTGTGTGTGTGGTGGTGTGCTGTTGTGTGTGTGTTTGTGTGTGTGTTGTGTGGGTGTGTGTGTGGTGTGTCGTGTGTGTTGTGGGTGTGTGTGTGTGTGTGTGTGTGTGTGTGTGTGTGTGTGTGTGTGTGTGTGTGTGTGGTGTGGTGGTGTGTGTGTGTGTGTGTGTGTGTGTGTGTGTGTGTGTGTGTGTGTGTGTGTGTGTGTGTGTGTGTGTGTGTGTGTGAATCGCCAATCCATGCAGACCCTTTTTGAAAACATAAAAATAGTGTCAATGTTATCAGTGTCTGTCTGTGTGTGCATTGCTTCACTCTGCATGTTTTTAATTCCCTCCAACGTGTCTATTTTTACTGTTTCTATATTCGTCTCGTCATCGGTTCGTCCTTCCTTGTGTGTGTGTGTGTGTGTGTGTGTGTGTGTGGTGTTGTGTATGTGTGTGTGTGTGTGTGTGTGTGTGTGTGTGTGTGTGTGTGTTGTGTGTGTGTGTGTGTGGTGTGGTTCGTTCAATCAGTTTTTCTTTTCCGTGTTCTGTCAGTTTCCTCACCCGTCTATCTGTCTGCCCGTCTATCTGTCTGTATTTAGGCCTTTTGTAGCTACTTTATAATGCAGATAAAGGAGAAATAACTACAGGTTTGTGTAATTTATTAATTATTTCTTAGTTAATAAATGTATCCCTAACTTGTTTTGTTTTTTATCTATTACTGCATCTGTTACCCTTATCAGTCTCTCTCTCTCTCTCTCTCTCTCTCTCTCTCTCTCTCTCTCTCTCTCTCTCTCCCCTCTCTCTTCTCCCCTCTCTCTCTCTTCTCTCTCTCTCTCTCTCTCTCTCTCTCTCATTCTCTCTCTCTCTCTCTCTCTCGGTTGATCTGTTATTTGTATAAACTTAATTGTTTTTTGTTTTTTTACATTACGTACTATATATTTGTCTATCTGTCTTTTTTGGGTCTGTATTTATGTCTATTTATGTCTGTATGTCTGATTATACGCTTCAATTTTTTTCTTTTAATCAACTGAGCCAAATTATAACAGACAGACCACCTAGTTTGGACTTTGTGTGGTTTGTGGCTCTATATACTTCTTTGCTCTCTCTCTCTCTCTCTCTCTCTCTCTCTCTCTCTCTCTCTCTCTCTCTCTCTCTCTCTCTCTCTCTCTCTCTCTCTCTCTCT
>JACEEZ010007182.1:400000-420000 GCA_016584305.1 Chionoecetes opilio
GCGAGCTACACGCCGCCATGGCCTGCTGTCCATGAATACTGAAGAGGTGCGTCGCCCTCCACATGTTGGGGGGAGGGTGTGATTCGGCCCTTTTCCTCCCCATCCCTCGGAATGAAGTTCA
The DNA here is from genome assembly GCA_016584305.1 of Chionoecetes opilio. Lineage (NCBI taxonomy): Eukaryota > Metazoa > Arthropoda > Malacostraca > Decapoda > Majidae > Chionoecetes > Chionoecetes opilio. The sequence goes on from JACEEZ010007182.1 coordinate 400,122, forward strand.
AGGTCCTGCGGCGACCCCCATGGCGTCGCAAGAAGTCTCCATCTCCTTCCCGCCCTGGGCACGTCGCCTTATCTTTGGAGGAGGACGTCCCTGGACCCTCGCCACGCGTGGATGCCGCCGCCTACAACGAGCTGGTGTCGCCCCGCCGCCCTGAGCTGGGTCTTGGCACGCCCGACAAGAGCCACATCGTGTTCCGTGCGTCCCGCGATCAGTCTCCTCACTGCCTGCACCCTGAGGGCCTCGGCCGCGTCCCCCGCGGCTTATCAAGAATTTGGCGACGTAGTGATCCATCTGGAGGGCGTGACGCAGACAACTACCTCGGGCAGGAGTGTAACACTTGTGTGGGGGCGTGGCGGGGCCGGGGCTGTCAGGAGGCCGACCACCACGGCATTACTCTCTTTGATGACGAGCTGCCGGGAAGGAACGAGAATGTGGCCGCCGCCTCCCGGATAGGTGTTAACAGGAGGGCGAGGAGCGGCGTGCAGGGGCCGGGTAGTGGCGGGCAGGTGCCCCGCAAGGCGCGGGGATCCCCCCACCACCCTCCAGTGGCACAACAACACACACCATGCTTTATTGATCCCAGCGACGCGTCCTGCTCGCTCGTGGGCGGCGCGTGTCCAGGCGAGGGGTGGGCGGGCGTGGGTGCTGGGGGCGGGGCTGGCAAGGCAGCGCGGGCCTCGGCAGAAGTGGCTGCCCAGTGTGGCGGTGACTGTGTGACCCGTCGCGTGGCCGACCTGCCCGTCTCGCCGCCTGCCGCCTCCCACCCACGTTCCAGAGACAGGCTCAAACCCAAGTCCCGAAAGGCGGTGAGCGACCCCACGACCACGATGAGGGGTGGCCCCGGGGGGCGGCGAGCTGGGCGGGGCTCGCTACCTGCTGCCGAAGGGCTGCCCCAGCAGAAGGCGGCATGCAGATCCGCAAAAATTCGCGACGAGACCCCCCCACCGAGCCACCGCAGCCCCACCCTCACCCCCACTGACTACAACAGCCGCAGGCCCCGGGGGGGAAAAGAAGTATTGGTGCGCCCCCCACCTTCTGCCTCTCCCCTTCAGAAGAGCCGCCCCGGGCGACGGTCAGCGGCGTCGTGTGTGGAGGGGGGGCGTGACGTGGGGGCGTGGTCAGAGGGGCGCCGTGTCCAAGGGAGCGGAACATGTGGAGCACTGGGCCAGCCAGGACCTCACGCCACAGTCTCTGCGCGCGCCTTGTCTCGAGCACAGGCGCACCGCTCCGTGACCCAGGGATACAGTGTCGGCAGAACCAGCAGCAGCAGCAACGGCGACCGAGCTCGAGGCGGGAGTGTACGTGAGTGTGAGGCTACGGAGCCATGGGTGCGGGACACCGCCGCCATCTGTGAGGGAGAGTGTGTGTGTGACATGCCCTGCAAGGTGTCGGGTATTCCAGTGTATCAGGGGCGGGGGAGCGACCCTCCACGCAGCCCGCGGGAGGATGGCTCTCCCGCGACACTTATGGGGGGCGTGGTGGGGCAAGGGCGGGGCGTTGCTCGTCGCGGTGGGGGTACCAGAGCCTCCCCGAGCCTCGGTGGCATATCAGCCATGCAGATGCCGCGCCGAGGAAGCTTTGGTGCCCCACGGGCCACCATGGTCCCTGGTGTGGAGATATTGCTGCCACGACGTGCCTCCTTGCCAGGATCTGGGGCCGGTTCTCCCTCCCCTGGCACGCCTGAGTCTCCTCGAGAGTCTCCCAACCTTAGGGCGCGTGCTCAGCCTCCCATAGGTCGAGGTCCTTCTCCAGCTCCAAGCGGCAGAGCTGCCTCCCCGCTGCTTTCAGGAAAGGCCTCCTCTACGGTGCGACGAAGAGAGTCGCAACGAGACGCCCGCACGCCGCCCTCGACCCCTTTAGCTCGTCGACCTCCGCCTCGCGCCGTGTATCAGGTGAGGCTTGCCGCTGCTGCTCCCTCACCGAGAGACTCTCCGCCCTCCTCTCGCGACAAGCCTTCCTCCAGGCTCCCAATAGTTTCCCTCAAAGGGGATGCCTCGCCAGGAGGCAGCCGCACCCTTACCTCTCGGAATGGAGTGCCCAGATCAGCGACGACGTCGCGTGCAGGACGGGAGACTGAGACGGGAGAGGGTCGTGGTGCTGGACAGGCCGGCGCCTCGTCCCTAAAGCTGGACACCCCGCCGCGATCCCTCCCGTTGTCCCTGTCATTGAAGTCCCCGAAGTCTGGTACAAAACACGCGGCCCAAGATCTCGCTCTCACTGAGACACCCTCACCCCAGTTCCAGGGTGGTCCGAGGAGCGGCCAGCGCGCCAGCTCTACACCCCATCTTGCCAGGAGCTGGACCTTACAGGAGAAGGCCGCCGCCAGGGTGACGGCCTCGCCTGTTAACACGGCTCTCCCTCGCCGCTCTCCCAGTGATGCCAGCAAGCACAGCGGCTCGTGGCTGGACCGCTCGCTGAGCAGTAGCTCGACGCAGATTAACACGCGGGCCACCACCACAGGGCCCAAGAGTTCCCTGGTAACAGGCGACGCCGCCAGCCGAGCTCGGATCGTGCGGCGGGTCATGGCAGGTGGACGCTCCAATTTGAGCAAGAAGAAATCTTCCTCCAAGACCTCCCTAACGGTGGGTCGTCACAACCTATACAACCGTGCTAAGTCAGGCTCACGCTCGTCACTGCTTGGCTCCCGCAATAATGTGTTCCGCGCCTCACTTGACTCGCAGCGCACCGAGAGCACCACCGACTCGGGCTGCAACTCTCCGCTGTCCGGCAGTCAGTGTTCCCTTGATGGGGACCGCCGTCAGCATGGCTCCCCGTCCTCGCCCACCTTCAACCCTGCCATGGACCTCCCAGGCAAGATTGGATCAACTATGGGGCACCTTGTGGCCCCCCTTCACACTCCCCGTCCCCCAGAGTCTCTCGCTCCTGGAAGCTCCATCTTGGCGCTGGTTCGAACAAGAAGATAGAGGAACGCATCGCGGAGGCCCCCAAGGCCAATGGGAAGAGCTCATTGTCTGCCTACGCCCTCAGCAGCAGCCAACTAGTGCGGGAGGCGACCAAACCTGTGGTGTCAGTGAAGCGATCATTTAGTCTACAGTATCCATGTGACGCTAACGCACCCGAGACCACCCTCCGCCCCGCCAGCAGCAGCTCCCGCCTATCCCGGCCACGCCTGGGCAGCCACGAGACAAGGGAGTCGCATCCCCAGCCAGGCATCAGTGTCTCCATCCGGTCCCTGGTGCCCGACACGCGACCCCGGGCTAGCGAGGCGCCACGGAACGAAATGGGGCGAGGTGGCGCCAGGAAAGAGATCACGAAGGTGAGCATTGTGGCCGCGCCGAAGACTCATGAAGAGAAAGGCATCCAGGTGGAGGCCCCCAGCAGCGAGGAGGAGGAGGAAGAAGAAGAAGAGGAAAAAGAAAAGGGCGTGGAGGAGGAAGAGGAAGAAGATGAAGTTGAAGATGAAAAACAAAGAGAGGAGGAAGAGGAAGTAGTGGAAAAGGGGGAAATAAAGGAAAGGAATAAAGTGGCCAACTGTAGTCTGCACGCACCTGGGGGTGAGCGGCGCCACACTGAAGGGCCTCCCTCCCCTACACCTGAGGAGGAACCCTCGGAGCTGCAGGTGCACCTGCCAGGGGACGGGAAGAAGCAGGCCGCCACGAGACAGACCAGTCCGGCCATCAATGGGAGACTGCAAGGGGAGAGTGGGGAGGAGGAGGAGGGTGGCGATACCCACCTGATGCATCGCCTCGAGACCTCCCTGGCAGACATTATTGATGCTGCCGTGCTCAAGAACCTCCGTATCAATGGCAGCATTCTGAGCGACCAGTTTGATGCCATTATTGCCACACTCAAGAAAGTGGCCGCGTCCGTCGACTCTGGAGAGCCAGACTCGCCCCCTTTTTCAAAGCAATATTCCCAAAGTGGGACTCGAGGCTCCCTCAAGACCCCTAGTTCATCTCTAAGCTCCCCTCCGGCACCAGTCAGTCCCCAAGTCCCCTCCGGTCCCCGTACCCCAGCCTCCAAGACGCCCATGTCACTCTTCTCTATCAACGAGTGTCAGGCGGGGCCCGCCGGCACGCCACCACTGCGCCCACGAAACAGGCGGCTCTCCCTTCCCAAGGACTCTCTGCAGGGTGCCTCGCCAGACCCCGGACTCCGCCGCTCACACGAAGACCCCGAGGAGCCGGTTAGGGACCTCCCCAGCCCTCACATATACGGCAGAAAGAATAGCACAGGGTCGCTGGGGCTGTGGGGTCGCGGCGCTCCGCTGCCTCGTAACGGGGCGCCTCGTCTTCCCTCTACAACTACCAGCGTTACAAACCTGTGCTCTGCCGATGACCACACTGTCTCGTTCAGTGCCCCAACCTCCATTTTTCGCAAAGTAAACAGCACCACCAACGTGAGTGGCGGCGGTCCGGGAGGACCTCACCGGCTGTTTCAACGCCACCTGTCCACACCTGGCCCGGACGACGTATCGGCTGACCATCATCGCCTAAGGAAGAGTCTGTCTAAGAGTCGCGAGCTGCTGACGCAACTGGAGCACGAGTACCGTTGCATCAAGGGTGACGACCAGCGGTGCCGCGATCAGCGGGGGCGGACCACACTTGGCTCGAGAATGATTTTGACGAGCTGCTGGAGACCCTGTCCAGCGGATCCCAGCCTCACCATGACCCCCGCGGGGCTCCCCATCCTGGTGGCGGCCGTGACGCCGCCTTGTCCTCGGCCTCTTCCTGTAAGAGCGACAAATGGAGGACCGCCCGGAGGGAGGCGCCACCACGGCTGCCGACCGATAATTTTGTGCCGCACCGTGCACAGTGTCCCCCGGGGGCAGACGGCCGACACATCTTTTCGTTCTTCCACAAGAAGGGCCGGAGCCAATCCCTCTCCGGCACGGAAGCGATCAAGATTGCGCTGCCGGCTATGCCGGAGGTCCAGCCTCAGGCCACCGCCCCGCTCCGCCCCGTGCCTCGCACCGCCCGCAGCAACAGCATCCCCACGAGTGCCTCGCTGGGTGTAGCGGCAGGCACCGGGCTGCCCCTCGATCTGGTGGCCATCTTCAGGCGGGGCCGGGGTGGCCCACGAAGGATTAAGACAAAACCCCGCCCCGCCACGCCCCAGGAAGAAGTGGACGATGAGGACGAGGTGGAGGAGGAACAGGATGGCGGGAAACAGACCCGTTCCCTCTCTCTACCTAAATCCTTCCTCTCCGACAAGTACGGACTCAGCGGCTTCAAGGCGGCGTTGCCAAGGTCAGTGGCGTGCATTCTTCCTCCCTCACCCTTCCTCAAGGCTGCCCTTCACTCCCTACCCCAACACCCCCCGCTCTGACTCCCCCAACACCTCCCTACCCCCCCTAACACCACCCAGCTCCTCGACACCTTTCATGCCTCCACTCTATCCCGTCTCAGTCTCACCTTTCTCCCCCCCCCCCTCCCCCCACCCCCCGCTACTTCCTCTCCCCTATATTCACGCAGCATCCAACATGTACTTTCTTCCAATGTTCGTATAACTGTATGCGAAAAACGAGGGGCGGCGGAGGAGGTTGTGCAGGCCTGGTTGGGGTGATGGAGGGGTTACAAGTATTTGGGGGCGATGTTACGGCGATTACTTTTAGTGGTGAGGTGATGGGAGAGGGCTGTGGTTTTTTGGTTTGGTTGGATTTTCCTTGATATCTGTTGAGACAGATAGATTCTCTCTCTCTCTCTCTCTCTCTCTCTCTCCCTCTCTCGTCTCTCTCTCTCCCTCTCTCTCTCTCTCTCTCTCTCCTCTCTCCCTCCCCTTCTCTCTCTCGCTCTCTCTCCCTCTCCTCTTCTCTCCTCTCTCTCTCTCTCTCTCTCCTCCTCTCCCCCCCTCCTCCTCTCCCCTCTCTCTCTCTCTCTCTCCTCCTTCTCTCGTCTCCTCTCCTCTCTCTCTCTTCTCTCCTCCTCTCCCTCTTCTCCTCATCTCTCTCTCTCTCTCTCTCTCTCTCTCTCTCTCTCTCCTCCCTCTCTCTCTCTCTCTCCTCTCTCTCTCTCTCTCCTCTCTCTCTCCTCCTCTCTCTCCAACTCTCCCATCTCCTATCCGTCTCTCTCTCGTCTCTCTTCTCGTCTCTCCTCTTCTATCTCGGTCCTCATCTCTCCTTCTCTCCTCTCCCCTTCTCCTCCTCTTCCTCCTCTCTCTCTCTCTTCTCTCCCTCTCTCCTCCTCTCTCTCCGTCTCTCTCCCGATCCTCTCATCTCTCTCCCCCCCGTTACGTCTCCTCGTCGCTCTTTCTACTCTCTCTCTTCCTCTCTCTCTCCTCCTCTCTCTCTCTCTCCTTTCTCTCTCATCTCTCTCTCTCGCGGTCCGGTGCTCCTCTTCTTTTAACTTTCTTACATCAGTTCTTGATTGTTGTTATATGTCAGTTCAGCAGCATACCAGTTACTAACCATCTGTCTCCTCTCATCTCTCTCTCTCCTAATCCTATCGTCTCCTCCTGCGTACCTCTTTCTTTCTTCCCGCTCTAACGTTGTTATGTGGTATTCACATCTTCATCTCCTATCTTCTTCTCTGACTTCATTTTCCCACTGTCTTCCTTTATCTCTTCGTACTCATCTCTTCCTTCTCTTCTCTTCACGTCCCTTCTTATCCCTTTCTCCTCTCTTTCTTCCTCATGTCTTCTATCCGTATACGCTCGGTGCCGTTTGACATCTTGTCTGTCAGCTCTAATTCTGTTGTATTTCAAACTAGGCAAATAGGATTAATCTTGCTTTCATCTCCTTGCTCCTTCTCCTCCTCCTCATCTTCCTCCTCTTCAACCTCTTCTTCCCTCCTCCTCTCCTTCCTCTATCTTCCTTTTCTTCACAGAACATATGTCATTATTCGTGTTTTTCATCTCGTGATCTTTCTTCCAAAGAGACTGGCCAGTTTAATTCTTAGGGGCATGGAGTCTTTTAACTATTTCTACTCTTTTTAGAATCTTCCAAAACCCTGTTTTAAACAATTTTCTCCCATCTTTCCTTTCCCGGATTCCCTTTTTCCCTTCCTCTTTTCTTCCCCCCCTTTTTTTTGGGGAAAATTTAAAACCTTTTTGGATTTTTTTCTGGAATTTAGGGGGGGAAAAAAATTTACTTCCCCGGGAATTTTTTAAAAAAATTTTTTTTTTTTTTTTTTAACCCCCCCCCCGGGACCCCAAATTAAATTTTTGGGTTTGGGGGTATTTTGTAGTTTCATACTTCATATCCTATCATTCTTCACCATGGCCTTCCTTTTTTTCCCTATTTCTTTAGGGGCAGGTAGTCTTTTTTTAACATTTTCTTACATGCATTTTTGATAGTTAGTATATGCAGTTCAGCAGATACCCAGTTAAGCCCAATATGTCTCCGGGTATCTTTCTTCCTAGATTCCTAGTTTTCCTCCGCTTTTACCATCTTGTTCTTCCCGCTCTTAAGTTAGTTAGTGTGGTATATTCAAACAGCTTAATAAGGATGTATCTTGCTGTTTGATTATTCCTATGTGTTCCTTTGTATTCTTTCGACTCATCTTCTTCACCTTCTTCTTCCTCCTTTCACGCCCTTCTTTATTTACCCTTTCTTCACTAGCATTGTCATTTTCATTGTCATTTTCATCTTCGTCCTCTTCTTCGTCGGCCTTGTCTTCATCATTGTTGTCCTCCTCCTCCTCCTCTTCCTCTTCCTCCTTAGCAATCTCTTCTTCCTCTTCATCCCTTGCAATCACTTCTTCCCCCTCCTCATCTTCCTCCTTTGCAATCTCTTCTTCCCCCTCCTCTTCCTCTTCCTCTTCTTCCTTCTTCTTCCACGAAACAATGTCATAAAACCGTTTTTCTGGGTCTTTTTATTGAGGACAGAAGGAAAAAAAGGAAAAAAGAGAGAGGAGAGAGAGAAGAGAGAGAGAGAGAGAGAAGAGAGAGGAGAGAGGGGAGAGAGAGAGAAGGAGGAGAAATAAGGAACAGAACTTTTAAAAGAAGACGCGAACCGAAAAAGAGAGAAAGAGAGAGAGAGAGAGAGGGAGAGAGGGGGAGAGAGAGAGAGAGAGGAGAGAGAGAGAGAGAGAGAGAGAGAAACAGCCAAAAAGCAAAGATCTATAAGGGTAAACATACAAAGAAGAAAAGAAGAAGAAGAAAGAAAAAAAGACAAAAATGGGGAAAGAGGTGGCCCCTCTCCCTTTCTCCCCCCCCCCCCCTTTTCCCCCCTCCTTCTCTCTCGCTCCATCCTCTCTCTCTCTCTTTTCTCTCTCCCTCTCCCTCTCCTCTCCTTCTCTCTCCTCCTCTCCTCTCCCTCTCTCCTCTCTTCTCTCTCTCCTCTCTCTCCTCTCTCTCACTCATGGAAAATTACACCTTTGTTTTTTGAGGCCATATTGCCTTGCCGAAGTTCTCCTCCTCCTCCTTTTCCCTCCTTCCTCTTATCCTCCTCCTCCCTTCTATCCTCCTCGTCCTTTCTCGTCCTTCCTCTTATCCTTCCCTTCCTCCTCCTCCTCCTCCTCCTCCTCTTCCCTCTTCACATCCCATCATCATCATCATCATCATCATTTATTTGGGGATGGAGGAACGAAAACAGTATTGGGGAAAAAAGAGGAGGAGGAGGAGGGGGAGGAGGAGGAGTCAGCTGGGCGGTGACTTAACATTTGCCATTGTGAAAGAGGAAGGGGCAGGAGGAAAAAAGGGGGAGGGGGGAATACAAAAAAATACAAAGGAAACCAAACACAACAGATAAAAGGTCCTTACAGATGTTTGCTTTCTATACTACACAACTTATAAAAGAGAGAAAGGATGGAAGTAGAAGGCTCCTCCCCCACCACCCTCCCCCCAGCCCAAACTGGCCGGGAAAAGAATGATCCATGCAAATAGAAAAAAATGCATGGAATTGTGAGGAAATTGAAAACTGTAACTATGGGAACTACTATGTTTGGGGGTAGGTTTATGCTTGTAATAGGTCATGTTATGTGTGTTTTGTAATGGTGTGAACACAGTGTGGAGGTTCAAGGGTGGTGCGGCAGCCTTGCCTGGCGCTTTCTTGGAGGCAGCAGTCAATCAGGCCCCAGCTCCGTTCAATCCACTGCGGATTGTGTACTTTCCATGTAGGACGCCGTACACTTCAATGCCTCCTGCAGCAGTGACCCCTGGTACCTTAAATCCCGATGGTGGTCACTAACTGTCAGGACCCTAACTGAACCACAGCGTCACAGGTCGAGAGTAGTAGTGGTAACCGTTAACTCGGGGCTATCTGTGTGTGTTATGAGGTCTAATGTAGTGTTGGTGTAGGCTCAGTGTGGAAGTTCAGGGGTGGTGCGGCAGCCTTGCCTGGCGCTTTCTTGGGGAGGCAGCAGTCAATCAGGCCCCAGCTCCGTTTCAATCCACTGCGGTAGTGCACTTTCCAAGTAGGACGCCGTGCACTTCAATGCCCCTGCAGCAGTGACCCCTGGTATATATAAATCCCAATGGTGGTCACTAACTGACAGGGCCCTTACTGAACCACAGCCGTCACAGGTCAAAAGTTGTAGTAGTGACCGTTACTCGGGCTGTCTGAGACGTGTGGGAGGGGTTGTGTAGACGCGACTCGCAATCATTTTACGCAATGAGAGTAAGTTTCAGAGGCCCGCGAGATAAATTATTATTCCGAGATAAACAGTGACAACCGGGATTGATATGAAATATTTATCGAGGCGACTTTTAAATGATTCTATTGTATTTGAGTTTACTACGTCTGACGGCAGCCCATTCCATACGTTTACAACACGGTTTGTGAAGAAGTACTTTGCTTCGTTCGTTACAAACCGTTTCCTGCTTATTTTAAATCCGTTGTTTCTAGTTGAGCTTGACCGGTCTAGCGTGAAAAGATTTTCTGGGACTACGTTCGTAAATCCGTTGAAGATTTTAAATACTTCGATGAGGTCACCTCTTATCCTTCGTTTTGTTAGTGGGAATAAGTTAAGTTCTTTGAGTCGATTTTCGTACGATTTATTTCGCAATCTAGGTATCATTTTGGTTACTCTGCGCTGTATTTTTTCTAGTTTATCTATGTCCTTTTTATAATAAGGTGACCAGGAGGAGGAGGAGGAGGAGGAGGAGGAAAGGTGGGAAAGAGAGAAAACATATCACGGAAATAAAAATGTAAAGGTGAAAGGGATATACATATGTCGACAGGTGTGTGTGTGTGTGTGTGTGTGTGTGTGTGTGTGTGTGTGTGTGTGTGTGTGTGTGTTTGTGTTTATGTGTGTGGATATAATGACAGACAAGTTTTTCACACACACACACACACACACACACACCACACACACACACACGACACACAACACACACACACACACACACACACACACACACACACACACACACACACACACACAACACACACACACACACACACACACACAAGCTGGTGTAGAATAGCCTGAGGTAGTGTATGTTTCCAGCAAACAGGTTGGCGGCTGAAGGAAGAGGAGGAGGAGGAGGAGTAGGAGGAGGAGGAGGGTGGGGGATATGGGGGAGGGGAGTTGTGGGGAAGAGCGTTCTCCACTCACTTGTAAGAGAGAGAGAGAGAGAGAGAGAGAGGTTATTTGAGACATAGCAACACGTTACTACAATTGTATATGACAGGTAGCAGTTCCATGTTTCACAACGACGTAGATATGGCGTATTTTACCTCTCTTCTCTCTCTTCTCTCTCTCTCCTCTCTCTCTCTCTCTCTCTCTCTCCCCCTCTCTCTTCCTCTCTCTCTCCTTTTCTCTTCTCTCTCTCTCTCTCTCTCTCTCATCTCTTCTCCTCTCTCCCAATAAACACACACGCTGGGGAAGTGGTAGTGATGAGCTGGATATTGAGACCGGAAGTGGAGAAGGAGGAGAAGAAGGGAAAAGAAGAGGAGGAGGAGGAGGAAGAAGGGAAAGAAGAGGAGGAGGAGGAGAAGGAGGAGGAGGAGGAGGAGGAGGAGGAGGAGGAGGGAAAGGAGAGGATGAAGAAGGGAAGAAAAAGTCTGCTGAATTATATTTTCTTATGAGTGCACATCTGTCTCTCTTCATCACATACAAAGAGAGAGAGAGGGGAGAGAGAGAGAGGAGAGAGAGAGAGGAGGAGAGAGGGGAGAAGGGGAGAGAGAGAGAGAGATCGAGAGAGAGAGAGAGAGAGAGAGAGAGAGGAAGCACGGTACAGTTCTGTCACGGTATAGTGGTGATGGTGGTGGAAGAAGGGCTGTTGTGGTGGTGATGGTGGTGGTGGAGTGGTGGAGGGGGGGTAGGTAGTCGTGGTGGTTGTGGTGGAGGGGGGTGGTGGTGGTGGTGGGGGTGGAGGAGGGGAGTAGGTAATGGTAGTGGTGGTGGTGGAGGAGGGAGTAATAGCGGTGGAGGTGAACTGGATGAAGTAAAACTATGTCTCCTACTTTCCTCCATCTTTCTTCCTTGTTTCCTCCTCCTCCTCCTCCTCCTCCTCCTCCTCCTCCTCCTCCTCCTCCATATTTACAAACTCTCACAAACAGACACAAACAACACTTTCACTCTGTATGTATTTTCCCAACATAGTTTACGCAAGTGTTTATTCTTTCACGCTACAGATTTCGTTCGCTATACGAGTTCACTATACGAGCATGTATTTTGTGGTGACTCTGATTATGTTTCTACGCGGCAATGAGGTACAATCTATGTAGACAAAGCGTGATGTAGGAAATGGTGGTGTTAAAACGTATTTGTAGTTGCGTTAATCTGAATTCAGTTTTATTATTATTCCGTTTGTATCTGTCGTTCTGTTTATCATTTAGTGCTTCGTTTATTTTTTTTCCCGTTTATTTCTATCTTTTTTTCAGTTTTTTTTCCATAAATCATGTCATTCTTCATTTATTTTTCCCATTCCGTCAATTTCAATTATGTTCCATTTTGTCATTCTTTCAGTTTTTCTGTTCCGTTCGCTGTACGAGTTCTCTATACGAGCATGTATTTTACTGTGACTTTAGGGAGGGAGGGAGAATACTGTGTGTGGGGAGAGGTTTTTTGCTCTGATTTAATTTTTTATGCGTGTTATTATATTTTTACGTGGCATGGAGGTGTGGCCAAAAACGTTGAAAAAAAGATGTAGGTAATGGAAATGTTAAAGCATAATTATTTGTCAAGAAATAAAGGAAAGAGAATTAGTGAATATAAAATAGAAGGAATAGAGGGAGTAAAAAGAGGTATTAGAATATATTTGTCGCGAAATAAAGGATAGAGAATAGGTGTCTTGCACGTGACGTCACAGCCCTTGTTGTGGCTGCGACAGGCGCGGGAGATGCGAGTTGGAGGACCAACAAACTCCACTTGCCGCCCGTGTTTGCCAGCTTATGGTAATTTTTCCCTACCAAATATATGTTTATCAGTATAAAAGGTATACTGGCATCTTCGGAAATGTTTGTTCTATAATATTATCAAATAAAAAACCGTAAAACACGTTAAATAAATGCCATTATGAGACTCAAGAAATATGCTTGAACTTAATATTCACTTAAACTCTTCGTCATTTAATACTTTATGGGGAAAACTTTTTACATGGAGAATATCAATAGAAGCGGAATTTCATTAGCTTTCCATTGATATATTTCGTTATCGGATAAATGAGTTAGCAGCATGCATAAACTAGCGTTAACTAAATAAATAACATCATGAAATCTGGTATTTTTTCCCGATTGATGGTGTTATTTATTTGGTTAACGCTAATTTATGCATGCTGCTAATTCATTTATCAGATAACGAAATATATCAATGGAAAGCTAATGAAATTCTGCTTCTATTGATATCCTCCATGTAAAAAGTTTTCCCCATAAAGTATTAAATGACGAAGAGTTTAAGTGAATATTAAGTTAAAGCATATTTCTTGAGAGTCATAATGGCATTTATTTAACGTGTTTTACGGTTTTTTATTTGATAATATTATAGAACAAACATTTCCGAAGATGCCAGTATACCTTTCATACTGATAAACATATATTTGGTAGGGAAAAATTACCATAAGCTAGCAAACACGGGCGGCAAGTGGAGTTTGTTGGTCCTCCAGCTCGCTCCGACGGGCGGCATTTGGCTTGAAGACGCTAGATCGTGACGTCAGTGCAAGGCACCTATTAGTGAATGTAAAATAGACGAAATAGAGGTTGTACAAATTGGTGTTAGAATATATGTATAGTGAAAATAAAGGAAAGAGAATTAGTGAATGTGAAATAGAGAAAAAAAAAGGTCGTAAAAATTGGTGTTAAAATATATTAGTAGCGAAAATAATTACATAAAGTATATAGATGATATAAAAAGTAGAAGAACCCACAAAAATATGTTGTTGAGAGATCTTTATAGCGAAATAGACACAAGAAATGGTGTTGAAACATATGTATAGCAAAAAATAGGAAGACAGACCTAACCTAAAAACAAAAAACCTAAAACAGACAAGACAAGTAACTGTTATTATCAGATATGCATAACAAAGAAACCATAATATAAGAATAACTACAAGATACAAAACTTAGACACGAAGGCCAACATAGGTGAGTCTTTAAGTAGTGAGATAACAGGTAAAGGTGGTAATAAAAGGGTACCGACGTGTAGCTAAGGATAATATAGGTGATTGAGTTGAAGGTGATGGATATGAACCTTGTGAAGAGAATACTCGGTTGAAAGTGATCTATGAGGGAAGGAACGAAGGTGAAAATTAAACAGGTGAAAATGATGGTGTTAGGTGACTATTATTTATATAGAAAAGAATCGCCGTAATCATGAAGCTAGAATAGAAGAGAAGATCCTATATTAGAGAGAGAGAGAGAGAGAGAGAGAGAGAGAGAGAGAGAGAGAGAGAGAGAGAGAAGAGAGGAGAGAGAGAGAGAGACAGTTAATACTATTTTTCCTATCACTTCAGTTGTTCAGTCTATCAATTAAAATGTTCTGATTATTTTTCTTTTAACATGTAGGTCAGGCTGTGAAATGATAAAAACTTAATTATTGTACAGTATTTTATGGGAATTCAGAATATTTTTTTGTCACAGGTTTGATAAAACCAAAAACAATAATTAATGGAAAGATAAATAATGGTGATGAAATTTCTCTCTCTCTCTCTCTCTCTCTCTCTCTCTCTCTCTCTCTCTCTCTCTCTCTCTCTCTCTCTCTCTCTCTCTCGTTAAATGTTCCGAATTATCTCTCGTTTCGCTTCATTCTTCCTTCTCCTCCTCCTCCTCCTCCGCCGCACCACCCTTGAACCTCCACACTGTGTTCACACCATTACAAAACACACATAACATGACCTATCTATCAAGCACTAAACCTACCCCCACAAACTAGTAGTAGTTAGCCATAGATTACAGCTTTCAACTTTCCTCACAAATTCCATGCAGTTTTTCTATATTGCATGGTATCACTTCTTTTCCGGCCAGCTTCGGCTGGAGGGATGGGTGGGTGGGGAGGAGCCTTCTACTTCCTATCCTTTCTCTCTTATTATCTAGTTAGTGTAGTGTAGTTAAAGCAAACAGCCTTGTAAGGACCTATCGGTCTGTTGCTGTTTGTGTTTCCTTTGTATTCCTTTGTATTCCTCCTCCTCCTCCTCCTCCTCCTCCTCCTCCTCCTCCTCCTCCTCTTCGTCATTGTCAGGAAAGAAGGCTATTAAGGAATTCGATGGTATGTTGTCTCTAATTATCGTCTTCCTCCTCCTCCTCCTCCTCCTCCTCTTCTTATCCTCTCTCTTTTGTCTTCTCTTCTCTGTCAAGGTCAACCTCATAAGTCTATCGGAGGAAGAGAAATCTTCTCTCTCTCTCTCTCTCTCTCTCTCTCTCTCTCCTCTTCTCTCTCCTCTCTCTCTCTCTCTCTCTCTCTCTCTCTCTCTCTCTCTCTCTCTCTCTCTCTCTCTCTCTCTCTCTCTCTCTCTCTCTCTCTCTCTCTCTCTCTCTCTCTCTCTCTCTCTCTCTCTCTCTCTCTCTCTCTCTCTCTCTCTCTCTCTCTCTCTCTCTCTCTACAAATATTTTTCGTATCACTTCACACACAAACAAAATCTTACCATATAATTACTGTCTTATATACCCCTTTCACCCCATTCCTGCCCCATTTTGTACCCATTTTTGCCTTTTCCACCCTATCTGACCCCTTTCCACACTTCCCCCCTCTTCAGCAAGTCACTTACCTCACTTAACCCCCTACATACTCTTCCCCTCCTGTCCCCTCCTTCCCTTCCTCTCTCTCTCCCTCCTTTCCTCTCTCTCTCCCTCCTTTCCTCCCTTTCTCCTTCACTTCCCCCTCTCTCCCTCCCTTTCTCCCTCTCTCCCTCCCTTTCTATCTCTCTGCTCCCCTTTCTCTCTCTCTCCCCCCTTCCTTTCTCCTTTCCTTCCCTCCTTCTTTCCTTCCCTTCCTTCCCTCCTCTCCCTTCCTTCCCTTCCTCCCTCTCTCCCTCTCTTCTCCACTTTCTAATAGCGCCAAAAACAACATATCAATCATGTCATCAGTTATATTGGCCTGCCCCGCCCCGCTCCACCCATCCCCGCCCTGCTCCACCCAGCTCCACCTGACACCACCTCCAATCCACTACTTCTTCCCACAAAAAAAACTAGGAGTAAAACCACATTTTTTCCACAACCTATAAAAAATCTCTCTAAATCCACCTCAATTTATTTTTCAATCAACATCATCCACATTTTAATATCTCATCCATTCTTCCACTAATTACTTCCTCTTTCTTCTGTATTTTACCCCGTTTTTTACTCTCTCTCTCTCTCTCTCTCTCTCTCCTCTCTCTCTCTCTCTCTCTCTCTCTCTCTCTCTCTTCTCTCTCTCTCTCTCTCCTCTCTCTCTCTCTCTCTCTCATTGTTCCCTCTTTCTTGCGCTGAGAGAAGTATGGGAGACTTAGGAGGTAAAATAAGAGGAAGAAAAGTGACGGGTTGAAGGGGTAAAAGTGGAGGAGGAGGAGGAGGAGGAGGAGGAGGAGGAGGAGGAGGAGGAAAGAAGAGGTACGGTACCAAGGAAAGAATGTGCAGTTGGGCAAGAGAGAGAGAGAAAGAAAGAAAGAAAGAGAGCAAGGCAAGGTCGTTCTGTCTGCCTTCTCATCACCGTTCCTCTTCTCTCCTTCCCTCCCTCCCTCCTTCCTTTCCTCCACCTTCCACCTCTCCATCATTCTGGGTTCGTCCTAAACAAGCAGGTTCAACTTTCCTCCTCTCCACTTTGCCCGCTGCAGCATTATTGGTAGTGGTGGTGGTGGTGGTCATTATGGTAGTAGTAGTAGTAGTCGTTATAGTTGAAATAGTAATCGAAGTAATTTTTGTAGAAGTAGTGGTCGTTGTAGTAGTAGTAGTAGTAATAGTGGTAGTGGTGGTGGTAGTAGAAGTAGTAGTAGTAGTAGTAGTAGTAGTAGTAGTAGTAGTAGTAGTAGTATAGTAGTAGTAGTAGTAGTAGTAGTAGTAGTAGTAGTACCGGTAGTAAAAGTTATATGAGTAGTAGTTGGAATTGTATTTGTACTGTTGTAGCAGTAAATTTGTTAACAATAAGTAACTGGGATGATGAAAGTAGCGATGATAATAACAGTAGTAGTATAGTGGTAGTTGCGGTGGCTATAATTACATTTATTATACTACCAACACTATTATTACTACGTGTGGTGGTGATGGTGGTGATTGTTATGGGCAGTGCAGTATTAATATTAGCACCATTCCGTATGAGCAGTGAAGGTTATAGTGGTGGTGGTGGTGAGGGATGTGGGGGTGGTGCACTGGTGGTGAGTGGTGGTGGTGACCGAGCCAGGAATGCGTAGCAGTAACGGTGTCTTCTGTCCCTCAGGAGCTTGCTGGGGGGAGGAGGAGGAGGAGGAGGAGGAGGAGGAGGAGGAGGAGGAGGAGGAGGAGGAGGAGGAGACATCAGAAAATAAGAACATAAGAAAATAAGAACATAAGAAAGCTAGAGAGAAGAAGATAGAAGAGCTAGAAAGAGAGGTAAAGATAGAATAGAGAAGAATGCTTAGAAGAGATAGGGAAGGTTATAGGGAAATACAACATAAGGACTAGAAGAAGGAAGAGGAGGGGTAGGACGGTAAAGATATGATAAGAGAACGGTTGAAGTAACAGGTGTAGGAGGAATACAAAGGTGAATATTGTAAAGGCCCTTGGAGGAGGAGGAGGAGGAGGAGGAGGAGAAGGAGAAGGAAGGAAGAAGAAGGAAGGAAGAAGAAGAGGCGAAGGAGGAGGAGAAAGGTATGATAAAAGAACAGACGAAGCAACATGTGTAGGAGGAATAAAAAGGTGAATATTCGAACACTTGGAGGAGGAGGAGGAGGATTTTTACATAGGAGTAACAGACACCAGGAGACCTATTGGTCCATAGCGAGGGTATCTGATGAACTACATACTACTAACTATCAACTACTTGTAAGAAAACAGTTGGAAAAAGATACCATGTCCCTAAAGAGGATAGGAACATGGAAGTTCCATAGTGCAGAATGATAGGATATGAAAAATACTAACTACAACTACCACTACCACTACAACTAATCGATACGGGGGACTAGATACGAATTCGCACTATCAATACCCATTTACTTTACAGTGCGCGTCAAGTCTGTTTTTGAATGTAGTTATTGTGTTGGCTCCGACAACATTTGCTGGTAACTTGTTCCATCGATCAACGACTCTAACATTGAAATAATTTTTACGGAGATCGGTGATGCAACGTTGACCGTTTAGTTTTAAACCATTATTTCTTGTTGTCACTTGAGTTGAAAGCTCGAATAGGTTCTCTTGATTAATGACATCAAAACCTTTTAGGATCTTAAAGGTTTCTATCAAGTCCCCACGGATTCTACGATCCTTTAAGGAAAACATATTAAGTTTCCGCAGTCTCTCTTCATAAGATGAATTTCGCAGAGATGGAATTTGTTTGGTTGCTCTTCTTTACACTGATTCCAATTTGGCTTGATCTTTTACGAAACAGGGCGACCAGAATTGAACGGCATATTCCAAGTGCGGCCTAACCAAGGACGTGTATAATTGTGTCATTACTTTCGGAGTTTATGTTCAAAGTTACGTTTAATAAAGCCCAACATCATATTTGCCTTTTTACTGGCAGCTAGGCAATGCGAACTGGTTTTCAGATCATTACTGATGATGACACCTAAATCCTTTTCCTGCTGTACTTCAGTAACGATTTATTTTGCATTTGATAGTTATATTTGAGGTTATCGTTGCCTATATGCATTACTTTACATTTATCGGAATTGAATTTTAATAGCCATTTATCACTCCAATCTGATAGTTTGTCGAGATCACTTTGTATGAGTTCGCAGTTTTCTCTAGTATATGCTTTACCGCCTAATTTGGTGTCATCTGCAAATTTTGATATTTTAGATACAAGTCCGCAGTCCAGATCGTTGATATATATCAGGAAAAGAGTAGGACCCAAGACCGAGCCCTGAGGCACCCACTAGTGACATCTAACCAATCAGATTGCTCACCATTTATTAACTTAACCCGTTGTTTACGATTTGAAAGCCATGCCATCCATGAACATAATTGCTTTCGCTATGCCTGTGCCTTAGCTTGGTCAACAGGCTTATGTGAACTGTAGTCGAGGCTTTCTGAAATCAAGGTATTTAATCCGGGGAATTTAGCGTCCAGTTGAGGAGGAGGAGGAGGAGGAGGAGGAGGAGGAGGAGGAGGAGGAGGAGGAGGAGGAGGAGGAGAGGAGGAGAAGGAGGTAGGAGAGGAGGATGAGGAAGAGGGAGGAGAGATGAGAGAGCTAGAGGAAGGAAGGAGGAGGAGGAGGAGGAGAGGAGGAGGAGGAGGAGCGAGGAGGAGGAGGAGAGGAAAAGGAGAGGAGGGAGAGAGGAGCTGAGGAGGAGAAGGAGGAGGAGGAGGAGAGGAGGAGGAGGAGGAGGAGGAGGAGGAGGAGGAGGAGGAGGAGGAGGAGGAAGGAGGAAGGCAGGAGGAGTAGGAGGAGGAGGAGAGGAGGAGGAGGAGGAGGAGGAGGAAGAAGAAGAAGAAGGAAGAGGCGAAGGAGTAGGAGGAAGGTAAAGATATGATAAAAAAAAAACCAGACGAGGTAACAGGTGAAGGAGGAATAAATAGGTGAATATTTGAAAGGCACTTGTAGGAGGAGGAAGAGGAGGAGTTGGAAGAAGGAGGAGGAAGAGGAGGAGTTGGAAGAAGGAGGAGGAAGAGGAGGAGTTGGAAGAAGGAGGAGGAAGAGGAGGAGTTGGAAGAAGGAGGAGGAAGAGGAAGGAATAAGGAGGTAGTCCTAAGAAGGTTTATCCTTGAGGGCTCGTGGCGGGTCTAGAGTTACCTGTTGATTATGTCTTTGCCACCCAACACTTGGAGCTGAGAGAGGGAGAATCGGAGATGGCATGAGGCGAGATGACATGAGACAAAAAAGACATGAGTCGGGAAGACGTAAGAAAAAAAATGAAAGTAGAGTCAGTAGAATTGAAAAGAAATTAATTAAAACAAGGAATTTAGCAAAGGAATCGATATAGACTTACAGAGACAAAAAAATAAAACCCATTAGAATAGAACAGGGCTAACAGTGATAGTGACAGAATAAGATAAATAATAGTGAAGAATATATAGATGAATAAAAGTAAAATGAGGAGAAAGAAGAAAATCGAAAAAGAAAAAATAACTATGTAGGAAAAGATAGTAGGAGAACTATGAAAACAGGAAATGAATAGAATCAAATACCAAAGTAAATAAAAAGTAAGAAAAATTAGTATGTGTAAAATGAGAAGGAGTAAGAAGATAATAACAATAAAAACAGGCCTAGTAATGGATATAGGCCGTGTATTGTGTTATCTGCTAGTGTGCCGCTGTGCTTGTCTCCGGCTCCTTGGGGCTATTCCTGTGGTGGACCAAGCTCCCTTCCTCTCCTGTTCCCCCCCCTTCCTCCTCCCCTTCTCCATTTCTCCTTCCTTCGAGACAACAGCAGATTTGGTGGTGGTGATGGTGGTGATGGTGATGATGGTGGAAGTGGTGGTGATGATGGTG
>JACEEZ010007182.1:435000-437500 GCA_016584305.1 Chionoecetes opilio
TGTGTGTTTGTGTAGAGATAATGAGCAGTATTCTATCATTTTCTTCACCTCTCCTTCCTTCCTTCCCTCCTTCTTTCCTTTATTCCTTCTTTTCTCTTTCCCTGCATGAGTGACGTGACGGTCTTTGTTGTGTGCCCCCCCCCTCTCTCTCTCTCTCTCTCTCTCTCTCTCTCTCTCTCTCTCTCTCTCTCTCTCTCTCTCTCTCTCTCTCTCTCTCTCTCTCTCTCTCTTTATTTACAATGAAAAGATACAGTTGATTTTACTCTTACAGCCAAAAGTTCCCGGTGAGGTGCTGATAACTATCTATAGTCCGCACTATTGCATTTACTAGTAGTCTCTCATATACCCATTCACACACGAAACTGAATATGAGAGAAAGAGAGAGAAGAGAAAGAGAGAGGAGAGAGAGAGAGAGAGAGAGAGAGAGAGAGAGAGAGAGAGAGAGAGAGAGAGAGAGAGAGAGATCGCAATCTGTCTCGAAGCTGTGGTTGAAGGAAACAGTTGGGAGAGTGAACTGTACACACACACACACACACACACACACACACACACACACACACACACACACACACACACACACACACACACACACACACACACACACACACACACACACACACACACACACACACACACACACACACACACACACACACACACACACACACACACACACCACACACAACACACACACACACACACACACACACACACACACACACACAACACACACACACACACACACCACACACACACACACACAACACACACACACACACACACACACACACACACACACACACACACACACACACACACACACACACACACACACACACACACACACACACACACACACACACACACACACACACACACACACACACACACACACACACACACACACACACACACACACACACACACACACACACACACAACACACACACACACACACACAACACACACACACACACACACACACACACACACACACACACACACACACACACACACACACACACACACACACACAGTTAAAATGATAGCAAAACTTAACTCAAGAACAGTAGAAAAAAGCGAAATAACACGAAACTAACTCAACACTTATTATCATCATCATCATCATCATCATCATCATCATCATTAACATGCCTCAATTAATCAACTTGTAACATACGCACTGAAGACTCCAGATAGGATGAGAACATAGATTTCTTTATTGTTCCTTTAAACGGTAAATTTCCAGATGAACACCGAACTTCCTTTGGTAGACGAAACAAATTTTTTCTGGTGAGTTTTGATGTGTTTTGAATGAATCTGCTAACCGTTTCTGTCGCAAATCAATATATATATATTTTTTAATGCAAAAATGGCAAAAAATAAACAAATTGAACCTAACCTAACCTTTACCTAACCCAACCTATACCTAACCTATCCTTTCCTAACTAAAAAAAAAAATAACCTAACCTTTACCTAACTAAAAAAAATAAAAAAATAAATTGATTTCCGACAGAAACGGTTAGCAGATTAATTCAAAACACATCAAAACTAGCCAGAAAAAAATAGTTTCGTCCACCAAAGTGAATTCGGTGTTCATCTGGAATAATACCTTTTAAATCCTCTTCCCTTGGCGTTTTATCACTCTCGGCCGCAGATAACGATTAAAGGGAACGTGTTAAGCTGTGTTGGGTAAGAGAAGACCAATATACCGTAAGGCGACACGGCTTCTATGGGATTTAAATGACCATCTCGGGTTAGACCACCTGGAGAGAGAGAGAGAGAGAGAGAGAGAGAGAGAGAGAGAGAGAGAGAGATAGGCTCCTCCCCACCCAGGAAAATAGCTAAAGCAGAGGAGGAGGAGGAGGAGGAGGAGGAGGAGGAGGAGGAGGACACAAACACGAACAGGAAAACAAAGGGAATATAGAAAAAAAATATACGAGGAAGGAAAACAAAGAACTTGAGAGAGAGAGAGAGAGAGAGAGAGAGAGAGAGAGAGAGAGAGAGAGAGAGAGAGAGAGAGAGAGAGAGAGAGAGAGAGAGAGAGAGAGAGAGAGAGAGAGAGAGAGAGACTTGGCCTTATTCATATGGAAAAAAAAAAACTTACCTTGATATGATTTTAAACTAAAAGAATATATTTTTGAACGTCAAGGATTTTTCTTTTATTGTACACATTATAGAACCTTAAAATTCAAGGAAAAAAACAAGGCAAGAGAGTTAGTAAAAAAAATTGCCTGGTAAGATTTTTGTAATACGTTTAAGTTTTGGAAGATAATAGTATAAGCTTAAAAAGTCATGTCGTTGCAATATAGATTAATGGAACTGTGATGTGAAGAGAGGTGATCTTACTTACTTAATGATGATCTAATGTACGTTGGTTTAGCTCCGTGCATTGATTATTGACTAGGAAATGATGACCAGTGTAGACTATTGAGAAAAAATTGTATTGTGATGAAATGTCAAAGTATACATATATAGTAGGGTATATTTTTTTGGATTG
>JACEEZ010007182.1:447020-452020 GCA_016584305.1 Chionoecetes opilio
ACTGGGAACTAAGCGGCTTTTTGTGACTTTTTTTTGTCCTCGGCCAGTTCTTTGTGATGTAAAAAAAAAGAAGAAGTTGTTAAATCGATCAGGTCTGTCAGTTTCCTTTATTCCTGTTTCGCATTTGGAGAAAAAAATCGCGTTTGTTTAGTTAGTATTCATTCATATATAAGATGAGGTTCGTCCGGAAATAATGGAGGAGGTTTGGGTTCTTGAATATTCTCATCGATATACATAAGGATTACCTCTAAAGTAGCAAAGTTTACGTAAATACACGCTTGTTACTTTACTATTTATTTCATCTTCTCGAGTATTTTGAGTGAATGATGAATTCCTCTACTACTATTCTACTCCATTATTCCCATTATTCCAGCTTTAGTACTTAAGTTAATTCCCTCATGTCTGTATATTATGTGGGGGTTTTCCGGTATGCCTTCGGGTGAGATTAAGATTGTTATTATTATTATTATTATCTTTTTTTTATACTGAAGACTTAACGAGGTTCTTTGGTCTCTGGTGTTGCATTTACCGTCTCTTTCTCTTTAGTTCTGGTTTAATTACGCGGCGTTTGTCTTGCTTGAATTCCATTTTCCACGCTTGCTTCCGTGTTAATAGTTTCTCGTTATCTGTTTGAAGCTTCCATCAGTGAATCATGTGTGTGTGTGTGTGTGTGTGTGTGTGTGTGTGTGTGTGTGTGTGTGTGTGTGTGTGTGTGTGTGTGTGTGTGATGTGTGTGTGTGTGTGTGTGTGTGTGTGTGTGTGTGTGTGTGTGTGTGTTGTGTGTGTGTGTGTGTGTGTGTGTGTGTGTGGTGTGTGTGTGCATGTGGTGTGTGTGTGTGTGTTGTGTGCTGTGGTGTGTGTGTGTGGTGTGGTGTGTGTGTGTGTGTGTGTTGTGTGTGTGTGTGTGTGTGTGTGTGTGTGTGTGTGTGTGTGTGTGTGTGTGTGTGTGTGTGTGTGTGTGTGATCCTCATAAGACAGTGCAATGTGAGAAAAGACTGCACGTTATTTTGTACAGAGAAAAACAGAGAACAAGAGAGAGAGAGAGAGAGAGAGAGAGAGAGAGAGAGAGAGAGAGAGAGAGAGAGAGAGAGAGAGAGAGAGAGAGAGAGAGAGAGAGAGAGAGAGAGGAGAGAAGAGAGAGAGAAGGAGAGAGAGAGAGAGAGAGAGAGAGAGAGAGAGAGAGAGAGAGAGAGAGACACACACACACAAAGAGACAGACAGAAAAATGTAGCAGTTTATAGCGAGACTCTACACATTCCCTTCCAACAAACTGCTTCACAAACAATTCTCGACACACACACACGAAGCACAAAACACGCCTGAAAAACAACCACAGGAGACCATAAACTGATCTACTAAAGAAACCAGGTATTCGTGCACCAATAGAAGCTACAGGACTGCCGGTTACCACTCTATATGCCTGACGGTGTAAAGACCCTGCATGTCAACTATTAGGGCAAGACTGTGCAGGGCCACGCCTCTCCCGACTGTCTGGAATGTCTTAAGGGACGCCACCAGGTATTTTCAGCAGAATGTCTTAAAAAAATCTAAATTGAGTTTCCCGCCGTATATGAATCTCCAACATTATGGCAACCTTCTTCCCTAAGGATTACACGAATATTCTTTTTTTATTTATTATTTTCTTTTTTACATCACAAAGGACTAGCCTAGGGAACAAAACAATAGAGGTTACACAAAGCATTCATTCACATTCTAAGGCACTTAAAGCATCAGTTGAGTACATTATTAGTGAAAAAGACTGACAGAGAGAAAATACGTTCGTTGGAAGCGTTCTTAGCTCGGTACTCTGGAAAATGTATTGTATCCTCCTCCTTTTGTTTACGTCTCATCCGCCACAAGTTAGGCCAGGCACCCGCTGCGTGCCGTATCGCTACATAAGGTGAACGATGTGTAGTGGACGGATAGGCGCCTCCCATACTTCTCCTACACCCAGTTAACGGCGCCCCTGTACCCCCGCCCCTGTACCCCTGACTCACAGCCTTTATGTGGGAAGCCATCAAGTGTCTGTGGTTTACTATACAAGGCAGGATCACCGGCAATATGTGTGGCAAGTGAGGTAGAAAATAGCAATAGACGTATTTCTAGTCTCTCTTTTCTGCCGCAGCGCGCACACACACACACACACACATATACACACACACACACACACACACACACACACACACACACACACACACACACACACACACACTACCACACACACACACACACACCACACACACACACCTCTCTCTCTGTGCGGTGAAACTTTGGTCGAGGTCGCGGCGAATTACTTTCTTTTTTACACCTCAAAAGACTGGCCGAGGGCAAAACAACAACAACAACAACAAAATATTTAACAAAAAGCCCGCTAGTTGCCAGTCGCTATAAAGAAGACAGTGAGAGATTGCAGAAAAGGGGGTGGGCCAATTTAGTTCGTAGTTGTCTTAGTTTCAGTGTTTCAGTGTTACGATCATTTAGGAAGTTTTGTCTTTAGTTAGATTGCAGATATTTAAACCTTGCTCGTCTAATTCACATTTATTCTGCTTCTGTGTGTATCCTGCAAGACCTAGACGCTGCCAGGGAATAAAAGGAAAAAAAAGAAAGGAAGGGAAGAATAGTGGAAGGAGGGAAGGAAAAATGAAGGCGAGAAGGAATTGAGGCAACGAAGCAAACCAAAGCAAAAATTGATAGAAAGATGAGAAAAACTAACAACGACCAAAAAACAGCAAAACTAAACAAAAGAAAAGGAGCAAGCAAACAATTAAGATAGAAAGGATGGGAAGGACAATGGAAGGAAGAAAGAATGAGATAAAGAATTAAAGCAAACCAACAAACAAAAAGAAATAGAAAAAGATGAGAAAAACTAACAACAAAAGAACCTCCCCAATGAATAAAGAAGAGGCACAGAAAACTCCCAACAAGACGAAGGGGAAACACAGGAAGGGAAGGATAGAAAGGGCAATGCAAGGGCCAAGAAAAGAGGGGAGGAAGGGAGAATGTATTAAAATATCCAAAAAAAAAGCTAAAACAAAACAAAATAAACCTCAAATAACTTCAAATATCCTAAGATAAACCAAAAATAACCAAAAATAAACCAAAAATAACCAGAAATAAACCGAAAATAACCAAAAATAAACCGAAAATAGCCAAAAATAAACATAATATAATCCAAAAGAAAATAATATACCCAAAAACGGTTATTTTAGGGCAAGAAGAGAGGGGAGGAAGAAAACCAGAAACGGTAAAACGGCCGAGATCCGATTTCCATAAGTATTACACCACCCAATGGCGAACAATTTGACCTCCCCTTCTTTCCCCCTCCTGCCCCCTCCTCATCCCCCTCCCCCTTCCTCCTCCCCCCTCCGCTCTCCCCCCTCCCCCCAATAAAAAAAAGGCATTCATTCGGAAAGTGGGTGATTGTTAAATGAAGTAGCGGAGAGAGATAGATAGGAGAGAGAGAGAGAGAGAGAGAGAGAGAGAGAGAGAGAGAGAGAGAGAGAGAGAGAGAGAGAGAGAGAGAGGAGAGAGAGAGAGAGAGAGAGAGAAGAGAGAGAGAGAGAGAGAGCGAGAGCGAGAGCGAGAGAGAGAGAGAGAGAGAGAGAGAGAGAGATGATATATATATATATATAGAGAGAGAGAGAGAGAGGGGAGAGAGAGAGAGAGGAGAGAGAGAGAGAGAGAGAGAGAGAGAGGAGAGAGAGAGAGAGAGAGAGAGAGAGAGAAGAGAGAGAGAGAGAGGGAGAGAGAGGAGAGAGAGAGGAGAGAGAGGGGGAGAGAGAGAGAGAGAGAGAGAGAGAGAGAGAGAGAGGAGAGGAGGAGAGAAGAGAGAGGAGAGAGAGAGAGAGAGATAGAGAGAGAGAGAAGAGAGAGAGAGAGAGAGAGAGAGAGAGAGAGAGAGAGAGAGAGAGAGAGAGAGAGAGAGAGAGAGAGAGAGAGAGAGAGAGAGGAGAGAGAGAGAGAGAGAGAGAGAGAGAGGAGAGAGAGAGAGAAGAGAGAGAGAGAAAAGAAGGAGAGAGGAAGGAGAAAAGAGAGAGAGGAGAGAGAGGAGAGGAGAGGAGAGAGAGAGAGAGAGGGGAGAGAGGGGAAAAGGAGAGAGAGAGGAGAGAGAGAGGAAAAAAGAGAGAGAGAGAGGGAGGGAAAAAAAAAAAAAAAAAGGGAGAGAGAGAGGGGAGAGAGAGAGAGAGAGGAAGAGGAGAGAAAGGAGAGGGGGAAGAGAGAGAGAGGAGAGAGAGAGAGATAAAGGGTCACAGCTGAAGAAAAGGGAGGAAAAGGGGGGGAAAGGACGGCTGCAGAGAATGCAAAGAAGGAGGGGGAGAGGAGGGAAGGATAGGGGGAAAGGGGGAAGGAAAGAAAGATGGGATAGATATGGGAGGGGGAAAACAGTGATAGCTGGGGGGAAGTGGGGGGAGATTTAAATTTTCCCCTTTTTTAAACCCCAAAAATCCCATAGTAACAGAGATGCATGTGGGGGACGAAATGGTTGTTATTAGTAGATAATATTTTTTTTGTTTGGTTTACATAAAAGGGAAACGGCCAGGCACAAAAAAAATGGGTAACCCAAAGCCCGCTTAGTTCCCAGTCCTATAAAGAAGACGAAAGGGGAAAAAAATTAAAACGGGGGGACCCAATTTATTTCGGGGGGTGTCTTTTTATCTTCTTTTGAAAAGTTTTAAGTCATGGGAAAAGGGAAAAAAATAAAAAACAGGAAAGAGATTTCCAGAGTTTACCAGTAAAGGGGATGAAGGAGTAAAGAACTGATATGAGATATGACACTGATATGATACGAGATAGATGGAAACTTTAATCTTTATTTGGAAGATGGACGAATAGGGATAGAATGAGTAGAAAGTCTTGTGCAGCGAGGCCGCGGGAGGGGGGGGGGAGGGCATGCAGTTACAAGTTCAGAAGAGCAGTGAGCATGAAAAAACGGGAGAAAAGAGCAAGAGAAGCAAATTTCGGCGGGGGATTTTAAAAATTTAAGGGCAGCCCCTCAGAGG
>JACEEZ010007182.1:457020-480680 GCA_016584305.1 Chionoecetes opilio
GCTCAAAGTAACCACTATTTGTAATGATTCTTATGATTTTCTTTTGAGTAATAAGAAGGGGAAGCAAGTGAGTAGGATACGTATTACACCAGATGGGAGCACAGTATTGTAAATGTGGTAATACATGGGCATTATATAATATCTTTAAAACATCATTTGGCATGAGATCTCTCACTTGAAGTAATAGAGAGACAATTCTCGATAATTTGAGGACTAATTCAGGAGATGTGTGTTGTTTAAACGTCATTTCTCATCAAAGGTTACCCCTAATAATTTATGTTGTTTTGTTCTTTGTATTGTAGAAGTATCGTACTTTAAAGGGGGCAATGATTTACTGGTTTATTGGTAAATAACATATAGTGGGTTTTATCTAAGTTGATTGTTAATCTATTACTGGACACACCATTGATGGAAGAATTTGAGGTCACTGTTAGCTGTTTCTATTAGAGTTTCAGGATTCTCTCCACTGATGTAAAAAGTTGAATCATCGGCAAAAAGTATTGATTTTAGATTTGGAAATAATTGGGGGAGATCATTTATGTATATTAGAAAAAGTACTGGACCGAGTACACTACCCTGGGGAACTCCATAACGTATTAATGTGGGTGTTGATAAGTGATTTGAGAATTTTGTGGATTGCGTTCTGTTGGTAAGATAGTCTTTAAACCAATTTTTTATGACACCCCGGATACCATAGTGTTCTAGCTTTTGAAGTAATATATCATGTTTGACTGTGTCAAAAGCCTTTGAAAAATCGACATAAATGCTGAGATGAGAATGTTGTAAATCTAGAGTAGAGTAAATTTTTTCAGTAAATTCATTAAGAGCGTCAAAGGTATTCAGGCCTTGTCGAAAACCAAATTGTTTATTTGTTAGGATGGCTTTTTTTTAAGAAAAACTGGTTAGATGTTTTTCATAATTTTCTCAAATATTTTTGAGAAAGTAGTCAATAGGGATATAGGTCTATAGTTCCCAATACAATCTTTAGATCCTTTTTTGTAAATCGGAATTACAGTCGCGTGTTTAAGACAATGCGGGAAAATGCCATTTTCGACCGATTGATTAAACAATATTGATAATGGTAAGGCTAAAGCATTACTGTTAGTTTTGATGAGAAATACAGGAATTTCGTGAACATCGTTATTTTTGTTCTTTAAAGATTTTATAACAGGAGAGACATCTTGTGGGAGGACAGGAGGCACTGACATGGATGAAGGGTAACTGCCATTTAGGAATTGGAGTGGGCTACAAGTAGGCAGTGGAATGTCTTTGTCTAATTTTGGGGCAATATTGGCATAATAATCGTTAAAAGCTTCTGCAATTTCTGAAGGCTGGGTAAGTATTTTGTCGTTTAGTAAAATTTTGTCAACTTGTGTTTTTTTGTAGTTGTTTTTCAGTTCATTAATGGTATTCAATATTTTTCTTGTATTATTTTTAAAATTCGTAAATATATTTTTATAATAGGATATTTTTGAATTTCTTATCAGTCTTGTGAGAACATTACGGCGTTCTTTGTAATGGTTTTCAGTTACAGCACCTATTTTATAATCTTTAAATAAGTTATTTTTGGTTTTGACGTATTTCAACACCTTTGATGTTATCCATGGATTGTTTAATCTTTTCTCAGAGAGGTATTTTGTTTTTAATGGAAAACATGCATTGTATATTTGCATGATTTTGCTAAGAAATTCATTATAGTTAAAATTTATATCATGCGTATCAAAAAGATCGTTCCAAGATATGAGTTGAAGCTTCTCGGAAAAAAGTTGTTTATTTTCAGGAGTAAAATTTCTATATACTATTTTATGGAGCTTATTATTTATCTGCGGTAGAGAAAAATTTAAGAAAATCGGTAAGTGGTCGGATATAGGGTAGTGTATTATTCCGGAAGTGAAATCTCTAGAAAAATTTGTATATATGTGATCTAATAGGGATGGTTCAGCTAAATTTAGGGTATCTGGAAATCTAGTTGGTCTTGCAAT
Organism: Chionoecetes opilio; assembly: GCA_016584305.1. Classification (NCBI taxonomy): domain Eukaryota; kingdom Metazoa; phylum Arthropoda; class Malacostraca; order Decapoda; family Majidae; genus Chionoecetes; species Chionoecetes opilio. The sequence goes on from JACEEZ010007182.1 coordinate 459,003, forward strand.
GTGAGGAAAAAAATGTAGGGTTTGTAAATTACTAAGAAAATTGTTTGTTGGAATGTGTGTAGTATGTTCCAGTAAATTAATATTAAAATCCCCAATGAGTATAAATTTGTTGTTGTTTACCCTATCCTGAAAAAGTGTGTTCATTATGTCAACAAATTCATCTACGGCTACATGTTTAGTATTTGGTCTATAGATTCCACATAATAAAAAATTCATTGTATTTGTGGCTATCTTAATTGTATTGATTTCTATTTTGTCATTAATAAAAGTTAAAAGGGGGAGGAGGAGGAGGAGGAGGAGGAGGAGGAGGAGGAGGAGGAGGAGGAGGAGGAGGAGGAGGAGGAGGAGGAGGAGGAGGAGGCAAGGGAGGAGGAGGAGGAATAAGGAGGTGGTAAACATGCATACAAGAAAAATAAATTACATCTAATATTAATAAAAGCGAAAGTGTATCTGTCTGTCTGTGTGTGTGGTATAGGTTCCGCCCCCCGTGGCGCAATCCCATCATATGGCACATTTTTGGAACCGGGTTGACCAGGGGAAGGTTTTAAGCCCATTTATGAGATGATCCGATCACTTTTTTTCTTCTTTTTTTAGCAGCCTATTAGCGAGAATTGTGAAAAAAGTGGTGTAGTGACCTTGTCACCTACATGGTTGATAAATAGACACCCAGGGTTGATGGTTGGTTTATTGGAGAGAGAGCAGATGTGTGTGGTACAAGTCTCTGAGTTCAAGTGTCCTGTCTCTACGAGAGACGTCCTTTTTAAAGGAGCCGCGATACTCACGACCTGACTACCTGCATACCAATGCGGCTGAGGTCGAGATTAAAGGATTAGCCAGGTGTGGTGTGACTCACCACAGTACTCTCCTTCCTCAAAAAAAAAAAAATTATACATATACTTATAAAAAAAAACATAGAGGTGCCACGCGCCGAGGTAATGTAGGTAGGGCACTGTCCAGTCTTCACGTTGGCAGCGGTAGCTGCAAGATCAGAATAGGAGGTGCCGAGGGTAAGGGAATGTAGGTAGGGCGGCTGTCCAGTCTTCACGTTGCAGCGGTAGCTGCAAGATCAGAACAGGAGGTGCCGAGGGTCGCTGCTGCTGTGATTGCTGTCACAAGATCTGGAGGGAGGCTTGCGATGCTAGGTGTCTTCGTGGGAAAGCGAAGTGTCCAAGGCAATCGGCTCCCAAGATAGCTTGTGTTGCTATGCAGTGCCCGTGCGTTGCAGGGCCTTGCTGGAGGCAGCGGAAGGCTGCAGGACGCAGCGTGAGGCAGCAGGAAGCAGCGTCAGGGAGCAGGAGTCAGCGGAGGACGAGGAGTAGCACGTGGCGGCAGGAGGCAAGGGCTGATGGTGCCCTTAGATGGCTTCGTCAGGCGTAGCGTGGCAGCATGCTGGGCCGTGGGCGCGGTCGGCTAGTGGCGCTGGTGACGGTGACGGCGGCGAGGGGCAGCACCAGGGGCGGCGTCGGCAGGGCTGGGTGGCAGGGCGTGGGACACAAGCCACAGGAGGGCGTGTGTGGGTGCGCTGAGATGGGTGGCGAGCAGGCGCGGTAGGATGAGGCTGCGAAGGGCGAGGTGCAGGCCGCGGGCGTGGCGCATGGCTGTGTGGCTAGGGGTGTCGCGGCAGGGGCGGCGCGGCCTGATATGCGCGGCATGAGGCAGGACGGCTAGCGTGGGCGGCGGGATGCGGTGTCCGTGCGTTGCAGGGCCTTGCTGGAGGCAGCGGAAGGCAGCAGGACGCAGCGTGAGGCAGCAGGAGCGAGGAGTAGCCCGAGGCGCCAGGAGGCAGGGCTTGGAAGGCGGGTGGCGGTGAGCAGGCCGTGGCAGGCCGCGGTCGTGGGTCAAGATCTTGTGACAGCGACCCTTGGCACCTCCTATCTAATCTTGCAGCTACCGCTGCCAACGTGAAGACTGGACAGCCGCCCTACCTACATTCCCTTACCCTCGGCACCTCCTATTCTGATCTTGCAGCTACCGCTGCCAACGTGAAGACTGGACAGCCGCCCTACCTACATTCCCTTACCCTCGGCACCTCCTATTCTGATCTTGCAGCTACCGCTGCCAACGTGAAGACTGGACAGTGCCCTACCTACATTACCTCGGCACTTGGCACCTCTATTTTATTCCTGTATAAGTTTTATATGTATAATTTTTTTTTTTTTTTTTGAGGAAGGAGAGTACTGTGGTGAGTCACACACCACACCTGGCTAATCCTTTAAACTCGACCTAAGCCTCCTTCTTAATCTCGACCTGAGCCGCATTGGTATGTAGGCGTCAGGTCTTGAGTATCTTGGCTCTTTATAAAGGGAGTCTCTTGTAGAGGCAGGGACACAAGACCTGACGCCTACATACCAATGCGGCTCAGGTCGAGATTAAGTAGGAGTTTCAGGTCGAGTTTAAAGGATTAGCCAGGTGTGGTGTGTGACTCACCACAGTGGGTTGCGAGAATTGAGGAAACCTTGATGTAGGGTGATGGATAATGGGTGAGTGAATGGGTGGGGTGATAGGTAATGGGTGTGGGGTGATGGGTGAGTGAATGGGTGGGGGGTGATGGGTGATGGGTGTGGGAATAGATGGGGAGTGATGGGTAATGGGTGAGTGAATGGGTGTGTGGTGATAGGTAATGGGTGAGTGAATGGGTGGGGGTGATGGGTAATGGGTGAGTGAATGGGTTTGTGGTGATGGGTAATGGGTGAGTGAATGGGTGGGGGGTGATGGGTGATGGGTGAGGGAATAGATGGGGAGTGATGGGTAATGGGTTAGTGAATGGGTGGGGGTGATGGGTAATGGGTGAGTGAATGGGTGGGGGGTGATGGGTAATGGGTGAGTGAATGGGTTTCATGATTTCAGGAAAGCTAGAAGGGGCTATCTTGAGAGTCTGTGTTTGGTGGGCCGAAGGCCCACCAATAGCCCTCCGCAGGAGCTAGCCAAAAAGTCCGCCCGGAGGGCGGCTTTGCGGCTAGTCATTTATAAAAAGCAGCCGTGTTGTGTGTTGGAATGAGAGTTATGAAGGGAAATAAAGGAGGAAAAGTGAGGAATATAAAGCAATGTGAGATAAATAAGGATAAAAGGAAATACAAAATAATGATAATACAGCTGAGAGAGAGAGAAAGAGAGAGAGAGAGAGAGAGAGAGAGAGAGAGAGAGAGAGAGAGAGAGAGAGAGAGGAGAGAGAGAGAGAGAGAGAGAGAGAGAGAGAGAGAGAGAGAGAGGAGAGAGAGAGAGAGAGAGACGACAATCTAATAGTCTTTTTTACCATCCTATAAGCCTACGCTCTTCTTCTCTCTCTCTCTCTTCTCTCTCTCTCTCTCTCTCTCTCTCTCTCTCTCTCTCTCTCTTTTCTCTCTCTCTTCTCCTCTCTCTCTCTCTCTCTCTCTCTCTCTCTCTCTCTCTCTCTTTTCTCTCTCTCTCTCCTTCTCTCGCTCTCTGTAAAATGATACAACAAACCCTAACAAGGAACAGCGTCTGTATCAAATGGTTTGGGGTGGTGATGGTGGTGATGACGGTGTTGGTGGTGGTGGTGATGCTACTAATTGTGGTGACAGCAGTGATAGTGGTGTTGGTGGTGATGATGAGGATAGTGGTGATGGTGATGCTAATAGTGGTGACAGCAGTGATAGTGGTGGTGCTGGTGGTGTTGGTGATAATGGTATTGTTGGTGATGTGTGGTGATATATCCCTACAATATTGTATTACACAGTCTTGATATATCATTATTTCTGCGCCAACACCATCACCATTACCAGCACCACCACCACCACAACCACCATCACCACCATCACCATTATTACCACAACCACCACCATTACCGCCACCATGACCACAATACTCGCTATGTATGATAATTCTGCCTTTGTATATATATATATATATATATATATATATATATATATATATTTTTAATATATAATATATATATAATATATATATATATATATATATATAAAATATATATATATATATATATATATATATATAATATTATATGTTGATTTTCTTAGTTGGTAGTACATCTTGATATTTCAGGGTGACAAAGACACTCGTCATACTTGGGGTTGTTTATGCGCAACGTTTCGCCAAAGGCACTTGGCATCATCAGGCTAAAAATAGTTAAAAATTTAATATATTACAATGCTAAAAAGCGAACATCTAAAAAAAATATTTCTTAAGAAACAATAAAGTATTCCTATATTATCTAAAATTACTAACTAATAAATAAAATATAATTTGTACTTAACGGACCTTGGTGTGTATGCTGTCTGAGTTGGTAGAGGACTGAATGAACAATAGTTTCGTGGGTAACATTTCGGCTTGTGTGGGGCGATCGAAACGAGAGTCGGACAATCGAAACAGTGATAGTCATTTGAGTATATGTAGTTGGTGTGAAGTGACTTGGTTATTAAGATCAGGGGACAGATGCTTGATGTGTATGGATTCTAATAATTTAGTGTCACTAGGGTAGTGTGTCTTGGATAGGATACTAAAGTCATTCATAGAAAAAGGGTGATCTAAATCATGTGAGTGTGAGCGGATTGCAGAATGCAAAGGTGAAGAAATGGGTCGACCAGTACGTGCAGAAACACCTTTATGCTCAGAAAGCCTAAGGGTTAGATTCCTTGTCGTCTCGCCGACGTATCTAGCGTTACAGCTAGAACATTTGAATTCGTAAATTATGTTAGAAATAAGGGCCTTAGGTATAGAGTCTTTATATTTGAAATGAGTTCTTAAGGTAAATGAATTAGTTAAAATAAATTTAAATTTTGAGTTAGGAAGATGTAATATAAGTAGATCAATGAGTTTTTTTCGAATGGTGTAACTGAGATGGCCGTAAAATGGAAGTTTAACATAGTGTGTGTCTAATATGGGTTCGGGTTCGTTCGACTTTGGGTTGAACTTTTTATCTAGGAACTTTGAGATGGTTGCTTCAATTAATTTGAGGGGGTAGCCATTATTTTGGAAAAAATTAGTAAGGAATTTGATGTCATTATCAAAGGAAAACCAATTAGAAGAGAAACTATAGCATCTGTGTAGTAGGGTCTTAATAGTATTGATTTTAAAAAGGTTAGGGATGAATGAAACATATTGAGTTCCCAAGCCAGTGAAAGTAGGTTTTCTATAGACTGAGGTGGTAAGATAATTATTTTTACGAGTAACTAGGATATCCAAAAATGGTAGTGATGATTGTTTTTCAATTTCATATGTGAACTTAATGTTTGGGTGCTGAGAGTTAAAGTAGTTCAGAAATAAGGGAATGTGCTCGGTATTTTTAAAGAGTAAAAAAGTGTCGTCTACATATCGTTTATAATAAAAAGGTTTAAAATGCTTAGGACAGTTAGACAACCACATGTCCTCATAGTGACATAAAAAGGCATTAGCAAATGAAGGACCCAGGCACGATCCCATGGAAACACCATCAGTTTGGACATAAAGTTTTTTGTTAAATATAAATGGAGAGTCTTTTATAGCTAAAGTTAATAAATCAGAGAATTGTTTTTTTGTGTAATTAAGAAAAATGGTAGCTTTATGAAATAAATTATCAGTGATTATTTCAATAGTCTCATCTAATGGAATATTTGTAAATAGTGACTGGATGTCAAAACTAGCCATTACCGCGTTGTTTACGTTAATTGTTTTTAATTCATGTGCAAATTCATAACGTAAACAACGCGGTAATGGCTAGTTTTGACATCCAGTCACTATTTACAAATATTCCATTCACGGCCTTTTCGGGCGGCGCGCGTGCTCGGGTAGGTGGCTGAGTTCCACTCTGCCGCGCCCCTACACGCCGCGCCCCTAACCGACGCCCCGACGCCCACCGCTCCGCTTTGCCCCCGGAGCAGGTGCAACACGACGTCCTGCAAGACACCTGCCCCTGTGGCTTCTTCTGGGTCCCCCTTGGGACCCCGGGGCACTGCGAGACACACGCAGCTGGGTTATAAGGATCGCCCCACTTTGCCCTACCGGGCGAGGTGCAACTCTACGGTGTCACGACGTCCTGCAACACACCCGCTCCTGTGGCTTCTCTTCTGGGACCCCCTGGGACCCCGGGGCATTGCGAGACACATGACGCAGCAGGGTTTTAGGACCCCTTGGTTACCACAGGTCTACAAGGAGGCTACGCGGCAGATGGTGATGTATTAATTACGGTACAGGGCATGACAGGGCGGGCTATCAAGGATGCCCCCGGGGGACCAGTAACAAGCCAGGGACCTCGGGGGGGACGGGGAGGGTTGCCCCCCGGCAATGCCGGGGCTTTTACCGGCCTGGGGATGCAAGCTCCCCGTATCTCCGACGCCAAGGGGCACTGCCCTGTTTAATGTGAACCGTAAGTACATAGTACATGGAGATATGCCCAACCCAGCACCCTACAGGTAGAGGTGCATGGGTTAGTTGTCATGCCGCGTCAGTGACCGATCGGATAGAACCATAGCGGGTAGGGGGGTCCGCTAGACGAGCTTCACCCCCCGTTGCGCCCCCTCTACCGAGACGGGGCGTAACAATAATGAAAATATTAGGAATGATAATAGTAATAATAATAAAAAATAATATTGCATAAAAGTCAACGGAGTAAGTAAAACATGGCAAGGCGTCACGGCAGAGTTTTTTTACCCACAGTTTGTACCAACTTTCTTTGCTCACCCTCGCAAGCGAGCTTCATGTTAAAGTGAAGGCCGAGCTTCAACTTAAATACTTGACAGTTCTTCCTTTTTCTCTCTTGGCTCACGCCCCCCCAGGTAATTACACACGCTCCCCTAAGGGGGCGTGTGTAATTACCTGGATACACGCTCCCCTAAGGGGGCGCGCCCCCCCCTCGGTTAAGAACCGCCTTTTTAGCACTTCCGATCGAGTGTGTGGGAGTTAAGATGCAACAAAAGTAACTTGTCGATGTTTTCGCTTGCTAGTTTTTTTTCTTTTTTCTCTTTCTCTCTCCCTCTCTCTCTCTCTCTCTCTCTCTCTCTCTCTCTCTCTCTCTCTCTCTCTCTCTCTCTCTCTCTCTCTCTCTCTCTCTCTCTCTCTCTCTCTCTCTCTCTTTTTTTTTTTTTTTTTACTTCGCAGACTTTTTTTTTTCGGTCTAATATTTCCGATGTTTATGTTTCTATTCTCCTTTTCCTTTTCTTCTTCTTTCTCCTCCTGTTCCTCCTCTTCTTCTTCCCTATTCTTAGACGCTTATCCCTTACTATACTGCTTATTGCCTCTTAAACTTAACTCCTTGCACACACACACACACACACACACACAACACACACACACACACACACACACACACACACACACACACACATCTATATATATAAATCTCAAAATTTGTCTGTCTGTCTGTCTGTCTGTCTGTCTGTGTGTCTGTATGTTCGTTATAGACTCGGCTACAGATGGCCAAAACCCCACATGCTGCACATATTTGGAATCCTCATGAACCAGCGGAGAATATAGGCTATGTTTCGATGGGCGTGGCCGACCCTGGTGGGCGTGGGCAGCAAAAACAGCCTAAAAACGGCGTATGTTCGTTATAGACTCGGCTACAGATGGCCAAAACCCCACATGCCGCACATATTTGGAAGCCTCATGACCCATCGGAGAACATAGGCTATGTTTGGATGGGCGTGGCCGACCCTGGTGGGCGTGGCCAGCAAAAACAACCTAAAAACGGCGTATGTTCGTTATAGACTCGGCTACAGATGACCAAAACCCCACATGCCGCACATATTTGGAATCCTCATGACCCAGCGGAGAACATAGGCTATGTTTTGAAGGGCGTGGCCGACCCTGGTGAGCGTGGCCAGCAAAAACAACCTAAAAACGGCGTATGTTCGTTATAGACTCGGCTACAGATGGCCAAAACCCCACATGCCGCACATATTTGGAATCCTCATGATCCAGCGGAGAACATAGGCTATGTTTTGATGGGCGTAGCCGACCCTGGTGGGCGTGGCCAGCAAAAACAACCTAAAAACGGCTGTGGTTGCTAAACCGTGCGAGATACACACTTGACTCTGTAGTCCAAAATTGTTGGCCGTGATCGACTTGGGGGGATGGAAGAGGTTTTGAGGGGAGTGTCCGACCCCGGTGGGCGTGGCAAACAAAAACAACCTAAAAACAGCTGTAGCGGTTAAACCGTGCGGATACCCGGGTCCCCGTCCCTCTGGATGGGTAATACTAAGAGGTATCAACATAACACAACATGGCCGCAGGCCCCCCATTGGGCCGCAGGCCCACAGCCCTCCCTCACCACAGCATCGTCCACTTCTCCACAGCAGCGTCCCTGCGCATTCCGTCAGCGGTTCGAGTCCGCCTAGTTCGTGCTGCCGTGGCGGCACTTTGTATAGTCAATAACCTTGTAGTTGGTACTTGCAAAGTGTCTAGATAGGATGAAAATCTTATCTTATCTTCTCTCTCTCTCTCTCTCTCTCTCTCTCTCTCTCTCTCTCTCTCTCTCTCTCTCTCTCTCTCTCTCTCTCTCTCTCTCTCTCTCTCTCTCTCTCTCTCTCTCTCTCTCTCTCTCTCTCTCTCTCTCTCTCTCTCTCTCTCTCTCTCTCTCTCTCTCTCTCTGTGTGTGTAAAGTGGATTGGCAAGACGGTTTTTCCCAAGTATATGAAATGTTACACAGAATAAACCGACATAAAAAAATTGCTCAGGATTAAAAAGGAGACTGATAGGTTACTTAGTGGAAGTTTTTCTAATATTTGTAGATGATTTGGTAATGTTGACGGAAATTATTAATACTACACAATAAGCAGATCAAGTGTGGAATCTCATTTATTATATATTGTTTTCACGTACTAAACGGGGAAAAAGGTTTTTGTCTTCATCATCATCATCATCTCAAATTACTTAATGTATTGAATTGCGAATATTTTTTTGTCATCATCATCATCATCATCTTAAACTACTGAATGCATTGAGTTGAGAAGAATGTTTTGTTTTTGTCTTCATCATCATCATCATTTAAAAAATTAATGTACTAAGTTGAGAATAATATATTTTTGTCATCATCATCATCTACCACAAAGTACCTTCAATATCTCGTCACGTATATCGCGAAGAAAGGTTTTTGTCTCCATCCTCACATCAATCACTCAAATTTCCTCTTCACTTATCAGCAAGAACCGACCTAAAAGACTTCCCTTCTATTTCTCATGTGACACCAAATCGATTCCCTCATCCATAACACACATTCAGACCAAGTTTTCCTTAATTATAACGTACAGAAAGTCCTTATGAACCCTCACGCGGTGCTTCTCTTTTACCACAACTTCCACATTCACACCCAATTGACCTCATACAGACCTCCATTCATGCCGCGTGGGGTCAAAGGCCTTGTTATTCACCCCATTAAGTATTGACCTCGCGCGCCGTCACACTGCTGCCTCATCTGTAGGTTCTATCTACTGCTTTTCTCCTGCTGTCTGCCTGTCTTCCACTGTTCTTCCCACCCTGCTGTCTGCCTGTCTTCCACTACTCTTCCCACCCTGCTGTCTGCCTGTCTTCCACTGCTCTTCCCTCCCTGCTGTCTGCCTGTCTTCCACTGCCCTTCCCACCCTGCTGTCTGCCTGTCTTCCACTGCTCTTCCCTCCCTACTGTCTGCCTGTCTTCCACTGCTCTTCCCTCCCTGCTGTCTAGGCGCCTGTCTTCCACTGCTCTTCCCTCCCTGCTGTCTGCCTGTCTTCCACTGCTCTTCCCACCCTGCTGTCTGCCTGTCTTCCACTGCTCTTCCCACCCTGCTGTCTGCCTGTCTTCCACTGCTCTTCCCTCCCTGTTGTCTACCTGTCTTCCACTACTCTTCCCTCCCTGCTGTCTACCTGTCTGCCACTGCTCTTCCCTCCCTGCTGTCTGCCTGTCTTCCACTGCTCTTCCCCCACTGTTGTCTGCCTGTCTTCCACTGCTCTTCCCACCCTGTGTCTGCCTGTCTTCCACTGCTCTTACCCACCCTGCTGTCTGCCTGTCTTCACTACTCTTCCCTCCCTGCTGTCTGCCTGTCTTCCACTGCTCTTCCCTCCCTGCTGTCTGCCTGTCTTCCACTACTCTTCCCTCCCTGCTGTCTACCTGTCTGCCACTGCTCTTCCCTCCCTGCTGTCTGCCTGTCTTCCACTGCTCTTCCCACCCTGTTGTCTGCCTGTCTTCCACTGCTCTTCCCACCCTGTTGTCTGCCTGTCTTCCACTGCTCTTCCCACCCTGCTGTCTTGCCTGTCTTCCACTACTCTTCCCTCCCTGTTGTCTACCTGTCTTCACTGCTCTTCCCCCTGCTGTCTAGCCTGTCTTCACTGCTCTTCCCCTCCCTGCTGTCTGCCTGTCTTCCACTGCTCTTCCACCCTGCTGTCTGCCTGTCTTCCACTGCTCTTCCCACCCTGTTGTCTGCCTGTCTTGCTCACGTACTGCTTTCCCACCCTGCTGTCTGCCTGTCTTCCACTGCTCTTCCCTCCCTGCTGTCTGCCTGTCTTCCACTGCTCTTCCCACCCTGCTGTCTGCCTGTCTTCCACTGCTCTTCCCTCCCTGCTGTCTGCCTGTCTTCCACTGCTCTTCCCTCCCTGCTGTCTGCCTGTCTTCCACTGCTCTTCCCTCCCTGCTGTCTGCCTGTCTTCCACTGCTCTTCCCACCCTGCTTGTCTGCCTGTACTTCCCCCTGCTCTTCTTCCACCTTCCCTGCTGTCTGCCTGTCTTCCACTGCTCTTCCCTCCCTGCTGTCTGCCTGTCTTCCACTGCTCTTCCCTCCCTGCTGTCTGCCTGTCTTCCACTGCTCTTCCCTCCCTGCTGTCTGCCTGTCTTCCACTGCTCTTCCCACCCTGCTGTCTGCCTGTCTTCCACTGCTCTTCCCTCCCTGCTGTCTGCCTGTCTGCCACTACTCTTCCCTCCCTGCTGTCTACCTGTCTGCCACTGCTCTTCCCTCCCTGCTGTCTGCCTGTCTTCCACTGCTCTTCCACTCCCTGCTGTCTGCCTGTCTTCCACTACTCTTCCCTCCCTGCTGTCTGCCTGTCTGCCACTGCTCTTCCCTCCCTGCTGTCTGCCTGTCTTCCACTGCTCTTCCCACCCTGCTGTCTGCCTGTCTGTCCACTACTTTCCCTCCCTGCTGTCTGCCTGTCTGCCACTAGCTCTTCCCTCCCTGCTGTCTACCTGTCTTCCCACTGCTCTTCCCACCCTGCTGTCTGCCTGTCTTCCACTACTCTTCCCTCCCTGCTGTCTGCCTGTCTTCCACTGCTCTTCCCTCCCTGCTGTCTGCCTGTCTTCCACTGCTCTTCCCTCCCTGCTGTCTGCCTGTCTTCCACTGCTCTTCCCTCCCTGCTGTCTGCCTGTCTTCCACTGCTCTTCCCTCCCTGCTGTCTGCTGTCTGCCACTGCTCTTCCCCCCTGCTGTCTGCCTGTCTGCCACTGCTCTTCCCTCCCTGCTGTCTGCCTGTCTGCACCACTACTCTTCCCTCCTGCTGTCTGCCTGTTCTCCACTGCTCTTCTCCCTGCTGTCTGCTGCTGCACCCTTCCTCCGACTGTCTGCCTGTCTCCACTGCTCTTCCCTCCCTGCTGTCTGCCTGTCTTCCACTGCTCTTCCCACCCTGCTGTCTGCCTGTCTTCCACTGCTCTTCCCTCCCTGCTGTCTGCCTGTCTGCCACTGCCTCTTCCCTCCCTCTGTCTGCCTGTCTGCCACTGCTCTTCCCCCTGCTGTTGCCTGTCTTCCACTGCTCTTCCCTCCCTGCTGTCTGCCTGTCTGCCACTGCTCTTCCCACCCTGCTGTCTGCCTGTCTGCCACTGCTCTTCCCTCCCTGTTGTCTGCCTGTCTACCACTACTCGTCCCTCCCTGCTGTCTGCCTGTCTGCCACTGCCTTTCCCTCCCTACTGTCTGCCTGTCTGCCACTGCCTTGCCCTCCCTGCTGTCTGCCTGTCTGCCACTGCTCTTCCCTCCCTGCTGTCTGCCTGTCTGCCACTGCCTTTCCCTCCCTACTGTCTGCCTGTCTGCCACTGCTCTTCCCTCCCTGCTGTCTGCCTGTCTTCCACTGCTCTTCCCTCCCTGCTGTCTGCCTGTCTGCCACTGCCTTTCCCTCCCTACTGTCTGCCTGTCTGCCACTGTCTTCCCCCTGCTGTCTGCCTGTCTTCCACTGCTCTTCCCACCTGCTGTCTGGCCTGTCTTCCACTGCTCTTCCCTCCCTGCTGTCTGCCTGTCTGCCACTGCCTTCCCTCCCATCTGTCTGCCTGCCTGCCACTGCTCTTCCCACCCTGCTGTCTGCCTGTCTTCCACTGCTCTTCTCTCCCTGCTGTCTGCCTGTCTGCCACTGCCTTGCCCTCCCTGCTGTTGCCTGTCTGCCACTGCTCTTCCTCCCTGCTGTCTGCCTGTCTGCCACTGCTCTCCCCCCTGCAGTCTGCCTGTCTGCCACTGCCTTTCCCTCCTACTGTCTGCCTGTCTTCCACTGCTCTTCCCTCCCTGCTGTCTGTCTGTCTTCCACTGCTCTTCCCACCCTGCTGTCTGCCTGTCTTCCACTGCTCTTCCCTCCCTGCTGTCTGCCTGTCTTCCACTGCTCTTCCCACCCTGCTGTCTGCTTGTCTTCCACTGCTCTTCCCACCCTGCTGTCTGCCTGTCTTCCACTGCTCTTCCCACCCTGCTGTCTGCCTGTCTGCCACTGTTCTTCCCACCCTGCTGTCTGCCTGTCTGCCACTGCTCTTCCCACCTTGCTGTCTGTCTGTCTTCCACTGCTCTTCCCTTCCTGCTGTCTGCCTGTCTTCCACTACTCTTCCCTCCCTGCTGTCTGCCTGTCTTCCACTGCTCTTCCCTCCCTGCTGTCTGCCTGTCTTCCACTGCTCTTCCCTCCCTGCTGTCTGCCTGTCTTCCACTGCTCTTCCCTCCCTGCTGTCTGCCTGTCTTCCACTACTCTTCCCTCCCTGCTGTCTGCCTGTCTTCCACTGCTCTTCCCACCCTGCTGTCTGCCTGTCTTCCACTGCTCTTCCCACCCTTCTGTCTGCCTGTCTTCCACTGCTCTTCCCACCCTGCTGTCTGCTTACCTCATATGCTGCTTCTATCAAGGTCACTGCTCTTATCCTGCTGTCTGCTTGCCTTTCACTGCTCATCCCACCCCATTGTCTGCCTGTCTTCAACCCTTCCATTAAGTATTGACCTCGCGGGAGACTGGGTAGTAAATTTTGGTTATGTGAAATTTTTTGAGGGCGATTGGTAACAATTTTTGGGGGAGTTTGGTCAGACTTTTTTTTTTTTTGTCGGGTAACTTTTTTTTGGTTGGGTCACACTTTTTGCTGCTTCTAAAGTTTCTGTTCTTCTCACCCTGTTATCTGCCTGCCTTCACTCTTCACCCTTGCTCCCTGACATCCCGCTACACCACACACATATATAAAAAAACTTCACTAAGTCACTTATCAGTCTTTTTTTGAATAACAAACTGAGTTACTTTTTTATATAGTTTTTTGCATGTAATGTTTCACTCATGAAAAAAAACGTCTTGCTAATCCACTTTAGACAGAGAGATAGAAACAAATCGCCTTTTTTCTGTCATCAATCCAATAACGTTCACAGTTCAAAGAGAAGGCCAGAGTAGAAATTTCTCATTTTTCTATTCAGCTTCACAAATGGAATTTCGTAATCTTAAAATTGCTGTCATTTTCTATGGGGAAATTTTATCTCTTATCTACAATGAAGCGAAGAGAAGATTTCATTCTTATCATTCTTTCAGTCAAATGCTTCCTGTCTTCATGTTAGAAAAAAAAAAAAAAGGTACATGGTTCGTACTTTCTTGAAAAAAAGCAATAGTTGTACTACATTTACTCAAACACAGAAGAATGATAATGGCACTGGAGCTCGTCCATTTCCACTTCTTCTTCCACCCCTTCCACTTCCTTCTTCTTCCTTTCCTCTTTCCACCCCTTCCTCTCCCCCCAACACCCCTTCCTCTCCCCCCAACTACCCTTCCTTCCCCTCACCAACTACTCTTCCTTTCCCTCCCCAACACCCCTCCATCCCTAACCCCAACTCTAAAACCTCGAACACCTCCAACCCCATAACCCAAAACACATCCACCAGCCTCTTCACTGCCAAACTTGAGGCCGCGAAACTCAAGGCGGCAAGCACAGCGGATTCCCTATTAACACAGCAAACTTAACAAACAAACAAACTATCGCCATAAAAATAACTGATTGAATGAAGCTTAATAGTTCTCCATGAATTGCAGTCCCCAGAAACTTGTACCATTCAACTACATTCCAGAAAATACACTCAACTAAAAAACACATAACTACACTTAACTACATTCCGAAATACACTTCATTAGAATCTGAAAAAACACTTAACTACAATCCCAGAAACTAATTACAAAATATACTGCAAATCAAAGTCATTTATAAATCTTTTCAGAAACTTATTACATCGGAGCTACTTTGTATCCACTTGTTACTGCGTTATGACTTATGAGTTTGATGAATATTACATGAATTATACGAATTAATCTCCCAGAAACGTAACCGTAGTGGGGAAAAAAGGATTTACTAAAGAAAGAAAAGTTCCTCGCGTGGAAATGAAGCCATAGGAGGGAGGAAAAGAGTGTTGAATAATTGATCATCTTTTTAGAGTCTACCGTGACAGCTTAATTGGTGATCCGACTTTGAGGTAGGCTACAAAATATTCATCCTGTGATTATCCCGTGATATTCAGATTTTCCCAGTAATTATTTACTAAATATTATTTTTAGTATACTTTGACTTTCCAATAACCTCGTTTCGCGATAAAAGCAAAGGGCATGTAATTTTTTTTTTTTCTCTTCTCTCTCTCTCTCTCTCTCTCTCTCTCTCCTCTACTCTCTTCTCTCTCTCTCTCTCTCTCTCTCTCTCTCTCTCTCTCTCTCTCTCTCTCTCTCTCTCTCTCTCTCTCTCTCTCTCTCTCTCTCTCTCTCTCTCTCCTAAAATATGCGCGGTCACGTCATAATTATTCCACAGATTCACTTAACCTTTTTGCCATTTCGAGCGTGAAGCGACGTTGGGGAGAAAGAAAGAATGCTCACCACCCTTCCCCCCCTTACCTGCCAACACCCCTTCCCCCCCTTACCCCCCTTACCTGCCACCACCCCTTCCCCCCCTTACACCCCTTACCTGCCAACCCCTCCATCCCCCCATCACCCCAACCCCATAACCCAAAACACGTCCATCAACCCCTATCTGAACATGCATGAACTTTAATAACACACACACACACACACACAAACACACACACACACACACACACACACACACACACCACACACACACACACACACACACACACACACACTTGTTGTGCGTGATAGGTGGAATAAAAACAAACAAAGCAAAGAAAGCATATATTTCATTCTTACCATCATTGTTGCGGAAAGGAGGAGGAGGAGGGAGGAGGAGGAGGAGGAGGAGGAGGAAGGAGGAGGAGGAGGAGGAGGAGGAGAGGAGGAGGAGGAGAGGAGGAAGGAGAGGAGGAGGAGGAGGAAGGAGAAGGAGGAGGAGGAGGAGGAGGAGGAGGAGGAAGGGTAACTAAATGTAAGAAGGATGAGGAGGTTAAAAGATATACAACGCGAAAAATCGGGGAAGATGCGTTAGCGTAAGAAGATGAGCAGGATTACATAGGATTACATAGGAATAACAGACACCAGGAGACCTATTGGTCCATAGCGAGGGTATCTGCTGAACTACATACTACTAACTATCAACTACTTGTAAGAAAACAGTTGGAAAATGATACCATGTCCCTAAAGAGGATAGGAACATGGACGTTTCATAGTGCAGAATGATAGGATATGAAAAATACTAACTACAACTACCACTACCACTACAACTAATCGATACGGGGGACTAGATACGAATTCGCACTATCAATACCCATTTACTTTACAGTGCGCGTCAAGTCTGTTTTTGAATGTAGTTATTGTGCTGGCTCCGACAACATTTGCTGGTAACTTGTTCCATCGATCAACGACTCTAATATTGAAGTAATTTTTACGGAGATCGGTGATGCAACGTTGACCGTTTAGTTTTAAACCATTATTTCTTGTTGTCACTTGAGTTGAAAGCTCGAATAGGTTCTCTTGATTAATGACATCAAAACCGTTTAGGATCTTAAAGGTTTCTATCAAGTCCCCACGGATTCTACGATCCTTTAAGGAAAACATATTAAGTTTCCGCAGTCTCTCTTCATAAGATGAATTTCGCAGAGATGAATTTGTTTGGTTGCTTTTTCTTTGCACTGTTCCAATTTGGCTTTATCTTTTACGAAACAGGGCGACCAGAATTGAACGGCATATTCCAAGTGCGGCCTAACCAAGGACGTGTATAATTGTGTCATTACTTTCGGAGTTTTATGTTCAAAGTTACGTTTAACACAGCCCAACATCATATTTGTCTTTTTACTGGCAGCTAGGCAATGCGGACTGGTTTTCAAATCATTACTGATGATGACACCTAAATCCTTTTCTTGCTGTACTTCAGTTAACGATTTACTTTGCATTTGATAGTTATATTTGAGATTATCGTTGCCTATATGCATTACTTTACATTTATCGGAATTGAATTTTAATAGCCTTTATCATCCAATCTGATATTTTTGTCGAGATCACTTTGTATGAGTTCGCAGTTTTCTTTTAGTATATGCTTTACCGCCTAATATTGGTGTCATCTGCAAAGTTCGATATTTTAGATACAAGTCCGCATTTCCAGATCGTTGGATATATCAGGAAAGAGTAGGACCCAAGACCGAGCCCTGAGGCACCCCACTAGTAACATCTAACCAATCAGATGCCTCGCCATTTATTACTACCCGTTGTTTACTTTTTGAAAGCCAATCGCCAATCCATGAACATAATTGCTCTCCTAAGCCATGTGCCCTTAGCTTGGTCAACAGTCGCTTATGGGGAACTGTATCGAAGGCTTTCTGAAAATCAAGGTATATTACATCCGAGGGAATTTTAGCGTCCCAGTTTGAATAAATGACATTAAAAAAATCCAGTAGGTTTTTTTTAAGCAGGATCTCTTATTTCGAAATCCATGCTGGGAGTTTAGTATTGAGTTATTTTCATCGAGAAAAGACACTATTTCTCCCGCAATATTTTCTCAAATAGTTTAACAATCACGGACGTTAGACTAATTGGGCGATAATTACTTGCAGGCTCTTACTCCCTTTCTTGAATATCGGTGTAACTTTTAGCAAATTTTTCCACATACTAGGAACATTTTTGTCCATTAAACGATTTATTGAAAATAATCTTTAATGGGAGCGAAAGTTGACTGTGACATTCGCGAAGTATCGCGGCGAGATTCGTCCACCCCCACGGATTTTGCTGGGTCAAGTTTTAGCAGAATACTTTGATATTTCGTCTACTGTTATCTCTCCTATTACCAGTCTATCCCTTTCGAGTCCGCATACATGTTAAATGGTTCTGGTAATGGAGTTTCGTCTTCTTTTAATAAATACCGCATTAAAGTATTCCTTGAGTACGAACGCCATACTCTTATTATCATTTACCAAGATTTATTATTAACCCTTTTAGTGGGCCCCAAAACTTGTTTTTTCCGTTTTTCTTACTTCGAACTATTGAAAGAACCTTTTCGGGTTTGATTTGGATTCCTTTGGGAATTTTTTCTTCATACTCACGCTTTTAGACTAATTAGTCCTTTGCCGCGACGTTTTACGTCTTTATTCTCTAGAATCGCAGTCTGCATTTATCGTTTGTAAACTTATACCTCGGCGCTTTCTGCCCAATGATTTTTGGATCTCATTAATACCAACTTGGTTGTTTATTTATTCAAACGTTTTCTTACATGGGAACATGTTTTTCCACCACGATTGAGTTTATTTGTGAATACATACATAGGTTTTTCGGCGTTATTCCATTTAGTAGGTCAATCCATTCACTTCGCTTAGTACCCTGCTGATCTTCGTGAAATCTGCTTTATTATATTTGGGAACTAGTAACCGATTTTCTGTGATATCTACATTGCAATATATGCCGCATCTGATTAGCCTATGATCACTGTTTGCCAAATGTTCAAACCCATATCGCAGTAATCAAACAGATCAATGTCGGTAGTGAAAACTAAATCTAGGGTACTATTATCCCTTGTAGGCTCACGGACCACCTGATTTTAATATACTTCGTTCACCATATCAAACATCGCATACCTTCTCTATCCGCAGAATTATTATTCCAGTTTATAGAGGTAGGTTAAAATCTCCACAAATAATTGTATCGTTATTATTGTTCACAACTGACTTTATCTCGTCATACAGGAGGCAATCGAGCTTCCGCATTAGATTTGGGAGGACGATATATTGTCCCAATAGTTAGCAATTTACCGTTCAGCTTAATCTTTGCGTAGACTGAGTCATAATGATCTTTGTGGAAGAGGAGGAGGAGAAGCACGAGGACGAAGAGGAGGAGGAGGAGAAGCACGAGGACGAAGAGGAGGAGGAGGAAGTGGAGAGGAAGACTGAGAAGGAAGAAGGAGGTGAAGGAGCAATGAAATCTCTCACCAGTTTCCTGTTACTCTAATTTTTTCTTTCACGGTGCAATTGGCAAAGTCATTCGCTCGGAAGAAAGAAATGGAGAAGAAAAAACTCACAAAGAAAGAAAGAAAGTGAGAGAAAAATCATCCTCGTTTCTTTTTTTTCCTTCTCGCGTGTCTCATCTGTCTCCAATTTTTGTTTCTTTTTTTTTTTTCTTCTTTTTTTCTTCTTTTAAAAATTCGAAGCTTCATGACTCGTTCTGGATGAGTTCGAAGCTGCATTACTAAGACATTTGCGAATATGACAATGATAAAACAAGGTAAATTTTTACGTCATATGATTAATTCTTACTTATTTTTCATTTTCTTGACCAAGAAATGCCCTCCTCCTCTGCGTGGGTAAATAAAAAGATAAATTAAGGAAGCGGTGAGAGTGATAAGAATGAGGGAAAATGAGGTTGAAAAATGAGGGGGAAAAATGCGGGGAAAAAATTAGGGGAAAAATGAGGAGGGGAAATTAGGGAAAAGGTGAGAGGAAGAGAGCTTTTTTTTTGTGAGAGCGTCTAAGGAAACCCCAATAATGTCAAAAAGCGTGAAATATTTAAGAGGGATTAACAGATTACTCGTTCTTTTCTACCTCCTCCTTTCCAATGCTGATTAGTCAGTTGCATTAAAGATTTGTCAGTTCTGGTTCGCGATTCGGTTCGGCTGGGTTCGTTTAGTTGGGTTTGTCTGCTTTGGGTTCGTTTGGGTTGGGTTTGTCTGTTTTGGGTTCGATTTGTCTGTTTTGGGTTCGATTTGGTCTCGATCGGTTCGGTTCGGTTTAGTTTAATTTGATTGGGTACGATTTGATTTGGTTTGGTCTGCTTGAATTTGATTAAGTTTGGTTTAGGGCGCGTCCACACGTGTGCTCAAACATTTGTTGTGCCATATGACCTCTGATGTCTGGCACATTCCCCTTTTTTTTTTGCATTAAATCAATCAATCAATCAAGCATCTGTTGTGAACACTGCTTATAACATGTTTAGATGTCTGGAGGCGCCCACGCTGCCTCGTCCACATCGGTGTTGCCAACATGTTCCCAACCAGTGCTTCCAACATTATCTGGACACAACACGTTCACAGCTTCTTCACAAAAAATAGGAGGGAACGAAATGAAAAAAGGACCTCCAAATTATAACAAAAAAAGGAGGGAATTAAAAAAGAAAAAAGGACCTCCAAATTCGACACAAAAAAAAGAGGGAATAAAAAAAGAAAAAAGGACCTCTAAATTAGACAAAAAAAGGAGGGAATAAAAAAATAAAAAAGGACCTCCAAGTTCTGACAAAAAAAGGAGGGAATAAAAAAAGAAAAAAGGACCTCTAAATTCTGACAAAAAAAGAGGGAATAAAAAAAGAAAAAAGGACCTCCAAGTTCTGACAAAAAAAGGAGGGAATAAAAAAAGAAAAAAGTACCTCCAAATTATGACACAAAAAAGGAATAAAAAGAAAAAAGTACCTCCAAATTCTGACACAATAAAGGCGAAAAAAAAGACCTCCAAATTATGTGACAAATGAAAAGGAGAATGTTACTTACAAATTGCTAGCGCGTGTTTGAGTACACGTGTGGACGCGCCCTTAGTAATGGCTAGACTCACTTAAGTTCGGTCTGGCTGGCTTAAGTTCTTGGCTTGGTTCATTAGCAAAATCCTAAAGTTTTAGTTCCTTTGGCAATTCTAGTCATAATCAGCAATAACTCTGAAAGCTAACTAACCTAAACATTTGCATCTCTCTCTCTCTCTCTCTCTCTCTCTCTCTCTCTCTCCTCCCCTCTCTTCTCTCTCTCTTCTCTCTCTCTCTCTCCCCTCTCTCCTCCTCTCCTCCTCTCTCTCCTCTCAATCTCTCCTCTCTCTCTCTCCTCTCTCTTCTCTCTCTCTCTTTTCTTCTCTCTCTCTCTCTCCTCTCTCTCTCTCTCCTCCTTCTCTCTCTCTCTCCCCTCTCTCTCTCCTCTCTCTCTCTCTCTCTCTCTCTCTCTCCCCTCTTCTCTCTCTCTCTTTCTCTCTTCTCTCTCTCTCTCTCTCTCTCTCCTCTCTCTCTCTCCTCTTCCCCTCTCTCTCCTCTCTCTCTTTTCTCTCTCTCTCTCTCTCTCTCTCCTCTTTTCTCTCTCCCCTCTCTCTCTCTCTCTCTCTTTTCTCTCATCATTGCGCATCAAAGGAAATCACAAACTTTATGAGGGAAGACTAGGAGGCCGTTTGCGAATAAGACAATTAACCTGGCAAAAATCTTTTCTGGTTATTAGCAAGGAATTAGGTCTTTTTTGTGATATGGTAGACGCACTTGCCACAGTATTTTCTCAGGACACGATGAAACTAGTTGGGTTAGTCCAATTTTTCTCGTTTTCTCCTATTTTTGTCACAGAATTTGGAGGTCTTTTTTCCCGACTTTTTTTGTGTCAGAATTTGGTCCTTTTTTCTTTTTATTCCTTTTTTTTTGTCAGAATTTGGAGATACTTTTTCTTATTATTCCCTCCTTTTTTATGTCACAGAATTTGGAGGTAATTTTTTTTTCTTTCTTGTTTTGGTCATATAATTTGGAGGTCTTTTTTTCCTCCTTTTATTTGCACCACAGACTTTGGAGTTCCTTTTCATTTTATGCCCACCTATTTTTTTGTCACAGAATTTGGAGGTCCATTTTTCTTTTTATTCCCTTTTTTTTTTTTGTCCCAGAATTTGGAGGTCTTTTTTGCTTTATATTCCCTCCCATTTTTTTGGTGTCCTAAAATTTGGAGGTAATTTTTTATTTTATTTTATTCTCTCCTTTTTTTGTCACATAATTTACAGGTTCATTTATCTATATAAATTCTCCTCATTTTTGCGTCACAGTATTTGGAGGTGAATACTAAAGGCTGTAAAATAAAGTTCGCGTAGTTCGGAAAGGAAAAAGAAACTTGTGTATTTCTTACTCGAGCAAGAAATTTCGTTACAGATTCAGTTAACTTTCTTTCAAAACTCACTCTTTCTTTCATGAATACTTACACAAACTTACTTGCGTATTTATTTATTCCTCGTTCCTTCGCTTGTTCTCTCACTTAACAGAGCACTCACTTTATACTCATTGATTCACTCACTCATACTCACTCACATCATCTATCATTCATTTACTCGATCATTTACTCATCGGACTCATGTCGAGAGAGAGAGAGAGAGAGAGAGAGAGGAGAAGAGAGAGAGAAGAGAGAGAGAGAGAGAGAGAGGGAGAGAG
>JACEEZ010007183.1:0-27500 GCA_016584305.1 Chionoecetes opilio
GGAAAAGGAGGGGTGGCAAGGAAAAAATGGGTGGAAAATGAAGTTGAATATAAAATGATGTCCCGAAACGAAAAGAGGTGGTCAGAATAAAGTAAAAAATTCGAAACTGTGAATACATACTGTACATAAATGAACAGAGAGAAAAACAACAACATGAGGTATATGAAAAGTATGAGGTGAGAAACATACCTTTCAACCTACTGATGAAAGAGTTGGTAGAATATATAAACTACAAACTACGTAATGTATCTCAAAAAAGGGTAAGAAAGGACGATAAAACGTAGAGAAGGAGGATTAAAACATTAAACTAAAATACCTGGCAATAGAAAAAAAAAGAGATCAGGAGGAAAAATAAAGGTATAGGAATGAGTGAAAAAAATAGATATACTACAAAACATATAAACGAAAAATTAAAAACAAGTGAACATAATATAATTTAAATGCATGTATGAAAATAGCTCGAGCAGTGAGCGAAAACATGAGATCTTTTTTTAATACATGACACAGTAGCCACCAAAGCGTGGGAGGACGGGAACAGAACACATAAAAAATGCCATGAAACAAAAACCAGAAGAAAAATAATTTAGGTCAGTGGAAATAACTAATGAGCTGCCTAGTGCAAAATATGAGGGCGAAAAAGAAAAAAAATATTAAACTATGCGAATAAGCAAAGGCGAAAACTCTGAATTTACGATGAACTAAAAATTATAAAACGTTCTTATGATACCGCACTCGGAAAAAAATCCATCCGTAGCTTATGTATCGCAATAGAGTAAATTGAATTTAACTGTTCGTGATTCTAGTAAGAGATTAAAAAAGTACAAACTAAAATACTATAACTTTTTGACTTCTTTTAAATTTCCCACTGAGGCAGCTGCACGCCCGCCCCGCGACGGCAAAACACCCACGCGTTCAGGGAGCGACGAAAGGTTATCATGAGCCTCATATGTCATGTTTTGTCCAGGCAATATAAATTTATTTATGTACTTCTAATTCTGATCTTTTTTCTTTTCCCATACCTTCGTTACTTTGTTCACACTGGCGCGCAAGGCACTACACCACGGAGGATTTGGTTAACTAAGGAATACACCCACCGTGACACATTATTTTCATCTACAATTTAATTTTTTCCTATTAAGATATGGGCATTAGGGTACGCCGTAGGTTCAATGAAAAGTGAAATATAGATTATTTAATTTGGCAGGGGTTTTCTTATGTAAAAATGAATTTAAGGGTGGTTTGTCCACTTAAACTTTTTGGTTTGAGCACTTCTTGCATGCAAAAATGGACTTTATATTTATATGCAAAAACATAGCTTAGCATACACGATCTTTAAACTCACAGAAAAGCCACTTAAGTTCGAGATTCGATACATTTCACTGACGACAAATTTGGGTTGAGCGCTAAAAACTCTATCGGATGTATGCCCTCGATATTGCCGTAAGACTACTTTAAGTCCGCCAGACGCCGGAAAGCTCATTTCTCATACAAAATCGCCTCGTTTTCGGGTTTAAAAAAACCTTTTTCCTGGCAACTGGATTTTCCACTTTATTATTTACCCAAACGTAGGTGGTTTCAGGGCTGGATACTGTTTAAGGTCTAAGGTCCTATAAACTAAACTCCAAAAGTCACAAAAAAACAGCGTAAGTCGGCCAAACACGTACGGTCGAAGTCCAGTTTCCGCATCCAAGCACCCGGGTTTCAAAACGTTCCCCCCACTGCTGCTGCTGCCTTGGCTTCTGGATTTCTCCCAGGACCTTATCGCTGACGGCCACCTCTCCCAGACATATCGTACCTGGTCTGCGATCCTAACAAGCTGAGGAGGGCCGGGCCCAGGATGCCATGAATCGGCCAGGGACTTGACCGGGGGAAGCACCAGGTACCAAAATATGGATTGGGTTAACGATGGGGGGAAAAGGCCCAGGACCAGGGCGATGGTGCCCGACAGCTATGGGAAACTGCACCCAAGGTTGATCAGGGAAGGAGCATGTGTCAGTGACAGAGGAGCCATCTGGAGGGTACCTTGGCACTTTGTACCCAGAAGACCCGGTGCCACCGAGAAGCCTGCGTTAAAGGGTGGCCCCAGGCTTCTATGATCTGTGGTGACATACGACTCCACACTCACTGATCGTACTGCAAGGTGACTTCAACTAGTGCCAACACGGGGGTGGAAGGGTGGTACTTACGCCCAATTTGGAGAAGATGTGGACGCAAGCTCTTCTGGAGTATATGCGTGTTGCACACAAACGAGTTGCCCCTGGCCACCTTATCACCAGCATCGGGGGGCCCTACCTCATCTGACACTGGCTTCACGGGTGCCAGTCTGCTGTCCAGCGTGAATGAATGCAGTACAACGCAGAGTTCAGAGGAGTGCCAGGCGGGAAGATCTCAACGGAGAAACCGGGTATATCCGGTCACATGTTCACTGACCAGGTTTTCCTACCAGCGGTCCAGGCTGTGAAGCGGGGCGTTCTCCCGTCCGAGCTGCAGGAGTTTCAATTTGTGTCAAGGTGTCCCACTCCAAAGGGCTCACTACAGCCCAGTCGCTCGTGTACATGTGGAAACCAGAAAGCATGGACTTACTGGCAAAGAACTGAACACCCTGGAAATCCTAGTCAAGTACTGCCTGCAGGTGTACTTCAAAACTCAAATACGACATCAAGGTTCACCACAGACTAGAGGACGGCCCCAAGCCACATCCTCACGCAGCTCAGAGTGATGAGGTCGCAGCCCAAGAAGGTCCAAACAGCTGTGACCTTCTACGTGCGGAAAAGGAGCATGGTTCGCACACTCAGAATGTTTCCTCCTCTCGCTGATGGCGAGTCAAGTGAGGACGACCGCAGGTTTCGCCGTGACCCAGATTTTGAAGCTGAGGGCTGGCGAGGAGTATGGGGACACCAATGTAAGACCTCGCATCACACCCATGCTGGAACTTGTCAACCACCAGCTTGCAAAACACTGATCAGCTGGCAGCCCGGCCAGGTGCACGAGCCGGCATTCACCTGTTCACTGTCCGGGGATCAGATGCGGGAGATCCTGTCAAGCCGTAAAGAGGTTCCGGAGTTCTCTATCCACACTCAGAGCACCGAAAGAGTCGTGAAGCAGGTGAACATAGGCTGCGGGAGCAGTGGGGGGCAGGGAGGCCAGAGACGGTTCATCCGGGCTCGGGCCCACCACCGGAGACCATGCCCTGCTTCAAAGGGCTAAGAATGACGGATGGACACGTTCTAGGCCAAATGTAGAGCCTGTGACACTGTAAGTAGTGCCTTGATGAACCAACTGATTAGAAAGAGCTTACCACGCTAGTCATTTGGAACTCATTTGGTGCATGATGCAATACACAGGACCAACCGGACACTGCGTACTCATTTAAGCATTATTTGATAAGGGTGCAATATAAAAGTGCGATTTTGCATAGTAAGAATTGCTCAAAGCAAAAATGGAATAAGATAAAATCGTCTTAGAATTCCATTTTACATAGGAAATTGGCATGCCAAAGTTAAGAAAAGAATTCTGTTATACGGGGTACCCTAATGGGCATAGGTAGCAACATTTCTTTCTGATCTCATTTCAAGAGGTTTGGGATCGAAGGTGTCCAGGTGGGAGCCCCTGAGGGTCAAGACTGAAGAGGTGTTTCTAATAGCTTTCTAATAAATTTTCTGTCTTTCTTAACACTCATTTCTTTAGATCACAGTCTTTCCTTTAAAAAAAATATGAAAGCTTTTCTATCTAGCTTTAGCATGAAAGAACCTCTGGTCTCCTCATCTATTTAAATTTACGACATTTTTTCTGATCATCATAAACGAACCATTTCCCTTACTGATTTTCTAACTTTCTCAAAAGAGTTAGGCCATCATCTCTTAAACATTTTGATGAAGCCTTTCATACTGCCGCATACTTCGAAGGCTTCTGACAAATTTTTCAAAAGTATTAAGTATTCTTACATCCTTTTTATGGATTCCCTGGACCTCACTTAGTTTCCAATCTAACAAAATTTTTATTCTGTGTTACATAATTACACTCTTTTGTTTTATTATCAACATGAAGTTACAAAAGTTCCGTTCTGTCTCAAGATTTCCATTCTTCATGAGTGATCTTGTAAATATTACTTTTAGGTCACATTACCTTTCATATCAATGGTCCTTAATTTTTCAAAATAGTTTGTCATAATGAAACCTGAAAAGCAGTCGCATAACAGTACATGACATGCTGCGGAATCCTTACCTTTCCTTATTCATACATGTGATATGAAGAAACATGGGGTCCTCAAGACCCACAAATCCGTAAAACCCTAACTTTCAACTTTTTACAAAATTTTCATGAAATATATTTCAGCAACCGAACTAATAACCATTTACTATGATAGTAAAATACTTTATACTATCTATGATCAGTATCACAGTCTTCTTTACATAAGCAATTTGGGAGGCGGTAGCAGAGTGGTTACCGTTTCCGAGTGGTGTTCTTCGAGCTCGATCCCCGATGAGAACCAAAATTCACTTAATTTTGTTTTTGTTTTTACATAAGCAATTCATATTACAATATTTTGATATATTACTATCAGTGTAGTTTTGGGGTTCTACTGTAAACATATCCTCAAATTACAATTCTCCTTTTTTTGCTTCCGTAAAGAGCACACATATCTTGTGCATATGAGTCAAATTGTACTCATATAAGATACTCTCTTTCATTCGGTGATTCTTTACTTATAGCTGCTTGTCTTTCAACCTTTTTCTTCTGAGCTTCGTCAATACTTTGCCCTAACACAACCCACTGCTGCCGTCAAACACTTACATTGGACTTACACCACAAGCTCTGCAAAAATGTGTCTTCCTCGAGTTTGGTATCCTCCTATAAAACTTTGGTTATTTCTTTTATAGGTGAGTTTATTCCCGACTAGTTGAATTTTTGTAACTTATTCAAAGAAGATGCCAAAAGGAGCGAAACTAGTCGGGAACAAATCCACCTGGTAACACCCTTGTCTCCTTCCATATCCATTTCCCATATTGCTTAAAATACTCCATAGCTAAGCTTACGATCATATTAATATTAACAACAATAACAGTAGATATATTGTTGATACCCACAACAAAGATAGACATAGAGAGAGATGGCTAAATCTATGTTAAGACGAAAATATTAATATTTGAATACATCAACGAACACAGGAAACTAAACAACAACAAAATACTTCATCCAAACCAGCACTACCTATCTCATATCAATCAATCATTGGGGGCATAAGCCGGGGGGCGCGTCGCCTCGCCCACCCTACGACGCCACTCCCGGGGGTCACCACGCGCGAGTTCCCATGCAGGCTCCTTTCCCATACCAAGCAGCTCTCGACAAGAAACATCAACTTGCCCCAGCCACGAGCCTTGTGGGTGCCCCCTTGGCCTCCTCCACGCCGGATTGTCTCTTACAGATACAACCCGATGGGAAGGATCGGTTTCAGGGTAGCGTGCCACATGCCCATATGCCGAAGTTGGCGCTGACGGACTATGCAGGTAATAGGCCTCGATTCAGTCTCACGGTGCAATCGCTGATTTGACACGTAATCATCCCAGCGATACCCCATGATTCTGCGAAGACACTTATTACCAAAGGCATTGATTCGTCTCTTCAAGTCACTATTTAGTGTCCATGTCTCACAACCATAGAGTAAGACAGGGATCACAAGCGACTTGAAGATCCGGATCTTTGTCCTCCTGCACAGGTACCGACAACGCCAAATACTCCCGCTGAGTGAATCTATAACACCGTGGGCTATGCCAATCCGCCGTAATATTTCTTCACGTGACCCGCCGTCATTATGGACTGCGCTACCAAGGTATGTAAAATTTTCCAAGATCTCAATGTCCTCGCCACACGCATGAACTGCTTCATCTAGTAAGTCTCCAAATACCTGGACCTTGGTCTTGAGCCAGGAGACCTCAAGTCCCAAAGGCTTTGCCTCCTCGTGCAGCGCCTCGAGAGCCATCACCAGGACCTCCAGCGACTCAGCAAAGATTACTGCATCATCGGCAAAAACAAGATCAGTGATCTTGGTGTTGCCGACGGATGTTCCACAATCACGTTGATCTACAACCTTGTCCAATACCCAGTCCATACAGCGTTGAAAAGTGATGGGGCAAGGACGCACCCTTGCCTCACTCCTGTATTCACAGGAAAGAAGCTGGATACACCTGCCCCACACTTCACAGCACTCTCAGTCCCAGAATACAGACCAGTTATTAAACCAATAGTCCTTGCAGGAATCCCTCGAAGTCGCAAAAGATCCCAGAGTGACTCACGATGCACTGAGTCAAACGCCTTCTTGAGATCAACATAGGCTGCAAGCATCCCCTGTCGAAACTCACGTCGGCGTTCCACCAGGACACGAAGCTATGATAGTAAATCATAGGTTCGGCATTCACCGAATGTAAGAAGTGTGTGTGCGTGCGTGCGTGCGTGCGTGCGTGCGTGCGTGTGAGAGGAGAGAGAGAGAGAGAGAGAGAGAGAGAGAGAGAGAGAGAGAGAGAGAGAGAGAGAGAGGGGAGAGAGAAGAGAGAGAGAAGATAGAGAGAGAAGAGAAGAGAGAGAGAGAGAGAGAGAGAGAGAGAGAGAGAGCATAAACACATTGGAAAATAAGGAAGCTACAAGAGGCCGTGAGACCTACACGAGGTAGTTCCTGTTACTTAACACTACCTACATCCACATTTCATCCCCATCCATGAAATTATCTAGCCTCCTCTTCAAGCTCCCTAATGACTCCGCAGTAACTACCTGTCTACTGAGTCCATTCCAATAATTTACCACCCTATTTGTGAACCAGTTTTTCCCTATTTATTTTTTAAATGTACGCTTTTCCAGCTTGAATCCGTTACTTTTTGTTCTACCCTGGTTACTAGCCGTAAGAACTTTTCCTACATCTCCTTTATTGTATCCCTTTATCCACTTAAAATCTTCTATCAGATCGCCCCTTACTCTACGCCTCTCGAGTGAGTGTAAATTTAATAGCTTCAATCTCCTCTCATAGCTGATGTTACGCATCCCATGTATCATATTGGTCATCCTTCTCTGCACTGATTCTAACAAGGCTATATCCATCCTGTAATTACGAAGACCATAAAGCGTAAACCGCATAGTCAGGTGAGGTGACAAAAAAGACCTNGACGAGGACGAAGCTCTTCTGGAGTATATGCGTGTTGCACACAAACGAGTTGCCCCTGCGCCACCTTATCACCAGCATCGACGGGCCTACCTCATCTGACACTGGCTTCACGGGTGCAGTCTGCTGTCCAGCGTGAATGAGATGCAGTACAACGCAGAGTTCAGAGGAGTGCCAGGCGGTGAAGATCTCACGGAGAAACCGGAGTATATCCTGGTCAACATGTTCACTGACCAGCAGGTCTCCTACCAGCTGGTCCAGGCTGTGAAGCGGGGCGTTCTCCCGTCCGAGCTGCAGGAGATCAAGTGTGTCAAGGTGTCCCACTCCAAATGGCTCACTACAGCCCAGTCGCTCGTGTACATGTGGACCAGAAAGCATGGACTTACTGGCAAAGAACTGAACACCCTGGAAATCCTAGTCAAGTACTGCCTGCAGGTGTACTTCAAACTCTACTACGACATCAAGGTTCACCACAGACTAGAGGACGGCCCCAAGCACATCCTCACGCAGCTCAGAGTGATGAGGTCGCAGCCCAAGAAGGTCCAAACAGCTGTGACCTTCTACGTGCGGACAGGAGCATGGTTCGCACACTCAGAATGTGTCCTCCTCTCGCTGATGGCGAGTCAGAGTGAGGACGACCGCAGGTTCGCCGTGACCCAGATTTTGAAGCTGAGGGCTGGCGAGGAGTATGGGGACACCAATGTAAGACCTCGCATCACACCCATGCTGAACTTGTCAACCACCAGCTTGCAGACACTGATCAGCTGGCAGCCTGGCCAGGTGCACGAGCCGGCATTCACCTGTTCACTGTCCGGGGATCAGATGCGGGAGATCCTGGTCAAGCCGTACGAGGTTCCGGAGTTCTCTATCCACACTCAGAGCACCGAAAGAGTCGTGAAGCAGGTGACATAGGCTGCGGCAGCAGTGGTGGGGCAGCAGGCCAGAGACGGGTTCATCCGGGCTCGGGCCCACCACCGGGAGACCATGCCCTGCTTCAGGTCTAAGAATGACGTGATGGACACGTTCTAGGCCAATGTAGAGGCTGTGACACTGTAATGTAGTGCCTGATGAACCAACTGATTAGAAAGAGCTTACCACGCTAGTCATTTGGAACTCATATTGGTGCATGATGCAATACACAGGACCAACCGGACACTGCGTACTCATTTAAGCATTATTCGATAAGGGTGCAATATAAAAGTGCGATTTTGCATAGTAAGAATTGCTCAAATGCAAAAATGGAATAAGATAAAATCGTCTTAGAATTCCATTTTACATAGGAAATTGGCATGCCAAAGTTAAGAAAAAGAATTCTTGTTATACGACGTACCCTAATGGGCATAGGTAGCAAACATTTCTTTCTGATCTCATTTCAAGAGGTGGGATGCGAAGGTGTCCCAGGTGGGAGCCCCTGAGGGTCAAGACTGAAGCAGGTGTTCTAATAGCTTTCTAATAAATTTTCTGTCTTTCTTAACACTCATTTCTTTAGATCACAGTCTTTCCTTTAAAAAAATATGAAAGCTTTTCTATCTCGCTTTAGCATGAAGAACCTCTGGTCTCTCATCTATAATTCACGACCTTTTCTCTGATCATCATAAACGAACCATTCCATTACTGATTTTCTAACTTTCTCAAAAGAGTTCAGGCCATCATCTCTTAAACATTTTGATGAAGCCTTTCATACTGCCTCATACTTCGAAGGCTTCAGACAAATTTGCAAAAGTATTAAGTATTCTTACATCCTTTTTATGGATTCCCTGGACCTCACTTTAGCTTCCAATCTAACAAATTTATATTCTGTGTTACATAATTACACTCTTTTGTTTATTATTATCAACATTCAAGTTACAAAGAGTTCCGTTCTGTCTCAAGATTTCCATTCTTCATGTAAATATTACTTTTAGGTCACATTACCTTTCATATCAATGGTCCTTAATTTTTCAAAGTAGTTTGTCATAATGAAACCTGAAATGCAGTCACATAACAGTACATGACATGCTGCGGAATTCTTATCCTTTCCCTTATTCATACATGTGATATGAAGAACATGGTGGTCCTCAATGACCCACAAATCCGTAACCGTAACTTTCAACTTTGTACAAAATTTTCATGAAATATATTTCAGCAACCGAACTAATAACCATTTACTATGATAGTAAATACTTGATACTTATCTATGATCAGTATCACAGTCTTCTTTACATAAGCAATTTGGGAGGCGGTAGCAGAGTGGTTACCGTTTCCGAGTGGTGTTCTTCGAGCTCGATCCCCGATGAGAACCAAAATTCACTTAATTTTGTTTTGTTTTTTACATAAGCAATTGATATTACAATATTTTGATATATTACTATCAGTGTAGTTTGGTGTTCTACTGTATCATTTCCCATCAATTACAATTCTCCTTTTTTTGCTTCCGTAAAGAGCACACATATCTTGTGCATATGAGTCAAATTGTGCTCATATAAGATACTCTCTTTCATTCGGTAATTCTTTACTTATAGCTGCTTGTCTTTCAACCTTTTTGTTCTGAGCTTCGTCAATACATGCCCTAACACAACCCACTGCTGCCGTCAAACACTTACATTGGACTTACACCACAAGTTCTGCAAAAATGTGTCTTCCTCGCGTTTGGTATCCTCCTATAAAACTTTGGTTATTTCTTTTATAGGTGAGTTTATTCCCGACTAGTTGAATTTTTTGTAACTTATTCAAAGAAGATGCCAAAAGGAGCGAAACTAGTCGGGAATAAATCCACCTGGTAACACCCTTGTCTCCTTCCATATCCATTTCCATATTGCTTAAAATACTCCATAGCTAAGCTTACGATCATATTAATATTAACAACAATAACAGTAGATATATTGTTGATACCCAACAACAAAGATAGACATAGAGAGAGATGGCTAAATCTATGTAAAGACGAAAATATTAAATACTTGAATACATCAACGAACACAGGAAACTAAACAACAACAAAATACTTCATCCAAACCAGCACTACCTATCTCATATCAATCAATCATTGGGGCATAAGCCGGGGGGCGCGTCGCCTCGCCCACCCTACGACGCCACTCCCGGGGGTCACCACGCGCGAGTTCCCATGCAGGCTCCTTTCCCATACCAAGCAGCTCTCGACAAGAAACATCAACTTGCCCCAGCCACGAGCCTTGTGGGTGCCCCCTTGGCCTCCTCCACGCCGGATTGTCTCTTACAGATACAACCCGATGGGAAGGATCGGTTTCAGGGTAGCGTGCCACATGCCCATATAGCCGAAGTTGGCGCTGACGGACTATGCAGGTAATAGGCCTCGATTCAGTCTCACGGTGCAATCGCTGATTTGACACGTAATCATCCCAGCGATACCCCATGATTCTGCGAAGACACTTATTACCAAAGGCATTGATTCGTCTCTTCAAGTCACTATTTAGTGTCCATGTCTCACAACCATAGAGTAAGACAGGGATCACAAGCGACTTGAAGATCCGGATCTTTGTCCTCCTGCACAGGTACCGACAACGCCAAATACTCCCGCTGAGTGAATCTTTTAACACACGTGGGCTATGCCAATCCGCCGTAATATTCTTCACGTGACCCGCCGTCATTATGGACTGCGCTACCAAGGTATGTAAAATTTTCCAAAGATCTCAATGTCCTCGCCACACGCATGAACTGCTTCATCTAGTAAGTCTCCAAATACCTGGACCTTGGTCTTGAGCCAGGAGACCTCAAGTCCCAAAGGCTTTGCCTCCTCGTGCAGCGCCTCGAGAGCCATCACCAGGACCTCCAGCGACTCAGCAAAGATTACTGCATCATCGGCAAAAACAAGATCAGTGATCTTGGTGTTGCCGACGGATGTTCCACAATCACTTTGATCTACAACCTTGTCCAATACCAGTCCTACAGCGTTGAAAATTGATGGGGCAAGGACGCACCCTTGCCTCACTCCTGTATTCACAGGAAAGAAGCGGATACACCTGCCCCACACTTCACAGCACTCTCAGTCCCAGAATACAGCCCAGTTATTAAACCAAATAGTCCTTGCAGGAATCCCTCGAAGTCGCAAAAGAATCCCAGAGTGACTCACGATGCACTGAGTCAAAACGCCTTCTTGAGATCCAACATAGGCTGCAAGCATCCCCTGTCGAAACTCACGTCGGCGTTCCACCAGGACACGAAGCTATGATAGTAAATCATAGGTTCGGCATTCACCGAATGTAAGAAGTGTGTGTGCGTGCGTGCGTGCGTGCGTGCGTGCGTGCGTGTGAGAGAGAGAGAGAGAGAGAGAGAGAGAGAGAGAGAGAGAGAGAGAGAGAGAGAGAGAGAGAGAGAGAGAGAGAGAGAGAGAGAGAGAGAGAGAGAGAGAGAGAGAGAGGAGAGAGACAGGAGAGAGAGAGAGAGAGAGAGAGAGGAGAGAGAGAGAGCATAAACACATAAGAAAATAAGGAAGCTACAAGAGGCCGTGAGACCTACACGAGGTAGTTCCTGTTATTTAACACTACCTACATCCACCTTTCATCCCCATCCATGAAATGATCTAGCCTCCTCTTCAAGCTCCCTAATGACTCCGCAGTAACTACCTGTCTACTGAGTCCATTCCAATAATTTACCACCCTATTTGTGAACCAGTTTTTCCCTATTTATTTTTTAAATGTACGCCTTTCCAGATTGAATCCATAATTTTTTGTTCTACCCTGATTACTAGCCGTAAGAACTTTTCCTACATCTCCTTTATTGTATCCCTTTATCTACTTGAAATCTTCTATCAGATCGCCCCTTACTCTACGCCTCTCGAGTGAGTGTAAATTTAATAGCTTCAATCTCTTCTCATAGCTGATGTTACGCATCCCATGTATCATATTGGTCATCCTTCTCTGCACTGATTCTAACAAGGCTATATCCATCCCGTAATATGGAGACCAAAACTGAACCGCATAGTCTAGGTGAGGTCTGACTAGAGCCAAATCCTTTAGATCCCTAAGACTCCCTTGAGTGAGAAGGAGGAGAAGCTAGACGAGGAAGAGGAAGAGGACGAGGGGGAGAAGCTAGACGAGGTGGAAGAGGTAGACGTGGAAGAGAAAGTGAACGACAAATAAGACGAAGAGAAAGAAGTGGAGAAGGAGGAGGAAGAAGGGGACTACAAAACTTTTACAAACATCAACAAACCTTTAGGTCTTGACTAGGCTGTTCACTTACACTACTTAAAACTCACTAATTAGTATGAGAAAAAGAGATGTACAGTAAAAGCCTCCTTCCCATCCATCCATCCCTCCGGCCAAAACTGGAGTGGATAGTTGAGAGAAAAGAAGTGGCTAATTTTAATGAGGATAGAGGGAAATAAAGTTAAATCTGTTGTTATTTTTTCTTTGTGGGAGGAAAAGTATAAATGTTTTGTATGTCAGTGATATGTTGTATGCATAGCGTTGGTGCAGCCGCAATGTGGACGTCTTAGGGTGGTGTTGGAAGATAGTCTTATGCTTTATAGGGCGACAGATTCAATATAACCCTAGCTTCGTTCAGTCCACAGTGGCTCTTACTTTCCCCTGCTGGACACTGTGCACTAGACCAGAGGTTCTCAAACTTTTTATCCTGGGACCCCTCTGAATTATTTCGAAAGACTTGCGACCCACATCCCCCTACCAAATCATTTCCGACAATCAGACACATTTTTTTTTCTCTCTCTCATACACACACACACACACACAGACACACACACACACACACACACACACACACACACACACACACATGGGTGGGTAACTCCGTAGTGTAGGGTTAGCACGCTCGGCTCACAACCGGGAAGTCCCGGGTTCGATCCCCGGGCGGAGCGAAGACAGACGGGCGGTCTTCTTAAAACCCGAGCCCCTGTCCACCCAGCAGTGAATGGGTACCGGGTGTTAACCGGGGGTTTGTGACCCGCCTCCCGGGGTGCTGGCTTCGGCCAACACTAAAAAAGATGAATGAGAAAAATAAATGCTGATATGGAGACGGGCTCATACGAGCGTTGCTCTGGCCTGTAAAATACAACTAGATGAATACACACACACACACACACACACGCCAACGACCATACCACGTTGAATGCACCGCTTCTCGTCCGATCAGCGAAGTTAAGCAACGTTGGGTCTGGTTAGTACTTGGATGGGTGACCGCCTGGGAACACCAGATGTTGTTGGCATTCCACCTTACGGGTACTCCGTAGTGTAGGGGAAGCACGCTCGGTTCACAACCGAGAAGTCCCGGGTTCGATCCCCGGGCGGAGTTGAAACATATGGGCTGTTTCCTATGAATATGAATAATGAATTCCTATGAATAATACCGTAATCAGTGCGATTTACATCATATTTTTTTGCCTTACACGCATTGAAAAAAAGGTACTGGACGTGTGAGAGTGGCGGTGAGGGCTTGACGGGAAGGGAGGGAGAAGGGACGAGGAAATACGGGATCAACTCTGTTCTCAGAGACAGACTATGTGACTTTTTTTTTTCTCGTTATATATTTATGAAGGCCTAGGCAGGCACATTCATTGTATTGTTTTATACTGATAAATATATATATAAGAATAATCAGGATTAAATCATGAAATTCAACTTTTGCTTGTTCATTTTTTTTTTTACATTTTAGAATTTTTTTTGCAACCCTCCGAGAAGCATGTATATTACGTACTGTTTATTTTCATGTGATTTTTTATCCGGGAATATTTGCATTTACATTCACAAAAGCTCAATATTTTGTGGTGTTGATGCAGAGGTTCGTTGTTTTAGCCGGATATTTTTTACTATTTATGCTAAAAGGATATGCTACAATTATACAAGACGATTCAGTGCAGTACATATATTATACTGAACGAAACTAGGCTATTAGGTAACTTGGAGCCTCTAAAACTTCTCCCAAGATCCGCCTCTAGCTATTGCCATGATTGACAGTTGGTGAGCCATCTCAATAAAAATTACCTGGGCCTCAGTACCCTGGCATGTCTCCTGTCCCCCATGATTATAAAAATGCAACAGGAAGCGATTTTGTTATATTAAAGTTTTATCTTGTCTCTTGTTGTATTTAACCTCTGGGTTCAGGTCCTGCCAGATTAGCCAGCCACTTCTCTCTGTGTTTAAATGTTATTTTCTTTCTCTTTATCTCCATTATATCTTGTGCACCCCGAGCAGTCAAACAAAAAACTCATAGGAGAACGTAGCCAGCTTGTTTGTACACCTAGTAACTCCATAAAATGATGTTGACTGGGAATATTAACTGTAGTATATACTCCGGTTGGTCCTTCAGTGGTCCCTCACAATCGCATCTGCGAAGTCTTTTGTCTGTGAGGAGACCGCTGTGACGTCACGTGCAAACAACCAATAGGATATATGAATTATGTACATAACAGAAACACGTCAACAGAAACATTAGGGGAGGCGGTAGCAGAGTGGTTAGCGTCTCCGACTGGCGTTCTCGGTGACCCGAGTTCGATCCCCGACGAAAACCAAAACCTTTCTGTACTGTCGAGTGGCCTAAGAACACCCACATGCCCTGTCCATTAAAGGCCGGTTCCCACTAGCCCGCTTGTACGGCCGCCGTACAACAACAATGAACAACAATGACGTCACAATGACGTCACAAAAAAGTCGAGCGCACCGCCGTACCGCTGTACGGCTGCCGTTCAAAGTTAAAATCAAGTCATCTCTCCCGATCGGCGGTGTCCGCTCGAGCGGAGGTGCAAACTGTGCCCAGTTACCACAAATACCACTTAAGCGGTGTTGATGGTGACGTCATTGTTGGGCGGTGTACGGCAACGGCGGCCGTAGAAGCGGGCTAGTGGGAACCGGCCTTAACTCTACCTTTGATTGCAAGTGCATCGGAGGATACAGGGGGGCGGCATGAGCCTCTAATCACAGGCGTCACTATAAAAATCCTGCCTGCGCAACCACGGGCGAGGGCTAACCATCACATCATTCATCATCATAACCATCATTCATAGGACAGACCGAAAACATTATATCTATACTATCAATGAGTAGTTTGTCGTCAGTTGTCACCTCTGTGGTGTAGTGGCTAGCGTGTCTGGCTACGAATTTGCGGGCCCTGGTTCGAATCCGGGCCAGGGCAAATCGGCGACCAGCCAATCTAGCTGTTCATCCTTCCTTTCGGGGTTGATAAATGGGTACCTGGGGCAACCTGGGGAAGATAACTGTGGTAACCCGGGTGTCACACTAGCCCTGTGTCCCGGGGAAACGGGACCTCACCCACCACAGGCTCTAAGGGCCACGGGGATGAGCACCGAATGCCACGCGCAGCTTCGCGTATGTTCCCATCTTTACCTTTTATGAGCAGCTCAATGAACACTGAACAATAAAACAGCAGCTTTAGCTGCTAGTTCAGTGCTGGAATGAACTTTTGCGGCAAAATGTCTTTCTTGTAACTGAAGGTTAGTGGTACACCGCATCACCGATGTTGTTATCACAAATGAGCTGTACAGAGATAGTGTTTCCGGCAAGTTGGAGTGAATGGTCCTTGCGATGGCGCCACACATCACTATAGAGGCGGCAGCGCAACGGCCGCAGCGTTGGTGAACGTGGTGGTGGGGTCATTTGTTATAATTTTTGTACTGTTGTCCTGTCGAGGTAACATCCACATTTTACACAAATATCTTATTTAGATTTGTGACTTCGGTCAAGTGGAGTGCTGCAGGGCGGGTGACATCCACCTGCAAGAAGAACCACTGTAAACGGCTAGTGCAACCCCCAGCACAGTTTGAAATCAGCCGCGTAGCGCCATCATGATCTGAAGGCAAACAAGCGCTTTAATATAAGTGTCAGCTGTACTCGTATTCACACATGTGTGCACAGTTTTCATTATTTTGCATCGCCGGTACAATGACGTCAGGGTCTGGTATTTCATTATTTCTCGCTGGAAAGAGTACGGGACCCATGAATAAACCTTGTAATATGTGTAAGGTAAGGTAAAATTGAGGGCATACGCTATGCTGCGCGTGGCCTTCGGTGCTCATCTCTGTGGCATTAGCCCTTTGAGCCTATGGTGGGTGAGAATCCGTTACCACGGGACACAGGGCTAGTGTAACATCCGGGATACCACAGTTACCTCCAGCAGGTTTCCCCAGGTACCCATTTATCAACCCCGAAAGGGAGGAAGAACAGCTGATTTGGCTGGTCAGACTTGCCCTGGACCGGGTTCGAACCAGGGCTCACAGATTCGTAGCCAGGCACGATAGCCACTACACCATTATTGCATTACATTGAAACATTTCATTTTTGTGAAACCACACTGCTCTTTTGAAATGATGTTACAGCCTAAAAATCTGCAAAGTTTGTCCCATAAATACTATATCTGAGTCTTTTCTGCTTCTTGACGTCAGACATGGGTTGGAATATCAGTGTCAATGTTTATATTTTAAAACTCGAGGAGAGGAAGGATGAGGAGGAGGACAACAGTAAACAGGGAGAGGGTCTGCAGAGGCTCAACGAGAAGCATAGCAACAAGGACCAACAGGAACAACAGGTAACAGAAAGCCTGCTGGCCTATAACGGGATTACTTGCATGACTACTTATCTCTATTATATAATGTGTGCGTGTGTGTGTGTGTGTGTGTGTGTGTGTGTGTGTGTGTGTGTGTCCAGGATCAAGTTTTGCATTCCCGGCCTCTCCATTATTCATACAAAGAGGACCCTTCAAGGCACAAGGCAGAGTGGAGGACTATGCAAGAAAGACAAGGAGGAGGAGGAGGAGGAGAAAAAAAAAAGAGGAGTAGGCGGAAGAAGAGGAGAAGGATGACAAAAATAAAGAAGAAAAGGAAAAAGAGAAGAAAAAGAAGGGGACTATCAAGGAGAAATGGAAGGACAAGGATGAGCATAACACAACTAGAAATAGGAGCGTGATACCGAAGACTAAGTTTGTAGGAAGAGGAGAGAACGAGAAAAATAAAAATAATATATAAAAAGTGTCGTAAAAAAATTTGTTGGTGAAGAAACTGGATTTTTTTCTTATTTTTCATGGAGGATCTTGACGAGAGAGTTTGGGAATTTTGAAATGCTTTATCAATTAATTTTCGTCTTCCAGTTTTCGTACATATATTATAACAAGAGATAAATCAGGTAAGTTCGTAAAACAAAAGGAGTTATTCTCGAACCTTTGCTGGCCATGTGATATTACTACTAGACTATCTTATAGAGGTGTAAATTAAGAACATAAGAACATAAGAAAATAAGGAAGGTACAAGAGGCCGTGAGACCTACACGTGGTAGTTCCTGTTACTTAACACTACCTACATCCACCTTTCATCCCCATCCATGAAATTGTGCAGCCTCCTTTTAAAACTCTTTGAGCTCTTTCCCCCCTCATGTTCTCGATTTATATTCAGACGCGTAGTTCATCACGACTTTCTTGTCTTTCGTTGAACATTAGCGTTACATTTGACAACTTCAAGTCTTCCGTCACTCAGACTGATCTCCTCGAGGATTCATGGAACTGGCTGCACCATTCTTATTTTTCCTTCTTTTACCTGTCCATTCATATGCTGAAGTAACTCTTATTACACAAAACCTCCACAAATAAGGACTTCTCTCTCGATCTTAAGCATAGTAATTTGGACTAAGCTCAGGAGATCGGCACGTAGAGACAGTCAGCTGATCCAAGTAAACACGACAGGACGAAATTGTAAACTAGACGCCGCGCAAACAGTACCTCTGTGTTGAACTGAAGAGAAGCACCATTGAGACCACTGTATTGCTGGCCCGTGTGGGTGTGAACACGGGGGAGATGAGAGAGAGAGAGAGAGAGAGAGAGAGAGAGAGAGAGAGAGAGAGAGAGAGAGAGAGAGAGAGAGAGAGAGAGAGAGAGAGAGAGAGAGAGAGAGAGAGAGAGAGAGAGAGAGAGAGAGAGAGAGAGAGAGAGAGAGAGAGAGAGAATTATGGTATATGACACTGTAACACAAAACTGGTGAAATGTAATGATAAGGAAGGATAAAAGTAAGACTTGAGATAAAACAAAAAATGTTTAGCGTCTGGAGAATCAGCTGTAGCCTCTCCCTCCTTCTCACCCTCTTTGCCTAGCCCACTCCTCTCTCCACCATCTCCATAATGACCCTCCTTTCCTCCTTTAGATCAATCTTAATCATAGTAATCATTCAAGGGTTAATATTGGTATTGACTTAATGTGTGTTTAAGTTACAATTACAAGAACACTTTGGAGTAACTATATTCACCATTTAACACCATCATCAACATTAATACTACCTATCATACTCTACAACTATAACTATCACCAACATCTACAACGCCTTGCAAGTCTACACCATAACAATATTAACTACCAACACCCTAACACCACAACAATCACCACCAGAAGGTTCAATTGTTTCATCTACAGCTTCGCATTTTCTTTCATCATACAAAACTCCTCTAGTATGCCTTGCCTTGCCTTCGCTCCTACCCTCCTTCCCTCCCTCCCTTCTCTCTCTCTCTTTCTCTCTCTCTCTCTTCTCACTTGACACAACAAACATCACAAACGAAGCATAACAAACAATGAACAAGTGGTTCGAATCTTCACGAGTTCGATTCCTTTACCAAAACGACAAATTCTCTCTCTCTCTCTCTCTCTCTCTCTCTCTCTCTCTCTCTCTCTCTCTCTCTCTCTCTCTCTCTCTCTCTCTCTCTAAGTGAACAAATTAATAAGGCCGACAAGTACATAACAACAACAAGCAAATACAAAGGATTAAAAAGAAATAATGATAGAAAACACTGAACCAGAGAGAGAGAGAGAGAGAGAGAGAGAGAGAGAGAGAGAGAGAGAGAGAGAGAGAGAGAGAGAGAGAGAGGAGAGAGAGAGAGAGAGAGAGAGAGAGAGAGAGAGAGAGAGAGAGAGAGAGAGAGAGAGAGAGAGAGAGAGAGAGAGAGAGAGAGGGGGGGAGGGGGGACCGTGCGGTTGGGCAGGGGGAGGGGGGGGGGGCTGCGCAGTGTGAAGTGCTCACTCCACACAACTGTACCTGAAGACGGGACAGAAGCCTCCCACACCAAGATCAAGACCAGTAAGGGTGTACAAATAAAAATGGAGGGAGTTACCAAAAAGACTTTAAACTCTACTAGCCACACTGTACTGAGCAGCTAATAGTGTGGCCTCGTGAGGATGACCATTAGTCTTCCTACTCCACCCTATATGAGCGGCGCCTAGTGTAACATCCGAGAAAATATGCTACAAGGTTGGTAGCCCTCCCTCCCTCACACGTACCCCTCTGTTGTGTTATTAACTAGCAGTTGAAATGTTTGGCTCGATTGTTTCGAGCATAGCTTCAGGCGAGCGCACCTCTCAGGGTTCGGGAGCCGCCCGGACAGAGTAAGCCCTGCTGGCATGTTGTCTGTATTGACGTCATCCACTTACGTGTACGTTGCCTTCACAAGTAAAGACGCTGCCACACCCAAGTGTTTCCTCTGTCCCAACCAGTCAGGAAGACTCAAACACCCTCCACCTGTCTCTCCGCTCTCCCTTCCTCTCTCTTTCTCCACCTGTACTGTAACTTTCCTTTCTCTACCTCGCTCCATCCCTCCCAAGCCTGCATCTTTCTTTCCACTTTTCTACTTTCTCCCTTCCATCACCCTTTCCTTCCCTTAATTTATCCTACGCGACTTAACTAAATCATGATCTCATTCAATCAATCGTGTTAAGCGATACAAATAATAAAACAAGGATAAAAAGACTTTGAAAAACTAAAGACAAAAGGTTAATACATTGGAGAAGACACATAAAAGGGGGAAATGATATGGGAGGAAATAGAATGAGAATACATTGTTTATAGCTTCCTGTATATATCCCCTATTTGCCGGTAACCGAATGGATACTATTGAATTAAGCAAGAAAATGAAGGCAATATGGAAAAGACGAATTCAAAAGGAAATAAAAGGGAGAAAAAACATATGAAAGGAGGAAATATATAAAAACGAAAAATACAATATAATAAATGCTACTTTTTCCCTGTATAAAGTTATAAAAAATTGCTATCACTCTCTGCTTTTCAAGTACGGACAGCTTTAAAAACGCTCCCAACATCTGCTCACTGAAAAACTCCTCCCCCTGGGACACACACACACCACACAAACGCCCCCCCTAAAGCGTATGGGCTGTGCCCATTTTTAAAAGCCCACTTACCCCCTCCCTCGGGCGCCCACCCCTCCCACCGCCAAAAAAACCCAAAAGTGACGCGCAGGCACCCAAAACACTCCCCCCCGAGGCCTCTGCTTACGAGCACAAAACACACGCAGACGGATCACACACGCGTCTGTCTGTAGGTAATTTTGGTAGCGCTCCTCCCTCCCTCCCCCTCCCGCCCCCCTTTTCCCCTCCCCACCCCCTCCCGCCTCCCCATGAAACCAACCCTGCAGATGCCCTCACTGAATGCTGATAATGGGGGCCCCCTTTTTTTGGGTGATCCGGGCCCTTTTCCCGAAAGGCTTGCAAGTTTGGGAAAAATAGGGTTAAGCTTTTGTTGGAAACGAAAAAAAATTAAAAATAGAAAAGGTGGGAAAAGAAGTGGGTTCCAAGCGCAGATAGCAGTATTGGGGTAAGCCAGTGTATGGCAAAGCTCCCGGGGCGGGGGGCACTGAAGCGGTGCCCCCCAACGAGCCCTTTCTCCCGGGGTGGGGTTAAAA
This sequence comes from Chionoecetes opilio, assembly GCA_016584305.1. Taxonomy (NCBI): domain Eukaryota; kingdom Metazoa; phylum Arthropoda; class Malacostraca; order Decapoda; family Majidae; genus Chionoecetes; species Chionoecetes opilio. Next base: position 20,797 of record JACEEZ010007183.1, read on the forward strand.
ACATTTAGGGGAAAAATAGTGAGTGTTGGAAATGATCCCCTGAAGGGGTGAGGCCCATATGGGAGGGACAAAAAGTAGTGAAAGCGGGTGGAGAGAACAGAGCTGAAACCCAAAACTGCTCATGCTCTGCGTCCAGTGTGCGACTGAGGAAAAACCTTTTGCATCCATTCCACGGCAAAACCAAAAGAAAGGAAAAAAACCCCAAAAAACATCAGTTCAGTCCAGTTATTACAAATGTAAAAGGGTTTTCCTTAAAAAAAATGTAAGGATAGTGACGACGGAAAAAAAAGTTACTAAGGCTTGGATGTTAATACAAAACAAATGCTACGTTTGCCAGCGAGGAGCTATTGCGGGGCCCGGGACATTGTTTTGGGAAAGAGGGAAGTAAATAGCCTCACGTGCTCTTTTGGAAATTTTCGTCTCCACCTCCGCAAAATTCTGATGTACACTGCTATGTCACAAAAACCAACCCGAATAATACTTCTGCAGGAGACCGGGGGTAAAATGTGGGACAGCCCCCTTAAGCTAAATGGTTAGTGGGGCATCCCTCCGGGCCCTCGGTGGTGGGGGGTGTCTCCATTTTTAAAAGAGCCTTTCGTCCGTGTTTTCGGGAGCTCCTAAAAAAAGGATGGTTTTTGAAGTGTCGTGTTGAAGTTCTTTTTCAGGATTGTTTTTATGAATGGGATCTTTTTGTATTGTCCAGTAATTGCTTTGGGGTCTCCCCGAGCCCATATTCCCAGGGGAGGAGGGGCTGGGGGGGAAAAAGCCCGGAAGGAAAAGGGGAGGGAAAAAAAAATGTTAAGGGTACACGTTGGTTCAGTTCTTGGTGACTTCCCCTAAAGCCGATTAAGGGGCCCCCAAAAAAAACCAACGCACATACAGGGGGGGGGGCGCTCAAATTACGTACTTTTAACCCCCGGGGGGCCCCCCTGGCATTTGAAAAGTAATCAGTGTCGCTGAGTGATACTTTGCTATCGGGATCAGATCCCTTTTAAACGAAAAAAAAGGAACTATGACAGAAAGCGTTTCTTTGAAAAGGAAAGGTTGCCCACTTTATTAAAAAATCTCACTCTGGATGTAATTATCGTCCACCTGCTTTGAAAAAATTCTATCATGCATGGTTCGCTATTGGACAGCTTTGTGATAATCAGCGTAATCAGCGCGAACAAAAAAAGGTAAAAAAAGTCGGGGTAAAAAGTATCCATACGACAAAGCGTTGCGGGCACAACGCAATTTTACGGGGGGCGCAAAAAAAAGGGGTAAATCGGGGGCGAATGCTGCTCCCGGGGACACACCCAAAGGACAGCTAAGATATTGGGACCATGAAAAGGGGAAACACGGGGCGGTATGGAAGGAAATTTTGCAAAAAAATTGGGTGATTTAATAACGTCCCTGAAATATGGAGGGCAGTTACAAGTCGGGGGAAAAGACCCAGCTTTGGGGCCACCCCCCAAGAAGGTAGAAAATGACTTATAAAATTGGGCTTTGGGTTGGCGCCAGTCTTCCCTCAACTGTAAAGATGCGGTGGGAGAATGGGGGGTTTTGAGAGGAGTCCTCATCCTCACCCCCCTAACGGGGGGGAGATAAAACAATGGGGGATTTTTACTCGGGTGAATTGTTGGAGCCATAAAAAACGGAAAAAATCTACCTGCTCCGGGGCTGATGGTATTACCTATGAAATACTTAACTGTTTAGCTATATCACAGGACCACTTTTACGACTATTTAAATGATTTTTAGGGAAGGGAGGGCTGCCCAAAGCAGGGAAGAGGCGATCAAAATCCCTGTCCCAAAAGGCCCTTTTGGAGGCATAGCCCGATTCATTACAACATGTTTTTTCTAAAATGTGGAGAGAGTCCTTTTGGGAGATTAAATGTATAGATAGGCATGACATCAGCGATAATCTGTTTTTTTTTCTTTAAAGGGGAAAAGGGAACAGCTGAGCTGTTAAAAGGGTGTTTATCCCATGAGGTGATTACTGCCGCGTTTTATACCAAAAAAGGCCCTTTGACAAGGCCTGGGTAATTTAAACTGTATAACTTGTACTAGGGTGTGGGTGGCAGGCTCCTCCACGGGGTAGGCGATTATCTCCAGGGGAGGAAGGCGAGAGTCCTTTTCAGGGCCCTTTCTGCCCAGAAAGCATTTTACTCTGGCACCCCTAAAGGTGGTTTTAAACCCCAGCTTTTCAATATTTTGATGAAAAAAGTCGGTTCCTTAGAGCTATCTACAATGTAAAGCTGGATTTACGCTGACGCCATCCTCCTTCAGAGTAGAGATGTCGTAATATCAATTGCCCTAAAAATTTTCACGATTGTACCCAGAAAAGGGGTCCGTTTTAAAAGAGAAAGACAAAGTTTCAATGTCGAGCATTGGGAATACACAAAGTCAACAACAAAACTTGCAAGAGTGAGACCCTATAAGTCCCCCCCTCGAATGTATGTAGGATACTCCTGATAGAAAAGAGCGAGCTGACCCACCTGAACCGGTAGGGCGCGACCCCAAACCCATGAAAGTTTTACCTGGAGGGGGGAATGGGTCGGAGTTCCGTGCTGAGGACCATGTACATCACCCTATCGGTTTTAATAGTTTGCTAGTCCTGTCCTCTCTTGCTTTGGCTCGGAAGGGGGAAAAAAATTGAAGCTACAAAACACTCCCATGAATCACCCAAAAACTGCCCTAAAAATGCGAGGTGACTGCTGAGAATGGAACTCACCCCCCGCTTAAAAGACAGGGTCTCCAATTTAACTCGGCGCTGCCGTAAGGCAATGGGGGGAAAGGGAGGGGCCCACTATTGATAGTGTTACCGGGACTTTTGGGCTCAAACTTTTAGGAAACGGGGCCGGAGAGGTTTTCTAGCTACACTATGGCAGATTGATAGTATCCCTGATGAACACTGTGAAACACAGGGCGACATAAGGGGGGGCCCCCCGGGGCAGAACACACAAGAACCCCAATAATAATATCGCCACGGGAAAAAAAAGCACATGTATGCTACTGAAAAAAATACATTTTTTTGGGAAAAAATTTCACCTTTCGGGCAGGGAACGTACACCGTGTGGTGGACGGGTCTGTCTGGAAGTGGCAGGGGGGGTGGGGTATTCTGGTGGGGCAAGATTCCAGGTGGCCCGGGAAAACCCCATAAAGTTTTAGACTGTCTGATGCTTTTTCCCTCCACTCGGGCTGAGCTCTCTGCCATCCCCCTTGGGCCTTGGAAAGTCAAAAGATGGGTTGGGGACCTATTTTTATGAGATGCGGGGGAGCTCTGGAATCCTTCAAGTTCCACCCTTTTTTGAGGAGATAGTGAGGGGTTTTGGGGTTTTTGCAGGGTTTGAAAGGACAGGTAGATCCGTGCTTCATTGGGTGCCCCCCCATGTAGGGATAACTCTCAAAAAAGGGGTGATGAATCCCCAAAGCAGGCAACGTGCAGGATCAGAAATATCCAGGCACATGTCCATGGACAAGTCAAGACTAAATTAGGGAATTAAAAACGAACTGAAAAAACCCGGGATGGAAAAAAAATATCCCAACCACCGCTCATCACACTAAAAAATTTTGCACTGCAGACACACTTTTCATGGGAAAAACCAAAACTAAATGGAAGAAAAGTTTTCAGAGATTTAGGTTTGGGCCCCCCTTTTTACGGGAAATTTGGGGGTAACGTGCCCGAGGACGACAAAATGTGATTACCAGCAACTCGGGCCCCAAACCCCTTTTGAAACATACATACTGCGTGCCCATCTTTGGCCTTTCAGACACCCGTATAAAAATTCACACCAATTTATTGGATACAAAAACGGTCGTTGAGCGGCTACGGAAAAAAAGCCTCCGCGTCTTTTGGGGTCGATAAGTGCAACGGCAAAAAAATAGATATAGTAGTATGGAATTTAAGCAAAAATATATATATGTATATCATATTTTATATGTGTTTGTGGGTGTGGGTATATGATTATGTTTTATTTTATATGTCTGTATAGCATTATGTGTATGATGTACATCTATGTACTATATTGAAAGTTATGTGTGTGTATGTATGCTGTACATATGTATGCGTGTGCGAACATGTGTAGGGAGTATACGATGGTTGTTGTCTGTATGTGTATGTGTGTATGCGTAAAATTTTTTGCTGTGTATAATTTGCTTACATGTGTATGTATGTGTGTAGTAGAAAGATGTATGTCACATTGCTCATGTGTGTTATATGGTTGTGTATGTTGCGTTATGTAATATAATAAAATATATGTATATGTTTTTTGTATGATATGTATTTTGTGGTATTATCTATAAATGGGATATATAAAGATATAGGATAAAAAAAATAAAAAAAAACAAAAGTTTTATAGATGGGATGTAATGGTAGGTAGATTTGTACAATGCTGGACAGCCAATTTTTTGTAATCATTCTTATCACTTTTTGCAGTGTTTATAATGTACTTATATCAATGCTCAGGGCGGGGACCCCCTAGGCACCCATACCTCCTTTGGGACAAAGGGATATCCCTCTCATGTTGTCTCTTTGGTAGGCCTTTGCACATATTGACTGTATGTATTTTTTTTCCCAATAAATGTATCAAATCAATCCTCCCTCTCCCCTCCCCTGTCCCTCCCCTTCCCCCCCCTCTCCCTCCCCCCTCCCCCTCACCTCCATCTCTCCCTCCCTCTCCCTCCCTCCCCCCTCCATATCCCCCCCCTCCATACCCCCCTTCCCTCCCCCCTTGTCACCCTTCCTCCTTTACGTGCTTATCCAAAAGACTTCATTCTGTACCATCCCTTTTTCCCTTTTTAGTACTTCTCTCTCTCTTCCCTTACACACAGCTAACACACCCCACACAACACACCACACACACACCGACAGTCTACTCCTCTACTCTTACTATGCTATGTATGCTATACTACACTACTATACTACTACTTTCATAATTACTACAATAATATTACTTACTAAAACTACCCCCCTTACACACACTAAAAACCCCCCCGCCCCCATCCTCCATCCCTACCCCTTCGCATGTTTTCCCTCGTCTGCTATTTCCTTCCTTCTTTCCCCACTTGTATAACATGACTTAAGGGCGCGTTTCAAAAACCTCACATGTACAGTTTTTTTAAAAAATTTCCATAAACAAATACTAAAATAAATGGACAAGTAAAGAGCTAAAGCAAATTAATAAATAATGACGTAAATACAATAATGATGATTTAAAAAACATGAATACTAATTAAAACAATAATAATAAAAATAATTTTAATAATAAAATTAATTAATTTGATAATGATTAATAATGATAATAATGACAACAACTAATATAAACTAAATAAAAAATGGTGATAACAAAACTAAAGATTATTACTGTTAGGGAAAAAATAAATGAACAATGATAGTATAGAAAGGGGGGAAAGAAAATTGATGATATGATGAAAATTCTCCCTCTCCCAAGGGGTTTTTCATGACCAGGAACCCGTAGGGGGAAATTCGTGCGACCTTTACACGGGGATGGGGTGATAGGGTTTTGCACCCTGCGGGAAGTTGCAAGGGCCCGGGAAAAGGGTTGGGGGAAAGGCTTTATCAACGGTGTATGGGGGAGCGGCAAAGGGATTCCGTATTTAAAATATATATTAGTAGTTTGTATAGATATAGTATAAATAGTAGTTTGTATAGTAGTAGTAGAGTAGTAGTAGTAGTTAGTAGTGTATTAGTGTAGTAGTAGTAGTAGTAAAACCAGCAGTAACAATGTAATAGTAATATAGTAGTACAGAACACCAACGTCACCACTACTGATATCAACACTACCTTATCACCACACAAACACACCACTACCATCATCACCATTCTTTCATCCCCAAACCCCAGCATCGACTAATACCTGTGCCATCCCAAAAAGCTGCTGTCAAAACTGTGGGGTTTTTTTTCGTTTAATCAGCACTAATTTCTCATTTTCCTTTCCTCTTTTCACATCTACCCACCATCATACCAGTTCACCGTACAAAGCAAAAAATTTCTTTTTTCTACCACAAAAAACCCCCCCCCCCCCCCCAACCACCCCCCACCCCCCCCCCCCACCAAAGCCTTCATTTTCCCTTCTTCGTTCCTTTTTTCCCCATTTCAACATCTCTCTTCTCTCCTCTCTCCTCTCTCCTATCTCCTTTTCCTCCCCTTTCCCTCCTCTCTCCCCTCTCTCTCCTCTCTCTCTCTCTCTCTCCCCTCTCTCCTCTCTTCTCTCTCTCTTCTCTCCCTCTTTTTCTCCTCTCTCCTCTCCTCCTCCTTCTCTCTCTCTCCTCCCCTCTTCCCCTTTTCTCTCTTCTTATCACACCTTTCATCCCTATTAACACCCCCTTCCCCCCCTCTTAACCCCCCCCTCTTTTTTCCCCCTCCCTCCTCCCCCCCAACCCTGCCCCCCCTTTTTAAACCCCGGGCCCCAAAGGGCCCCCTTTCTAATAGTCAGCCTAGCACTGTGTTTACCCTTCCGTCTCAAAGTCCCATGTTATCCTGCCAGTTCCCAAAGTTGCCTAAATGATTGGGGGACGGAGCTACAGAGAGAGAGAAAGAGAGAGAGAGAGGAGAGAGAGAGAGAGAGGAGAGAGAGGAGAGAGGGGGAGAGAGAGGAGAGAGAGAAGAAGAGTTTGAAAAAAAAAAAAAGCCGACGCACCAGCAGAAAAACACCACCCCGCAGCACGCACGCACGCACGCCGCACGCACGACGCACCACGCCC
>JACEEZ010007184.1:0-7500 GCA_016584305.1 Chionoecetes opilio
AATATTTTTTTGGGTGACAGATCACTTGAAAATAGTTCCAGAAGTGTTCAGGCATGCTGAACACGAATCTGGAATTAGTTTCAGCTACAACGATTAAAAAGTCTCTATTTAGCGAAATTAACAATGACATACCTTATTTTCTTAAAAAATCCATAAATATAATGTGAAACTGAAAGCTAATTCCAGCATCGTGTCCGATGCACGTTAAAACTATTAGAACAAAATTTCAAGTAGATCTATGCGTTTTTAAGAAAGAAAATGAGTTCCTAGAAGTGTTTGGGTATGCTGAAAACACGAATCAGGGATTAGTTTCAGCTACAATGATTAAAAGTCCCTATTTTCAGCGAATTACCATGACATAATTTATATTCCTTAAAAAATCCATAAAATATAAATTTGAAAACTGAAAGCTAATCAGATTCGTGTTCAGCATGCACGTCAACTATACGACAAACAAATTTTCAAGTAGATCTTGCCGATTTAAGGAAAATAGTGCATAAATGGCAATATTTTTTGGGTAACAGATTTGCTTGAAAATAAGTTCTTAGAAGTGATAGGCAAGCTGAACAGGAATCTGGAAGTAGTTTTCAGCTACAACGATAAAAGTCCCTATTTCAGCGAATTAACAATGACAACCTTATATTCTTAAAAAATCCATAAATATAATTTGAAACGAAAAGCTAATTCAGTATTAGTTCAGCATGCAGAAACTATTATGAACAAATTTCAAGTAGTAGATATATGCATATTTAGAAAATAGTGCAAATTTGGCAATATTTTTTGGGTGACGATTTGCTTGAAAATTAGTTCCTAGAAGTGTTCGGGCAGCTGAACCACGAATCTGGAATTAGTTTGTCGGACTACACGATTAGAAGTCCATACTTCAGAGAATTAACAATGACAAACTGATATCCGTAAAAAATCCATAAATATAATTTGAAACTGAAAGCTAATTCAGATTCGTGCTTTCAGAATGAATCGAAACTATTACAACAAAATTTTCAAGTAGATTTATGCATATTTACAAGTAAATAGTGATGGCAATATTTTGCGTGACAGAATTACACTGCAAAATTAGTTCTAGAAGTGTTCAGGCATTTCGTCTGAACAGAATCTGGAAATTAGTTTCGGCTACATCGATTAGAAGTCCCTATTATAGCGAATTGACAATGGATCGAGACCTTATATTCCTTAAAAAATCCATAAAATATAATTTAAAACTTGAAAGCTAAGTTCAAGATCGTGTTCAGCATGCACGCGAAAACTATTTAGGAACAAAATTTTCAAGTAGATCTATGCGTATTTTTAAAAAATAGTGCATAATTGGCAATATTTTTTGTGGTGACAGATTGCTTGAAAATTAGTTCCTAGAAGTGTTCGGGAAGGCTGAACACGAATCTGGAATTAGTTTTTCAGCTACAACGATCTAGAAGTCCCTATTTCAGCGAATTAAGGACTGACATACTCTATATTTCTTAATAATCCAGTAAATATATTGAAACTGAAAGCTAATTCACGATCGTGTTCCCAGCATGCACGTTAAACTATTACAAAAAAACTTTTAAGGAGATATATGCGATTTAAGAAATAGGTTATCTGCATCACGGCAATATTTTTTGGGTGAAGATTTGCTTGAAATTAGTTTCTAGAAGTGTTCGGGGCATGCTGAACACGAATCTGGAATGAAGTTTTACAGCTACAACGATTTTTTAAGGGAAAGGGGGGGGGGTTCCCCCCCTTTATTTTTTAAATTAACCAATGATCTACCTAATATTCCTTAAAATATCCATAAAATATAAATTGAAAATGAAAGTAAGACCAGATTCTGTCAGCATGCACGTAACCCTATTAGGAACAAACTTTCAAGTAGAATCTATGCGGTATTTAAGAAAAATAGTGCATAATTGGCAATATTTTTTGGGTGACAGATTTGCTTGAAAATTATTTCCTAGAGTGTCTGCATGATGAACACGAATCGGAATGTTTTCAGCTACAACGATTAGAAGTCCCTATTATCAGCGAAATAACAATGACATAACCTTATATTCCTTACAAAATCATAAATATAATTTGAAACTGAAAGCTAATTATCCAGATTCGTGTTCAGCATTGCACGTAAACTATTACGAAACAAATTTCAAGTAGAATCTATGCGTATTTAAGGAAAATAAGTGCATAATTGGGAAAAAATTTTGGTGAGACAGGATTTGCTTGGAAAATGAAGTTTCCTAGAAGTGTTCGGGCATGCTGAACACGAATCAGGAATTAGTTTCAGCTAAATGATTAGAAGTCCCTATTTCAGCGAATAACAATGACCTTACTTATATTCCTTAAAAAATCCCAAAATATAATTGAAACTGAACGCTAGTATGTTCTCAGATTTGGGTTCCGCTGCATGTAAACTATTACGAACAAATTTTCAAGTAGATCTATTTGCTCTATTATTTAAGAAAAAATAGTGCATAATAGGCAATATTTTTTTGTGTAACCGATTTGCTTGAAAATAAGTTCCTAGAAGTGATGGGCATGCTGAACACGAATCTGGAATTAGTTTTCAGCTACAAACGATTAGAAGTCCCTATCCAGCGAATTAACAATGACATACATTATATATTCCTTACCAATATCAATAAATAACAATTTGAAACTGAAAGCTATACCAGATTCGTGTTCAGCACTGCACGTAACCTATTAGGAGCAATTTTCTGTAGGTCTATGCGTATTTAAGACAAATAGTGCATAATGGCAAATTTTGGGTGACCAGATTTGCTTGAAAATTAATTCTAGAAGTGTTCGGGCAGGGCTGAAACACAAAATCTTGAATTAGTTTTAAGCTACAAACGATTAGAAGTCCCTATTTCAGCGAATTAAACAATGACATACATTTATTCCTTAAAATATCCATAAATATAATTTAAAGTGAAGCTAATTCCAGATTCGTGTTCACCATTGCACGTAAACTATTACGAACAAATTTTCATGTAGACCTATGAGTTATTTAAGAAAATAGTGCTTAATGGCAATATTTTTTCGGGTGACAGATTTGCTTGGAAAATGAGTTCTAGAAGTGTTCGGGCATGCTGACGCGATCAGGGAATTAGTTTTCAGCTACAATGATTAGAAAAGTCCCTTATTTCAGCGAATTAACAATGACATACCTTATATCCTTAAAAAATCCATAAATATAATTTGAACGACAAACCTAATTCATGATTCGTGTTCAGCATGCACGTAAAAACTATTAGAACAAAATTTTCAAGTAGATCTATGTGTATTTAGAAAATAGGCATAATTGGCAATATTTTGGGTAACAGATTTGCTTGAAAATAAAGTTCCTAGAAGTGTTCGGGCAAGCTGAACACGAATCTGGAAAAGAGTTTTTTCAGCTTACAAGATTAGAGTCACTATTCAAGCGAATTACCAATGACATACCTTATATTCAACTTTACAATTATCCATAAATACAATTTGAAACATGAAAGCATAATTCTAGATTCGTATTTAGCAATGCACGGTATATAAAATTTTATATTTATTTAACAAAAACTACTATTAGGAACAAATTTTCAAGTAGATCTATGCGTATTTAAGAAAATAGTGCATAATTGGCAATATTTTTTGTGCGACAGATTTGATTGAAAATTAGTTCCTTGAAGTGTTCGGGCAGGCTGAGCACGAATCTGGAATTAGTTTACAGCTACAACGATTAGAAGTCCCTATTTCTGCGAATTAACAATGACAAACCTGATATTCCGTAAAAAATCCATAAATATAATTTGAAACTGAAAGCTAATTCCAGATTCGTGTTCAGCATGCACGTAAACTATTACGAACAAATTTTCAAGTAGATCTATGCCTATTTAAGAAAATAGTGCATAATTGGCAATATTTTTTGGGTGACAGATTCACTTGAAAATTAGTTCCTAGAAGTGTTCAGGCATGCTGAACACGAATCTGGAATTAGTTTTCGGCTACAACGATTAGAAGTTACTATTTCAGCGAATTAACAATGACAAACCCGATATTCCGTAAAAAATCCATAAATATAATTTGAAACTGAAAGCTAATTCCAGATTCGTGTTCAGCATGCACGTAAACTATTACGAAAAAACTTTCAAGTAGATCTATTGGTATTTAAGAAAATAGTGCATAATTGGCAATATTTTTTGGGTGACAGATTTGGTTGAAAATTAGTTCCTAGAAGTGTTCGGACAGGCTAAACACGAATCTGGAATTAGTTTTCAGCTACAACGATTAGAAGTCCCTATTTTTGCGAATTAACAATGACATACCTTATATTCCTTAAAATATCCATAAATAAAATTTGAAACTGAAAGCTAATACAGATTCGTGTTCAGCATGCAGTACCTATAGGAACAAATTTCAGAGATCTAATCGTAATTTAAGAAAATAGTATAATTGGCAATATTTTTCGGTGACAGATTTGCTTGAAAATTAATCCTAGAAGTGTTCGGCAGGCTGAACACGAATCTGGAATTAGTTTTCAGCTACAACGATTAGAAGTCCTATTTCAGCGAATTAACAATGACATACCTTATATTCCTTAAAATATCCATAAATATATTTGAAACTGAAGCTAATTCCAGATTCATGTTCAGCATGCACGTAACCTATTTAGGAACAAATTTTCAATAGATCTTGCGTATTTAAGAAATGTGCATAATCGGCAATATTTTTTTGGGTGACAGATTTGCTTGAAAATTAGTTCCTAGAAGTGTTCGGACAGGCTGAACACGAATCTGGAATTAGTTTTCAGCTACAACGATTAGAAGTCCCTATTTTTGCGAATTAACAATGAAATACCTTATATTCCTTAAAATATCCATAATTATAATTTGAAACTGAAAGCTAATACCAGATTCGTGTTCAGCATGCACGTAACCTATTAGGAAAAAAATTTCAAGTAGATCTATGCGTATTTAAGAAAATAGTTCATAATTGGCAATATTTTTTGGGGGACAGATTTGCTTGCAAATTAGTTCCTATAAGTGTTCGGGCAGGCTGAACACGAATCTGGAATTAGTTTTCAGCTACAATGATTAGAAGTCCCCATTTCATTGATTTAACAATGACATACCTTATATTCCTTAAAAAATCCATAAATATAATTTGAAACTGAAAGCTAATTCCAGATTCGTGTTCAGCATGCACGTAAACTATTACGAACAAATTTTCAATTAGATCTATGCGTATTTAAGGAAATAGTGCATATTTGGCAATATTTTTTGGGTGACAGATTTGCTTGAAAATGAGTTCCTAGAAGTGTTCGGGCATTTTGAACACGAATCTGGAATTAGTTTTCAGCTACAACGATTAGAAGTTCCTATTTCAGCGAATTAACAATGACATACCTTATATTCCTTAAAAAATCCATATATATAATGTGAAACTGAAAGCTAATTCCAGATTCGTGTTCAGCATGCACGTAAACTATTACGAACAAATTTTCAAGTAGATCTATGCGTATTTAAGAAAATAGTGCATAATTGGCAATATTTTTTGGGAGACAGATTTGCTTGAAAATTAGTTCCTATAAGTGTTCGGGCATGCTGAACACGAATCTGGAATTAATTTTCAGCTACAACGATTAAAAATCCTTATTTAAGTGAATTAACAATGACATACCTTATATTCCTTAAAAAATCCATAAATATAATTTGAAACTGAAAGCTAATACCAGATTCGTGTTCAGCATGCACGTAAACTATTAGGAACAAATTTTCAAGTAGATCTATGCGTATTTAAGAAAATAGTGTATAATTGGCAATATTTTTTGTGTGACAGATTTGCTTGAAAATTAGTTCTTAGAAGTGTTCGGGCATGCTGAACACGAATCTCAAATTTGTTTTCATTTACAATGATTAAAATGCCCTATTTCAGCCAATTCATTATAACATACATCATATTCCTTAAAAAATCCGAATTTAGAATTTGAAGCTGGAAACTAATTCCAGATTCGTCTTCAGCATGCCCAAATACTATTAGGAACAAATTTGTATGCAAATCTATGCGTATTTAAAAAAATATTACATAAAAGGCAATATTTTTTGGGCGACAGATTTGATTGAAAATTTATTGCTAGCACTGATTGGGCATGCTGAAAACGAATCTGGAATCAGTTTTTAGTTACAATGAATAAAAGTCCCTATTTCAGCCAATTCAAAAATACATACTTCATATTCCTTACAAAATCACAATTAGAATTTGAAACTGAAAACTAATTCCAGATTCGTGTTCAGGATGCCCAAAAACGATTAGGAACAAATTTCCAAGCAAATCTATGCCTATTTAAAAAAACATTGCATAATCGGCAAAAATATTAGGGTGACAGATTTGATTGAAAATGAATTCCTTGCACTGTTCGTGCATGCTAAACACGAATCTCAAATTAGTTTTCAGTTACAATGATTAAAAATTCGTATTTCAGCCAATTCACAATGTCATACTTCATATTCCTTAAATAATCCGAAACTAGAATTTGAAACAGAAAACTAATTCCAGATTCGTGTTCAGCATGCCCAAATACTATTAGGAACAATTTTTCATTCAAATCTATGTGTATTAAAAAAAATATTACATAACTGGCAATATTTTTTAGGGGACAGATGTGCTTGAAATTTAGTTCCTAGCAGTATTTTTGCATGCTGAACACGAATCTGGAATCAGTTTTCAGTTACAATGATTAAAAGCCCCTATTTCAGCCAATTCACAAGGACATACTTCATATTCCTTAAAAAATCACATATTAGAATTTGAAACAAAAAACTAATTCCAGATTCGTGTTCAGCATGCCTGCAAACTATTAGGAACAAATTTTCAAGCAAATCTATGGGTATTTAAAAAAACATTGCATAATTGGCAATATTTTTAGGGTGACAGATTTGCTTAAAAATGAATTCCTAGCACTGTTCGGGCATGCTAAACACGAATCTCAAATTTGTTTTCATTTACAATGATTAAAATGCCCTATTTCAGCCAATTCATAATAACATACTTCATATTCCTTAAAAAATCCAAAATTAGAATTTGAAACTGAAAACTAATTCCAGATTCGTCTTCAGCATGCCCAAATACTATTAGGAACAAATTTTCATGCAAATCTATGCGTATTTAAAAAAATATTACATAATTGGCAATATTTTTTGGGCGACAGATTTGCTTGAAAATTTATTCCTAGCACTGATTGGGCCCGCCTCCCGGGGTGGTGGCTTCGGCCAACAGTAAGCACTAAGGATGAATGATAAAAAATGTAGATATGGAGACGGGGCCATACGAGTGTAGCTCAGGCCCTGTAAAATACAACTACGTAGATGAACACACACATACACACACACACACACACACACACACACACACACACACACACACACACACACACACACACACACACACACACACACACACACACACACACACACACACACACACACACACACACACACACACACACACACACACACATACTAATACTTATCAGAA
>JACEEZ010007184.1:22500-30000 GCA_016584305.1 Chionoecetes opilio
CATTATTCACACCAAGAACTAAGTACCCGCCGCAAAGGTTGAAGTAAAAATCAGAAATCTGTAACCACTTAAGCTTGACAGGTTCCCCGCCTCTAAACTGAAGCTTTGCCTGCGAACATAACAGGAAATGGACGTGTGTGTGCACAAGAAGGGACGCTAAACATCACCTGCTCACCAATACTTTCCAAAGCTACTTTTTTCTTACGTTAAGCCTCTTCCCCACGAAAACCAGCGAGAGAGAGAGAGAGAGAGAGAGAGAGAGAGAGAGAGAGAGAGAGAGAGAGAGAGAGAGAGAGAGAGAGAGAGAGAGAGAGAGAGAGAGAGAGAGGAGAGAGAGAGAGAGGAGAGAGAGAGGAGAGAGAGAGAGAGAGGAGAGAGAGAGAGAGGAAGAGAGAGAGAGAGAGAGAGAGAGAGAGAGACGAGAGAGAGAGAGAGAGAGAGAGAGAGGAGAGAGAGAGAGAGAGAGAGAGGAGAGAGAGAGAGAGAGACGAGCGAGAGAGCGAGCGAGAGAGGAGGAAGCGAGCAGCGAGCGAGAGAGCGAGCAAGAGAGAGAGAGCGAGAGAGAGCGAGCGAGAGAGAGCGAGCGGAGAGAGCGAGCAGAGAGGAGCAGAGAGAGAAGAGAGAGAGAGACGAGAGAGAGAGACGAGAGAGAGAGAGGAGAGGAGAGAGAGAGAGAGAGGGATCGAGTACTGCTACCGGCATATGGAAGGGATTGAATTGGGGTTAATGAGTCTTTTGTTCTACTTTTTGTGTGGTTGGGCCTTTGAAGTGCGATGCTCTATTGTCTTGGCGGCCAGAGTTTCCCACTAGCCTTAATTCATTCATTTTCTCTGCCTCTTCCCCTCACTCCTTTTTCCCTGCTTCTAACTTTGGCTTCACGATACAAACTGACCAGTATATACCACAAAGAGATAAAACATTCGCGTCTATTTTTTTTTTACGTTTTCCGTTGCCTTAAATCAAACGATCCCAATATTGGTGGAGACAAATAGCCCTGATCATCAGAAGGAAATGATTACTTTCAAAGGTATATGTATATGAGAAGTGAAATAGCCTGGCAGACTCATTAGCTTATTCAGTATGTTCATGTTATTTATATGGCCGTGATATATAGATCATTTGCACTGTGTTGTTTATAGTTATAACTTTCATGTATTGGCATAATATATTCTCTCTTTCTCTCCCTCTCTCTCTCTCTCTCTCTCTCTCTCCTCTCTCTCTCTCTCTCTCTCTCTCTCTCTCTCTCTCTCTCTCTCTCTCTCCCTCTCTTTCTATCATTCACACACACACACACACACACGTACACACACACAGGGG
Source organism: Chionoecetes opilio (assembly GCA_016584305.1). NCBI lineage: Eukaryota > Metazoa > Arthropoda > Malacostraca > Decapoda > Majidae > Chionoecetes > Chionoecetes opilio. The sequence continues at coordinate 23,818 of JACEEZ010007184.1, forward strand.
ACAGTCACACATGCTTACGTGTGTGGACATCATGAAGTCGGATTAATTTCTATGGTGGTGGGAAAACGAAAAGAAGCTGGAGAGGGAAAGGGAAAGGAAGGGAAGAGGGAAGGGGAGAGCGAAGGGGAGAGGGAAGGGGAGAGCGAAGGGGAGAGGGAAAGGGAAAGGAAGGGAAGAGGGAAGGGGAGAGCGAAGGGGAGAGAGAAGGAGGAAGAGAGAGAGAGGAAGAGAGAGAGGAGGAGAGAGAGAGAGAGAGCAGGGAGAGGAGAGGGAGAGAGAGAGAGAGGAGAGAAGAGAGGAGAGAGAGAGAGAGAAGAGAGAGAGAGAGAGAGAGATGAGAGAGAGAGGAGAGAGAGAGAGAGGAGAGGAGAGAGAGAGAGAGAGATGAGAGAGGAGAGAGAGAGAGAGAGAGAGAGAGAGAGAGAGAGAGAGAGATAACAAAAATCAAGATGAATATAAGAACAACATTAAAGAGTGGCAAAGACCAGAATAAAATGCTCGACAATACATAACAATGATCAAATAAAACTCAGTAAAAATAAAGAACAAGCAGAATAATCACGGTCCTAGGCGTAATATACTGTTGGCATTCTTCTTAAAACTTAATGATAGAAAAATATGACACTTCGTACCATTTATTACCGTACCACATCGCAGAAGTTTTAATGCAGTTAAAGTTATTCATGTCCACTAAAGACAGTTTGAGGATTAAAAATGCACGGCGGGAGATAATGTGGACGAGAGAGAGAGAGAGAGAGAGAGAGAGAGAGAGAGAGAGAGAGAGAGAGAGAGAGAGAGAGAGAGAGAGAGAGAGAGAGAGAGAGAGAGAGAAAATAGAGGGTGAATCTTGAGCTAGCAAAGAACGACAGTCCCCGCCTCAAAACCCTGACGATCGGTAAAACAAAAGAGCCTCGTATGGTCATTGTCCACCGCTAAACCAAAACAAGACGCTTAAAGAAAACGCCCTCGGAACCTCTTTGTCCAGAACCTCACAAAGAAATTCGGCCCTTGAAGAATTCCAGAAGGGGGGACGCGACAAAAACCCACCTAAACCGCCTTCACCCTCAAGGTCGAAGATCACGACATCGCGTACCACAAACCTAACCCTTAAGAAACAGGACTCGTAAAGCTCGATCGCGGAGTGGTCTTGGTCTTCTCAATCCCAAGCGTGTTTGTTTTTGTTCGCCAACCGTTATTATTAGTTCGGTTTTACTTTTCGCCCGCGCAGCTCAAGAGACGGGACGGGTTGTGCAGGTGAGACATGAAGGGATCAAAAGGACACTCACCACCCGTCCCCCTCTCCCTTCCCCCATCCACATGACCTACGGGTTTCAAAGACATCATTATTAGCTTAAGAAGGACGGGCATTCTTTAAGTCCTCGAGAGGGGGAGTTGGGAGTGGAGGAGGTGGAGGGATTAATGCAAGTGTGTGGGAGAGAGAGAGGATGGGACATGAGAGGACACTGAAGAGGGAGGAGAGAGGGACGAAAAAGGAAGGAAATGAGCGTGAGGGAGGCAGGTAAAGAATAAAGATGAGGTAGGGGAGAAAGGAGATCGACGAGAGAAGGGAGCAAGTGAATGAAGACATAAAGAAAGGGAGAAGGAAAATGGAATAAAAGAGAGCATATAGAAGTAATGGAAAAGCAATGAAGAAGAAACACGTACGAACCTAAGAAAGAGGAGGTAATGGAAGCCTTAAGGGAATAAAGGAGAAAGAGTGATTAAACAAGTGGAGAGAGAGAGAGAGAGAGAGAGAGAGAGAGAAGAGAGAGAGAGAGAGAGAGAGAGAGAGAGAGAGAGAGAGAGAGAGAGAGAGGAGAGAGAGAGAGAGAGAGAGAGAGAGAGAGGAGAGAGAGAGAGAGAGAGAGAGAGAGAGAGAGAGAGAGAGAGAGAGAGAGAGAGAGAGAGAGAGAGGAGAGAGAGGAGAGAGGAGAGAGAGAGAGAGAGAGAGAGAGAGAGAGAGAGAGGAGAGAGAGAGAGAGAGAGAGAGAGAGAGAGAGAGAGAGAGAGAGAAAAAAATAGGTGGACAGACCATGAAGATACGAAATTATAAAAAAAACTATTCATACAAAAAAACTAGAAGATAAAAAATGCATAAATGAAAATACGAAGAAAAAACATCAGGAAGAAATTAAAAGACGAATGATGATATAGCAGTGATAATAGCAAAAAAAAGGAACCAAGCTTAGGATTTAAAAGATAACCAAAGAGAGAAAAGAGAATGAAAGGATGAAAGGAAATAAACATAAATGGGGCCACGAAAAGAAGACTAAAATAATAATAGAAAGAATAACAAAAGAACAAGGATAAAGAAAGAAAGAAAGATAGTAAAGAAAAATAATCATCTGATAGAATTGTAAAAAGAAAAGTTCAGAAACATAAAGATGCAAATATAGATAAAATTTAGTACAGAGAAGAGGAAGAATAACTCTCTGATAGCTGCATTCCACCTCTATTCACACATTTGTCAACCATTGTTTTTACTTCGAGGGATTGTAAATGCGTCCTTGATATGCTCGCAGATAAGACCCGCACGTCAGCTGCACAGAGCCGCTGACGGGATGAAGAAACAAAGACAAGGAAAAAAAAGAATGTTCTCTGGTCGGAGTTGGGACGGAGAATTGCCAGTTGCAGGGGAAGGGGAAGGGAAGGGGACGGGGGAGGGCTAAAAACGGGTTCTTCCTCTCACCCCCGTTTTTTTATGTGCGTTCGAAAATGAATGTATGAATGAATGAGAGAATGTGAATGTGAATGAATCAGTAGACGCAAAGTTCTCGTTCTCAGGCTCGTATGCACTTACACACACACACACACACACACACACACACACACACACACACACACACACACACACACACACACACACACACACACACACACACACACACACACACACACACACACACACACACACACACACACACACACACACACACACACACACACACACACAACACCACACCACACACACAACACATCCACACATCACCACACACACACCACACCACCAAGCACTACCCATCACACAACACCACACCACACACCACACACACACACACATAGCACACACACACCAACACACACAACAACACCACACACACACACACACACACACACCAGACACATCACACATCCACACCACACACCAAACAACACAGCACGACCAGTCACGAGACACATAATCAAACACACACACGAGCGGATGCGCCTGTGTGGATCAGGTCTATGTCGTGTTTGGCCATTCTGTGGTCGCGAATTCAATCCCCACTCGCTCAGAGGGATCTTTCAGTGACAAATGCGGCCGGTTACTGTCCCCCTTGAGCAAGGAGATGGGGTATGTGTGGTGTGTGAGATCCCAACATTATCCAAAGATCGGTCACTATGAGCTCCGATCTCTTTCCGTGAGGATGATATATAGTTTGCAGCCGCGAATCCAGATCAGATCGCGTGGTCAGTACCGTGGGTGAATGAATGAATAACACACACACACACACACACACACACATACATACATACACACACACACACACACACACACACACACATACACACACACACACACACGCACACAACACACACACACACACACACCCCACACACACACACACCACACAACCCACACACGCACACACACACACACAACCAACAACACAACACACACATACACACACACACACACACACACACACACACACACAACCACACACACACACACACACACACACACACACACACACACACACGCACACACACACACATACACCCCTTGAATACGTGGGAAAAAAGTTACAACATAACACAGAAAAAAAACTTATAAGCAACCATGAAAATATAACACATAAAACCACAACCTATAGCAATTAATGGAAAAGAAAACTGCATTACGCACCAAATCAAGTCTAACACACAGTACCCAAGCTTTCATGGATGCAAAGCAAACTTACAGATGGGGGACACAGCTGAGATTGTGTTGCTGTACCTGTTCCCATCTTGCTTTTTACGTTGAAGCCTATAGCGCCTGTAGGTTATTATGTTTTTCCCTTGATGACTCAGGTAGTTGGCCCTGCACATTCTGGAGGGTCGTGATGGTTGGCCCTGCACATTCTGGAGGGTCGTGATGGTTGGCCCTGCACATTCTGGAGGGTCGTGATGGTTGGCCCTGCACATTCTGGAGGGTCGTGATGGTTGGCCCTGCACATTCTGGAGGGTCGTGATGGTTGGCCCTGCACATTCTGGAGGGTCGTGATGGTTGGCCCTGCACATTCTGGAGGGTCGTGATGGTTGGCCCTGCACATTCTGGAGGGTCGTGATGGTTGGGCCCTGCACATTCTGGAGGGTCGTATGGTTGGCCCTGTACATTCTGGAGGGTCGTGATGGTTGGCCCTGCACATTCTGGAGGGTCGTGATGGTTGGCCCTGCACATTCTGGAGGGTCGTGATGGTTGGCCCTGCACATTCTGGAGGGTCGTGATGGTTGGCCCTCCGCCGGTGGTGGTGTTGTCCTTCCGCTGCACTTGAAGTCGCAGTCTAAAGAACAGGAATGAAGCATGCGGGTATCTTCGGCCACTTGACGATGGATTTACAGTTGTTCCTTGGTGGAACTTGAACTCGGGACCTTGTGCTCACCTCCCAGGCTATTGTCGACCACGTTAAAGATGGCCGAAAGAGTTGTCCCCTGCAGGATTCGAACTCGGGACATCGAGCTCACCACTCCAAGACGCTAACCACTTGGCCACCACCGCCTCCCCGCCTGCACTTAGCATTAACACTCCTAAACTAATGTCACCGAGGCCACAGAGAGGTCCCCGGCCAGTCATTAGCGCAGTTCATCGCCACAAAACTTGAGACATTGCCTTAATGAGCCGCCCTTAAGCTTCCGGCAGATGCATTACTGATATTGTTCTTTAGTATTATGATTATGTGATTCGAGGGACACCTATAGAAGATAAATAAGGAAATATATTAGATACAAAAATACGTTAAGATCTGTGTGTGTCATGAAAAAAGGGACATATGGAAAGGTGGTGGTGGAGGAAAAGCGGACAGAGAAAAAGTGCGTGATGATGATGATGATGATGATGAACGAGGTGAAAGTGAATAGTCAGAGGTAAATTAATGAAGTGAGGAAGACAGTGTAGGTTCAAGGTGCAGGTCAGGCGTGGACGTGTGCATGCAAATGTGTATGCTTGCATGTAAGCGTCTACCATTGTTCAGTGTCTTTGATGTCAATATCGACCTCCATCGCGTATATAAAAATGAAACTGCAAACTACAATGATGATGAATCAACGTTAATACAAATAGTAAAGCAGAATTTTCATGCTGTAAAGGAAGATGACAAACACACAAAGAAGCACTGGGGCGACAATGAGATCGGAGACACACACTGGGAAAGAAAATCGAGAACGTATTTTGTGCATTCTGTTCCTGGTCCTCCTTCCCCTCACGGGAGGAAATATTTATTTGTTCCAGACCCTTCATAAATTCTGACGGCCGCCCCGGGTTGTCGAGGTAAGATAATGGCTGAAGGCATCCTGAACACTGTACTGACAAGGCGGCTCCGCGGGTGGGACGGGGACGACCCAGGGGCTCAGGTAACGCTCCGACACGTCAGTCGCCTCGTCAGCGAGCGACAAGCCGGGTGCCGCAGGTAAAGGGTAGTTATCGCGCATCGTGGCGGGTGTGCGGTCCACGGACTTTTTGATGTCCAGTCACGGGGGGTTGGGGAACACCCTCTAGGGGCGAGGGGGAGAGTGAGAGGCGAGGAGCGGCCCGAGGTGGTGTATAGGGAGAAGCACCACGCCTCGGCCCCGTCCCTCCCTCCCTCTTACCTCCCTCCTCGTTCCCCCTCCCAGGGCTCAGCGCCCCCAGCGGCCAAAAGCCTTTAAGGTATGACAATTCAGACTAGTGTAGCGAGAGCTCAATATTCTCGTTTGCACCACGGAAAGGGAGACTTGTCTGCGGCCACTGGAGGCTCGTGATGTGGCGTTGTGAAGGGCCTGCGGGAATATGAAATGTTGGCAGATTCATTGAATCCTTAAACTCAATCATTGCTTTGATAACGCAATGACTGAATGATAGAGGAAGGTACGTCTTCATTACAACTCAGTTTTTGTCTTGACCTGAAGCAGCATACTCGTGGGTCCATTTCCTTTGCAACTTCTTCTGATATGATCCGAGGAAGA
>JACEEZ010007184.1:35000-40000 GCA_016584305.1 Chionoecetes opilio
CCTTATCGCCGCGTTCTGTCCTGCCTTTCCTTCCTTTTTTCTCATCTTTTCCCCGCGTCTGATCGCTTGTGTTATTTTCTGTACAATATTCTCTCGTCTATCTTCTATTTCTTCATCTGATTGTCGAGAATTGGATTTAAATTTGTCGCAGTCAATTTTTATCTATTTATCCATTTCTAAGAGATGCAGTTATTCGAATATTCTGACTGAGTGATTTTTTCTATTCATTTTTTCTTTAATGAGCAAACGATTTTAATGAATCATTTGAAAATGTAGAATTGCTGTTATTTTGTGACTATTTTTTGAGTTGTTGAAGTCGACACCGATCACGTGCGCACGAAGGGGAATTCAACTGACCGATTAAAAATACACCGACGCACAATTGTATGATGCTTAGAGAATGAATAGAGAGAGAAAAAGGTTTAGAATTATTACACAAAAGGGAGAAATGAATAATACCGCCATACACATACATATAACCCCGTCCATCACCCATCTATACCCACACCATTCCTGCTCCGATGCGTCAATCTCGCCGCTTTATTCATCCCCGAGTGTCCACGTCCATCTTTCACAGCTCCCACAATGCCTCGAACTCCCTCACAATGCGCGCCCCTCACACTGCCCAACCCTCGCCGCGCTCCTCTCTCTCTGACCTCCCGTTGTTGTCTGTGAGTCTCCCCCGCGCGCGTGGCAATCCCTCGCAACACTCTTAACTCTTCCTCGCGCGCCCTGTCACTCATTGCCACAGGGGGATGGATGGGAAGGGGGGAAGCTATGGGTCATCCGCATCCATTTCCTTTGCTGGTCACCTCACAAAGCCTGATGTATAGAGTGTATAGGTCATTTTTTTCCCCCACCTTTTCTTTCCTGTGTTCGTTTTGTGTCTTTTTTGGGTTACTCATGCGTAAATTTTCTATGCATCTTCCAGTCGTTCATTCTTCTTTTTCTTTTACTACCTTCTCTTCCTTTTCCTCATCCTTTTTTTTATGTCTGACACTATCATCTGACACTTCTCATTTGTGGGGAAAGAGAAAAAAAATATATATACGATAAGGATATTATTTTTCTCATACCCCTCTCTCTCTCTCTCTTTCTCTCTTTCTCTCTTTCTCTCTCTCTCTCTCTCTCTCTCTCTCTCTCTCTCTCTCTCTCTCTCTCTCTCTCTCTCTCTCTCTCTCTCTCATCTTCTTTTGGCAGAGACGCAAGATTCACCCATAATGCAGGACTGTGTTTTGAGGTGCGTCATGTATATTTTATTGGCTCGCTTGACACGCGCCATTTGCTCAGACTGGACGCGGAGGCTGCTGGGTTGGTGCCTTGGTGGTGGTGGTGGCGGTGGCTCCCTGGCGCCTCGATAATGTAGCTGGCCGGCCACGCGCGCCAGTGTATATATAGGCATAAGGTTGACTTCGCCTGGCGTCTTGCAGGTCTTCGTATGTTCTTTAATAAGGATGCGAATCGTGAAAGAGATGTTGGAAGGGAGGCGGGCGGTGATTATGTGTTATCCTTGTAATAGTAATCCTGATTTTGTTTATGTTGCTGTTGTTGTTCTTGTTGTGGTTGTTGCATCGCTCTTTTTTTTCTTTATTCATTTTTCTCCTCCCTATTCTTCTCTTTCCTCTCCAAATTGTATTATATTTGCCTCTTTTTTTTTCTTTTTTTTTTTCTCTCTCTCTCTCTCTCTCTCTCTCTCTCTCTCTCTCTCTCTCTCTCTCTCTCTCTCTCTCTCTCTCTCTCTCTCTCTCTCTCTCTCTCTCTCTCCTCTCTCTCTCTCTCTCTCTCTCTCTCTCTCTCTCTCTCTCTCTCTCTCTCTCTCTCTCTCTCTCTCTTCTTTTTTTTTCTCTCTCTCTCTCATCTCCTCTCTCTCTCTCTCTCTCTCTCTCTCTCTCTCTCTCTCTCTCTCTCTCTCTCTCTCTCTCTCTCTCTCTCTCTCTCTCTCTCTTCTCTCTCTCTCTCTCTCTCTCTCTCTCTCTCCTCTCTCTCTCTTCTCTCTGACCTCCCTTTTCTCTTCCCCTCGCCGCCGCAGAACAGTGAGTGTCAGGGAAGCAGATCCTCTTGCTGCGTGTTGGGAAAATTTGAATAGACCCATCAAGCCCCTGGTCTCTGTCACTGTCCAGACCGCTACTCCCCCCCTCCCCCCTGTTCCCTATTCGACCCCTCCACCCCTATCCCGCCATCTCTACCGTACCCCCCCCCCCATTCTTTTCTATCCACACACGTTTGCTCCCTCTCTCTCTCTCTCTCTCTCTCTCTCTCTCTCTCTCTCTCTCTCTCCTCTCTCTCTCTCTCTCTCTCTCTCTCTCTCTCTCTCTCTCTCTCTCTCTCGCTCTCTTCCCTGCGCATTCGGTCAGCGGTTCGAGTCCGCCTAGTTCGTGCTGACGTGGCGGCGCTTTGTATAGTCAATAACCTTGTAGTTGGTACTTGCAAAGTGTCTAGATAGGATGAAAATCTTATCTACTTCTCTCTCTCTCTCTCCTCTCTCTCTCTCTCTCTCTCTCTCTCCTCTCTCTCTCTCTCCTCTCTCTCTCTCTCTCTCTCTCTCTCTCTCTCTCTCTCTCTCTCTCTCTCTCTCTCTCTCTCTCTCTCTCTCTCTCTCTCTCTCTCTCTCTCTCTCTCTCTATCTCTCTCTCTCTCTCTCTCCTTCCTTATAACCTATTTGGTCATCTATTCTTCCATTTTCCTTCTCCTGTTTTCATATCATACGCCTTGTTTTTTTTATAGTTTTTCTACACATGATTTGTTTCAGTTGCCTCTTTTCTCATTTTATTTGAAGTCATATTCATTCGTCTGGTTTCTTTTTGAGGTGTGATTTCGATAGTCATTTTCATTCATTGTTTACCGTTGCATATTTTCTCTGACTTATTTTTCTTCCTTGCTATTTTTATATTCTATTTTGTTACCGTTTTTCTTATGTTCATTAGCCTCAAGTGGCTCTTTTGTGGTTCGCATCTACAGGCTATCTTGCTGTCATACACTTTTTTTTATAGTTTATTTCATATACGTACTCTTTGGCCCACCACACACTCAGAAATGGGGGGTATATTAAGGGTAGAATTGTAACATCGCACCATCACTACCCTTTTTATACCCTATGTCCAGGCTGGAGGGTAGATGCTGCTGATTATACCCTTCATCTACCCTTTATCTACCCTTTTTAGACGAGAGGGTTGAGAAAGGGTATATTTGGGGGTGGAAAAGGGTATATTTAGGGTTGCAAAAGGGTATATATGTACGAGTAGAAAAAGGGTAGCAGTATTTCATCACTACAAACACCCTTTTTCTACCCTTTTCCTACCCTTCTTTTCTGAGAGTGCACTTTTGGTTTTTTATTCCTTTATATTTCATCATGTCCGTGTTTTATTTTATATTACTACGAATGATGATATTTTCCTTATAACATTTCTTGAAGTTTTTTAGACGATCATTTGAATTTTTAGGCCAAAAGCAATTTCTAAAAACATCATGATGTTAAATACCGACGCTGAGATAGCATACACGAGGAAGAGTACAGTGCTAAGGAGGATAACGAAGTATGGCCTCGAGGTCCGTCCATGTCTTCTATTTACTGAGAAGCAGAATAAATATTACGATTCGAAACTGATGGCGAGTTAAGACGTTTATTATGCTACTTGAACCTCCTGAGCACTCCATCTCGTCGGGGAGCATCGTGTCTTTTTTTTATCCCGTATTATTTTTTCCCTCACTGAAGCAGGTACTCGGGGCGGCCAGGGATGCGGGCAGCGTCAGGGGGTCGAGGGTTTGCTCGGATCATACACTGAGGCCCTAAACTTCCTCCACCCGAGCCAAGAACAAAAGTTTTGAGGGAACTCATTCATATTTGACCAGGGCAGCTCTGGGCTCAGTTGCCGCAGAGGCTCGTGAGGGAGGGAAGGAAAGAGGATTGGGAGGATGGCGGGAAGGATGTTGCGTGGTGAGCGAGACCTTGAAAGAACAAAAATGTAAAGAGAGAGAAAAAAGGGGGAGAACCACACATAATTTCACACCGTCGTTTTGGGGACAATAGTGAGACGAATATCAAGACTTCACATCCTTTTTTTCTTTTTCTTATTCATGCTTCAGTATATAGGATCTTGAGCTTTAAGTAATCGAGTACCTTGCTGAGTACTAACATGGTCATACCTCCAGCGTGCAAGGGTAGATATTTCCACTTGTTTGCAGCCACAACCAAGCTCCTTCGAGTGGCTTCTTACCCATTCCTTACCAATACCTGGACCACCCACACCTATCATTTTAACATGACATAATCCAACTATTTCTTAATGCTGTATAGTTGAACCTTGCATTCAAAAATAGTTTGTGGCAATGATACGATATTGCTTTCACGACTGACCTATCTTGTTGTTCAATTCCCTACATGCAACAAGAGGCACAATTCTGAGCATCACGTCGAGGGCCTTCCACTTCCCTAGCAGAAGAAGGCCGGGGAGAGGGCTCGCTGTCCCCTCGTAAAACATTCGCACGTATAAAACTCAAATTCAAATGAAATGTTATCAGGCACGAATGGTTGTCGGACTTTACGAGGCCATAAAGAGACCTAGACATCTGGCAACACTGGCCTGTCCGCTCGTTGCAGTATGTTTATTTTGTACTCGATACAAGATACACCTGGCCCCACCCCCGCCCGGTCCCGCCCATCCCCGCCCACCTAACCCAGCCCCGCATAAGACCCATTCAACTCCACCTCGCGCAACACCACTCCATCGTAATCCATCCTCTCCTAAGACCCATGCACTGCCCCGCCCCGCCCCGCCCCGACCCACTCCCGTCCTCGCCAGGCAACAAAGGAAGGAAGTGTTAGCTTACTTAAGGTTCAAACGGTATAAAAAAAAGAGTAAAATGATGTAAATTCCTATGCTAAGGCATCATTTTCACCTAGGTTCTTATTCTCAGGCCTAACTTGTACATAATTTGTCATAATGATGATGATTAATAATATAAATGATAATGATACAAACACTAATAACACTAATTAAAAC
>JACEEZ010007184.1:45000-87500 GCA_016584305.1 Chionoecetes opilio
TACGTCTTCCATTATGCTGTGGAGATGGAAAGTGAAGGGACGGCCGAGAGAGGGAGAGAGAGAGAGAGAGAGAGAGAGAGAGAGAGAGAGAGAGAGAGAGAGAGAGAGAGAGAGAGAGAGAGAGAGAGTCAGTGTGTGGAGAAGTCATAAATAGGAATAAAAAGAAAACGGTGTGTAATTTTAATGAATGGCTGATGGTTAAAACAGAAAATGGAGCTGATTTGTGAGTGTTGGGTGTTTATTAAGGGATATATAGAATACTTAAATAATGGAGGGAGTGAAAGATACACACACACACACACACACACACACACACATACACACACACACACACACACACACACACACACACACACACACACACACACAGTACTCAGGGTACTCTGTAGTGTAGGGGTAGCACGCTCGGTTCACAACCGAGAAGTCCCGGGTTCGATCCCCGGGCGGAGCGGAAACAGATGGGCTGTTTCCTTAAAACCCGAACCACTGTCAACCCAGCAGTGAATGGGTACCGGGTGTTAGCCGGCGGTTTGTGACCCGCCTCCCGGGGTGCTGGCTTCGGCCAACACTAAGCACTAAGGATGAATGATAAAAATTTTGATATGGAGACGGGGCCATACGAGCGTTGCTCTGGCCCTGTAAAATACAACTAGATGAATACGCACACACACGCCACAAAATTAAACTTATGAAAATCCAAACCTTACCTATTATAGTATACAAAATACGTTAAAAATACCCACCCTCTAAAAACACACAAAAAAACACGCAAAAAACTGCAGCAATAAGTAAATAAATATCTATGCTTACAAACACACATAACAAATATACATAAACAAAATATAAACATATGCACACCAACCAGAAAAAAGATAGAAGCTTCCCAAACATGAATATATAAAAAAACGCAGGACTTACCAACTATATAGTGTGAAACAGCAAGGGAAGGAAGGGAAAGAGGGAAGTAAGGAAGGAATCGGGTCCCGTCCTGAGCGCAGTGTTGTCTGAGGGTATCTGTAAGGTGGTGTGTTCTCAAGGATTACCATGTAGCTTTGTCGAGCCGCCGCGGTCTTAGTGCCAGTCCGCGTGACAGCCGAGAGAGAGGGGCGCGTGAGAGGGGTTGTAATACTCAGGATGGACAGAGGTGATGGGTGGGAGGGGCGGTGTACAATGGGGGGGCGAGGGGCGACGTAGGACATGTGGTAATGTGGTGTTAAGTGAAGGGGGGAAATATAACTTAGGAATAGTTTAAGAAGGATGTTGATGATGGTGGTGGTATTTATAGTCATTATTATTTTTGTTTAATTGATGATTATGATGATAATTATATTATATAATAATAATGATGATTATGATAGCACTCATAATAATACCAGTTACAAAAACAGCATCTATTTTTCTAGTATACAATATATTACTATACTGGTGGTACTATTCGTCCATTTATTTATGTACCTATTTCATCTATTAATTTTTCTATCTGTCTACCTACAGTATCAGAAAAGCGTATTTCCAAACTATAATATCGAAAGTAGAAAAAAATATTTACAAATTAAATATATTGGAACATTATAAAAAAGAAAGAATATCGCAAAATCTGATGCATCTTACTTAGTTATCCTCGTAATGAATTCATCTATTGCATTCAAATTTTTTCCTATGCTATATTCATTTTTTTTGCAGAAGACAATGATATGCTTGGATTTTTCATTGCGATATGAGTCTATTAGGAATAAGAGAGAGAAAGAGAGATAGATAGATAGATAGAGAGAGAAACTGTGTGTGTGTGTGTGTGTGTGTGTGTGTGTGTGTGTGTGTGTGTGTGTGTGTGTGTGTGTGTGTGTGTGTGTGTGTGTGTGTGTGTGTGTGTGTGTGTGTGTGTGTGTGTGTGTGTGTGTTGTGTGTGTGTGTGTGTGGTGTGTGTGTCTGTGTCGTGTGTGTGTCGTGTGTGTGTGTGTGTGTGTGTGTGTGTGTGGTGTGTGTGTCTGTGTGTGTTGTGTGTGTGTGTCTGTGTGTACAGTAGTAGTAGTAGTAGTAGTGTAGTAGTAGTAGTAGTAGTAGTAGTAGTAGTAGTAGTAGTGTAGTAGTAGTAGTAGTAGTCTTTCCGGCCCTCTAAGAGGCTTTGTGGTGATGTCCAGTCCCACAGGCCTCAGTGCCACGGTCTTTCCCCACAGAATCATCTATTATTTGCGGGGAGGAGTCTCGATCGCGGCCACTTCATCTTCCCGGCCCGAGACGTGGTTCAGCTGAGCACTATTGATCACTGCCAAACCTCTGCGCCGCACAAACTTATTATTAGAGGCACCTGGGCCTTGCCGGACGCCACGCGCTGAAGGACTTCGTTGCTTCTTTGTACATTTGACACTTCAGGGTTTGATCATCTTGTTCCTGCCATTGAGTTTCCCTTCATATACTTATTTTGTGATGTATAAGGCTTCTGGTTATATATATATATATTTTGTGTGAATACTATAATGATCCGAAACATTCTGAGTGATCATGAAATAAACTCGTCATTTCGATCTGTTTTGTAGATGGTAGTTTTCCTCAGTCTAGCGCTCGAAACTTGGTTGAGAAAAAGTTTGCCTTGTTTTCTTTTTATTTTCTTGTCTAATACGCAAGTTTATTTGATCACAGATATACAGTGCCGAAATTTGCATAACTGTCGAAAAAACACTGTATATGTGCATTCATCAAGGAGGGAAAAAAATACAGTACTCATAGTGACATGAAAGAGCAGATTATAAGTATGTACAAACGAGCGAAAATTCACTAGAACTATAGCCATGAGCATGAAAGAAAATATCTCCCTCTCTCTCTCTCTCTCTCTCTCTCTCTCTCTCTCTCTCTCTCTCTCTCTCTCTCTCTCTCTCTCTCTCTCTCTCTCTCTCTCTCTCTCTCTCTCTCTCTCTCTCTCTCTCTCTCTCTCTCTCTCTCTCTCTCTCTCTCTCTCTCTCTCTCTCTCTCTCTCTCTCTCTCTCTCGCTCATCTCTTCCCAGGCAGACTCCTCGCTTCTCTCTCCCCTCGGTTCCCGCTGGCCAATAACTGCGCCTAACTCGGACATAACATTTACACAACAATGTATTATAAATCGTCCTCCACTACCCGGCCACGGACAGTCGCCCTCCGTCAGGCCCGTCCTGGAACGCTTCACTGAGTTCCGAACCGACGCCCCTTAAACAGTTCCCTTTGGACCAGCAACAGAACCAAGTAAATCATTATTGGTCACTCACTCCCTTGTCAGCGCCGTTCAGTATTCCCTCACCAGGATAATTTATGTTCACTCCTTCGGTCATTTCAGTATCACATCAAAACCACGAACCTGAATGAGTGAATGATACATTTTCTAGTTTTTTTCTTATTCTTGCAAAATCAGGATGAAAAACGAGAGAAGGAACAAAATGCATACGCGTAGGAGGCAGCCAGAGTGACATTTGGTCGAGACAGTCCTCCGTCCCCTCAAATTTTATAACCCAGTTTAATCAGGCGGGGCCGGTGGCTGGCGGTGTGTTCCCCAGATAGCCTGTATCGAATCATTCATATGGCCGGCCAGGCAAAATGGCGCGCCGTAATTGACAATTGTCCTCGACGGCAAAAAAAAAAAAATGTTATCAGCTTGGCCAGTCTCACGTTCGACCTTTCTCAAATATCTCACTTTTTTTACATGAACTTTTTTTTCAGTATCAGTGGTAACTCTGCGCTTCTTCATCTTGCGAGGAAGGCGTTGGAGGTCCACGTCATGTCTGCTGCGTCGCTTTTCCAGGACGCCAATGGATTCAAGGTTCATTATGGGGACTTGTTACCCCCTGGAAAAATAAAATCGATAACAGCGTACGAGAATATCACCTTCAGGGAGTTCCTCAGTTTCCTGTGGGCTTGTTTCTGGACACCGTATATAGTTTTCATTCCACTTTAAGAATCGAGAGAACATGATATGCTTGAGTTTCATATTCTATAGGCTAAAAGAGCGCCAAGGGGAAAAGTGGAGGGGAAATCGGCCACATGGCACCTCGAGGGGACGCCGCAATTGGAGGGGGAGGAGTGGACGCCGCCGAAGATTTTACCCTCTGAGGCATAATTTTTTGACCACTATAATTTCTCCCTCCGGCCGTTCTACAATTTTCATTTTCTTTCCCCTTCCCCTATCAAAATGCATTAAGCTATTGGTAAGAACCTTCCATGGGAGAGCAGCATGGCGAGGAACACCCGCAAGGCAAAATGAGACATGTATTAGAAAAAAAACTCTCTCTCTCTCTCTCTCTCTCTCTCTCTCTCTCTCTCTCTCTCTCTCTCTCTCTCTCTCTCTCTCTCTCTCTCTCTCTCTCTCTCTCTCTCTCTCTCTCTCTCTCAGGCTTCATTAGTACGACTGGACAAGGGTCAACGAATGAATGGCGGGACAAAATGGCCGAAAATACATATAACGTGCGAAAGGTCATGAAATACGACCTTGAACGAGGTCAAACATACCACAGAAAAATGACGAATGCTAAAAGAATAATATATATATATATATATATATATATATATATATATATATATATATATATATATATATATAATATATATATATATATATATATATATAAAAATTAAAAGGAAATGATACTACTACTAATAATAGCAAATAAAAGTTAAAAATAACTATAATAACAGTAAGAATAATAATAATTCCAAATACCAAAGTATATTTTTCAAGTTTTTCTAATGTTGATAAATGTCACTTATCTAATTCATTGCTTTTCACAACATACGCGGCTCAGAAGCTGCCCTTGAGGGTGTACGTCGCTTTTTATTTGTGTTATTCATCATTGTAATTCTTGCGTCTGGTTGATATATTTTACATTTTTTTTTTGTGAGGTTTATCATGTTTCTTTTTTTTTATTGAGTATATCTATCACGGATAATGAAATATCTAATCATTATTTTTTACTGGGTTGAAAGTTTTTCTTATCTGGTCGCAATTCGAAGCGCATAATACTGTACGCGATACGTCTGCTATGCACTCTATGTAATTTATTATATAACATGAAACAGATATGTCCGTAATTTCTTGCACTAGATGACGTGGTTAACTTAATATACAATTTGTGATATTTTGCTTGAAAAAGGGATGAGGGTAAATGAAAGATAAAACATAATTTCACGTAATCATCGTTCTCAGCGTTACAACCTTTCAATATATATTAAGAAAAGATAACATCAATAATAATAACAATGATACCATTAAAAATGATAACAATTAGCAACACGAAACCACAAGCAACATTGAAATGAAATAGTAAGGAAATCAATTAAAAAAATCCATCCTAAATACACGCTCTCGTACACCTAAAAAACAGGGTCGTCGCGCCATTACGAGCTGGAGCAAGAATGGCCTGAAACAAGAGGTGGCCAGAGTTACAGCTCCAGTTTCCAATAGCCGGTAGTTCACGATGCTACCCGTGGGAGCCGCTCCTTATGCTCACCCCTAATAAATATACTCCATTTCCCGAATTAATAGACGCAGGCCAATCGAACCTACTCTCCACCCCTCCCTCCTCCTCCTCTTCCTCCTGCTCCTCCTCTACTTCCTACTCCTCCTCCTCATGCCTACCTAAGTCGAACCCGCCCCTCCACCCCTCCACCCTACGTAACTTCCATCCCTACAACCCATTCCACCTCCCCCTTCTCTTCCTCCTTTACATCTTGTCCCTCCTCCCTTCACTAAGACCTCTCAGGGCGGTTGTGAGGGGGAGACTATGTCCTAATCCACTTCCCTTCATTCCCCTCATCTCCTCCTGTTCCTTCCCCTTTGCTCTTGTGCTAGTTGTGAGGGGAAGGGTTTTTCAATTACCCACAAGCCCCTTTTCCCCTTGTCCCTTATATATAGTGATGGGGTTTGATGGGGGGAGAGATGGTAAGGTTTACTCCATTTCCCCCTTCACACCCTATCTTATGTGTGTCCATATCTCCCCTTCTTCATCCCCCCCTCTCTCTCTCTCTCCCGATTATCATACCTTCCTATCACGCATCTCTCTCTCTCTCTCTCTCTCTCTCTCTCTCTCTCTCTCTCTCTCTCTCTCTCTCTCTCTCTCTCTCTCTCTCTCTCTCTCTCTCTCTCTCTCTCTCTCTCGTAAAAAAAGTTCTTTGGGGGTTTTCAATTGATTAAAAATAAAGAATAAATGTAAAACCTTTAAAAAAAAGATTCTGCGGCAATGTAAAACAGACGCCAAATTGGATACATGAATAAACAAGTAAATGAATTGGTAAATAGATAAACAGATTAACGGATGAATAAACAAACTCCCCCCATAAATAGATAAATACGTAGAGAAATGCCCCAAAACCAAAGGGAGGCAGAAAAAAGCCAGAAATAAAGTTAGTAAAAGAAAAAAGGCCAAGAGGGTAAGGCTGGATGAAGGGCACAGAAAAAACTGAACTTGAGGTAGTGCAAAAAGAAGGGAAAAAAGGAGGAGGTCAGATATGGAAAGAGGAAGGAAGGGCAGGAAGGAAAAGAAGGGAAGGGGAGGGGGAGGGGAGGGGGAGACGAGGGAAAAGGCCCCCCCGTGACCTTCCCTCGGTAAACTATGGGCGAAGGGGACGGGTCGCTGAAGGGGGATTGAGGGAGGGGGGGAGGGGGGAGGTCGCTGCGGGAAGGCTCTTGAAACGGGGCTTGGTCAAGTTGTGGGACGGCCTCTCTCTCTCTCTCTCTCTCTCTCTCTCTCTCTCTCTCTCTCTCTCTCTCTCTCTCTCTCTCTCTCTCTTTTCTGCATTTTGTCCTTAGTATCGTCAACGAAAGGCAGCGATAAGGTAATGACGAGAAAGATAGATAGATAGATAGATAGATAGATAGATAGATAGAGAGAGAGAGAGAGAGAGAGAGAGAGAGAGAGAGAGAGTCCATGTACCCCGCCATGGGTCCCCCGAGGCGCCGGCCATAATCTCAGCTACACATCAATGCCGTCGTTACGTTCTTACTGGCTTTTACACTCCTACCCCCAAACGACTGACTCCACGGCCTCCACGCTTCATCTACTCTCTCTCTCTCTCTCTCTCTCTCTCTCTCTCTCTCTCTCTCTCTCTCTCTCTCTCTCTCTCTCTCTCTCTCTCTGGATGCTTGATCTGACCATTTTTTCCTCTATAGTATTTTGTACTGCCTTATTTTTTAACTGATTCTTATATACACTACACACACCACACACACACACACACACACACACACACACACACACACACACACACACACACACACACACACACACACACACACACACACACACACACATGTATGTACAATATTGGTATACATAACAAGTACGATTATTTGTCATGTAATTCCCCCTTGCTGTATTCAGGCATACCTATGTTCCTTCTTTACCTTATAACCTCCACCCCTTTCTCTTCTTTATTATACAAAATAAAAACATACACTCATCCTAGATCATATTTTTTTCTCTTCCAAGATGATGAAAAAAAAAAACCTACATGCACACAAACCTATCCTGTCTTTCCTTCCACTCTATTATATTCCCAATTTATGTTACGTTCCCGTCATGATAGTTTTCTTTCTCCCCCATTTTCTTGACGCCACTGTCCTGACCACCTCCACGCCCTTACGCCCTTCATCCTTGGCCTCGCATCAGGAAGTCCAGAGAGAGAGAGAGAGGGAGAGGAAGGGGAGGGAAGGGGATAGACGGGGAGTGGGGAAGGGAAACAGAAGGGGACACATGGAGAGGGTATATATAGAGTAAGAGGGAAGTAAATGGGAGTCCAGGGGTAGCATAGGCATGGAGGAGGAGGAGGAGGAGGAGGAGGAGGAGGAGGAGGAGGAGGAGGAGGAGGAGGAGGAGGAGGAGGAGGAGGAGGAGGAGGAGGAGGAGGAGGAGGAGGAGGAGGAGGAGGAGGGGAGGGGAGGAGGAGGAGGAGGGAGGAGGAGGAGGAGGAGGAGGAGGGAAGAGCATCAATGTTGTAGATGTGTTTTCATTACCGAGGAAGCTGTGTCCTGTGGGAGGCATTAGGAGGAGAGAGGTGAGGCCGACGGGAATGGAGAGAGAGAGAGAGAGAGAGAGAGAGAGAGAGAGAGAGAGAGAGAGAGAGAGAGAGAGAGAGAGAGAGAGAGAGAGAGAGGAGAGGAGAAGAGAGAGAGAGAGAGAGAGAGAGACAGAGAGAGACCTAATTCTAATCGTGCATCTCTTTTTTTTTCTCTCTCTCTCTCTCTCTCTCTCTCTCCTCTCTCTCTCTCTCTTCTCTCTCCTCTCTCTCTCTCTCTCTCTCTCCTCTCTCTCTCTCTCTCTATCTATCTAATTTCACATATTTTGTAAACTCCAAATATTATTCTTACCTTCATATAGAGATTTCCCCATAACAAATAATAACCCTTACGTAATTAAATTTAAATCGACATCTATGCCTATATAACCCTAACTAATTATAATAGAAACCATAGATTGATAATATTGCTTCACCTTTCATCACTATATGACCACGCGTAGCGCCTATATAGCCAGCTGACCTTGAAAATAATGCTAAACAAATATTTTTTTATACAGAAAAAATGAATAAAGTTCAGAATGACAACAGTGGCAGCAGTGGTCTATCCTCCTCCTCCCACCCCTCCACCCCCACCAAAAACGTACGAGGCGTCCGAGGAGAGTTGAGGGGTGAGAGGGACGGGAGGAGAAGGGAGGGGGAGCTGCCTTTCCCTCCCCGCCAGCCCCCTCCTTCCCTCCCATATGCCACCCCCTTCCGGGCCCAGCCGCCGACCAGTCCACCATTCTGTGGCGGGATGTTCATGGTAAAGGAAGACTTTCTAGATTTATGTTCTTCACCGAGCGAGGAAATGGCAATACGCAGACCCTCGGCGATGGACATATTTCTCCCGATGTAATATCCTTTCAGAATAACAAGGGCGATGGCCAGTGTTGCCAGCCTCACGACCACACCCTCTCGCTGCCACCCTCAGGCCTCACCTCGCCACTGGCCTCGCCGCCCTCGGGTTATACACGTGATGCTCTTTCAAGGCTTTTATATCGTAAATATTCATGAGGAAAACATAAATAAAGAAATAAAATTCAGCGTTCACAGTTATAGGGATGGAATGGCATCAGGCGCCGAGGGGTCAGCCGAGCGTTGTTGCCATTCGACGGTCTTTCAAAAAACCTCTGCATGAACTGAATTCCGGGACTTTAACATTTTCCCATTCGCTGTTATTGTGAGACCATTTACCGTGGCTTTTTAGCATTGCATCAGCCACAAACAGCGGAGAGTTATCAGGTGCTGAGAAATAAACACAGCAGTCACACGAAGCTGCAAGTTTTATACGAGCGCGCGGGGCTCACCTCATATGTATGACCTGTAAATTCAGCATGAAAGTGAGATGAGGGTCAACTGCCTCGCGAGTCTCTGGTGGGCATTATAGCGATGAGGCGCGGCGAGGTAAAGACATTTTCATCCGATGCTTTCATCAAAACGATAATTTAATGACATTACTATAATGCACCCCAATGTGTATGTGTAATATTGTGTATTTCTTCTTTAGAATTTTGTAGAAAGCTGGAAAGAAAACAGAATAATCAACCTTTGTTCTTTTTGTTCTTACTTTTCTTTTTTAATCAGCTTGGCATCGTTAGAATTGTTATTTCATTTTCTTTTCTTTCATTACTCCCCAGTGTTCACCTTCTCCTCGACTTTCCGTTTTTCTCGCTTTTTATTCTTAAAGAGTAGTGAGCGGTCCCTTCCCTGCGTTTTCCCTTTCATCTCCTTCCGTGTCCTTCCTCTCCTCTCCTCCACCGCCATAACAACTTTCCTCCTACGTCCCTCCCCGCCCCCTCCCCTTCCAGCACCCTCCCTCTCCTTACCCTTCCTCCTCCTATCTCCGTCGTAACCGTGTCATTTGTCAGAAAATGAAATATTGGTGTCATTTCCTACTCGCATTCCTATAATTCAGAGTGGCCTCGGACAAAATCGTGCCCCTCGTAGCCGCCCTCGGGGACACACACCCTTACTTGCCCTCAATTTATCTTCAGCATTATCCCGACGCCGAAGAGACCTTGTTTGGGTCACTTCAACGTGTCCTCACGCTCCATAAGTAGTCTTGCAAAAAGGAAGAGTTTAGCATCCTTTTCTGTTGGTAGTTTTCAATCGTCGGTTCTCGATGTATCTTTTCCTTTCCATAAATTTGATGATGCTCGTATTCATATTTTTCTGTAACATCATATACTAGCAAAGACAGGAAAAAAAATGCTCAAATTCTCGTTTGATTACCAGCCCTCAAAATGCAGACAGCAAACAATGTTAACGCAATTAATGCAATTGGCTAATCATATGTGGCTGTGTTTACCCCTAGAAACATTTGTGCCCATTATCCAAAAAGATTGAGATGCAAAAATTAGGATACGAAGCTGCAACTGGAGGTTTTTATTATTATGTCACCGAGGCTTTCCCGGCGTCCTTCTCGTGGTGTTAATGAAGGGGAAGTGATCAAGAAAAACAGCGTGAGGGTGCATGCAATCTTAAACCAGTCAGGCAGTCATTCATCAAATAAAAGAAGCTATTGTAATACTATAAAAGACTTACCATCATGCGTTTTTGCCCATAAATCATCGCCTACTCAAAAAAAAAAGAATAATACAAAAGTTGGGGTGAAGCAAAGGAAGATACAAATCTAAAAGTACAAACCAATTTTTAGGGAAGTAATCGTAGAGAACAAGAAGCTCGTTAGATTGGATTTCCCGCATACAAAACTGCATCTAAAAATCGCTTTTGAGGGAAGAATTTCAGGCACGGATCTCTTTTCTGTTTTATTGCACATTCACCAATAGGCCTTCGTGAATCGTCCTCTCCATCATGACTTCCTACTGCTATTCAGGAAGTGGATGAGGAAGCAAGGAGGAGGAGGAGGAGGAGGAGGAGGAGGAGGAGGAGGAGGAGGAGGAGGAGGAGGAGGAGGAGGAGGAGGAGGAGGAGGAGGAGGAGGAGGAGGAGGAAAGAAGAGAAAAAAAGGGGGGCAGAAGTAAACAAAACAAAAAGCAGCTCAAAATACGTTCTGCTAAAACACATAAGATAAAAAGAAAATCGAAAGAGGAAGGTGGGACATTAAAAGTGCTAAAAAAAAATTGGGGTGAGGAGCAGGAGGAGAGTGTGGGATAGACGGGAGGCATAGAACAGAGAGAGGCTGCTGTGGCAAGGGACGGGCGGGAGAGGCGAGAAGAGGAACGCGACGCAAGAACAGAAGAGCATGCAGCAACACTCGCACTGGTGTCATTACCTCGCGACCGACCTCTCACGTCCACCTCGTTACTACGCCAACCCCGCTACACTGACCCCCCCCCCCACCCCCTACGTAGACTATACCGTGAGGGGCACAGCGCACTCCTTGTTATGTACTAAACTTGCTGATGATACCGTAAGCTAATGTTGTCTCCCTTTGATGTTATAAGAAAAGCTACTGGGTGTTAATTTCGCTGAGGTAAAAAAAAAAGGTCTGAATTGGAGAGAACTGAAACTCGAGAAATGCCAGTGGTCGCTGGCAGTTTTAACTCAAAGGTTGGTCTACTGTGTTTTCCCTCCGCGACTAATATTTTTCATAAA
Organism: Chionoecetes opilio; assembly: GCA_016584305.1. Classification (NCBI taxonomy): domain Eukaryota; kingdom Metazoa; phylum Arthropoda; class Malacostraca; order Decapoda; family Majidae; genus Chionoecetes; species Chionoecetes opilio. Next base: position 56,569 of record JACEEZ010007184.1, read on the forward strand.
TCAATTTCGCGATAAATATTGATGCACCGCATCTGAATACTAAAAAAGAACGTTCTTCTGTTGTTCTAGTAAGTGTATGCATGACATGCATTACGATTGAACGTTCTAAGATAGCAATTTAATGCAAATTACTCGCCTCGAGTAGCAAAGCTTAATATATTTTTTACATGTATATTGTGGCATGTAAAATTTGGGCGATGTTCACACTGTTTTCTAAGGACAGTAATGCTGCGTCTGGCAAAGCTGGTCAAAATACAATAGCAATGCCTTGGAAAAACGAAGAATAAAGAATGCCGAAATCGGCTTGTTGCTGCGACAAGTAGGTTAATTGTGGAGGCGACACGCCGCGGCGGGGGAGTGGTGGCGGGGAGAAATGTGGCGGGAGAATTGAATCAAAACATTGCTACTTCCACGCGTTCGACTCATTGCACTTCCAGGCTTTCTAATTGATTGATAAAAAATAATAACAGGAACATATGACTGCCTAGGTATAGATAACTCTAAACATACGTTATTGACTGATAATCATGTAGAGTAACATTTACTCGCCTCCTCAACTATAACCTACTTGGTTATTTGTTAAATACATGTTTTACAGAATCAGGCTTCTTTTACACTATACATATAGAAGAACAATCGTTCTAAAATTATACTTTTGTGTTTTAAGTGCAGTGGAACCTAACGCCCATATTTTCTTCAAGTTGACAACTTTCACCAAATTGTGAGTTAAAACTGCAGCGAAACCACGGGCATTTCGGAGTTGCAGTTCTCTCTAATTTCTTTGACGTCCATTCGGCTCCACTATTCTCCCCAGCAAATCACGCATCATCCTAGAGTACAGTTTATCCTCCATTGACACGCCTTGACAGTGAGCCACGAATGGAGATCATATAAATAAGAAGAAAAAACTAGTTATAGAAAAGATATGATGGTCAAAACACACACACACACACACAACACACACACACACACACACACACACACACACACACACACACACACACACACACACACAGACACACACACCACACACACAGACGAGGGAAACTCCTTAGGCACCATCGGAGAACCCCCAGAAAACCTGTCTTCCAGCCAGAAGTTCTGGGAGTAGGGGAAAAAAAGGGGAGTCGAGGCACCGTTGGAGGCGCAGGGAGCAAGGGGGAGGAGGGAGGCGAGGGAGTCAAGGATGGTGGTTTGGGGGGCGACAATAAGGGGGTGGGGGGGTGGGGGGCTTCGCTATCTGAACACGACGGGCGAGAGACGTCAAAGGAGGCGTGGGAAAAATTCATCTTGTGTTGCCCATAATCAATATTCATAATGATGCTTCGGTGTGTGTGTGTATGTGTGTGTGTGTGTGTGTGTGTGTGTGTGTGTGTGTGTGTGTGTGTGTGTGTGTGTGTGTGTGTGTGTGTGTGTGTGTGTGTGTGTGTGTGTGTGTGTGTGTGTGTGTGTTTGTGTGTGTGTGTGTGTGTGTGTGTGCGTGTGTGGTGTGTGCGTGTGCGTGTGTGTGTGTGTGTGTGCGTGTGTGTGTGTGTGCGCGTGTGTGTGTGTGTGTGTGTGTGTGTGTGTGTATGCGTGTGTGTGCGTGTGTGTGTGCGTGTGTGTGTGTGTGTGTGTGCAAGGTGTTGTGAATGAAGAGCATCATGAACATCTAAAGTGATAATGAAAAAATACATTGCATCAAAAAAATGATAATTACTTAGAAAGGAAAACAAAATGAAGCAAAAAAACCACAGAAAATTCATGAGTATATATTCAAACATTATTCCACAATGTTATGTTAACGCCTCATTTTCAACTCTCTCGTAACACAACAAAAGTAAACTAAACAACAAGAGAACATCAAAAGCAAAGAAATCGGCAGAACAAAATAATAGGGAAGCTGAACAAATAAAGCGATGAATTTTGCATTTAAGAGAATTAGAAAATATGCTACTATAGCATTTGGATTTCGGTGTAAGACATATGTATGTTGAAAGGCCTCAAACGAGTATTTGGTAGCAGTTCGAACTAAATTGGCCTAACCCTTTGTTTTTATTTTATTCTCTTACTGTCTTCTTTATAGGGACTGGCAACTAAGCGGGCTTTGTGTTACCCATTTTTGTTGTGCCCTTGGCCAGATCCCTGTGATGTAAAGAAAAAAAAAAAAAAAAAAAAAAAAAAGTTACTATGCCGCTGCGAGTCTTGAGATGATTTTTTTTAGGGCGCAAGGCAAATAATGAATCGAAAGAAGAAGAAGAGGAACAAGAAAAAGACGAAGAAAAGAAGAACAAAAGAATAAGAACATAATATATACTGATCCAATCTAGATAATTTGTACGTGTCAACAGCGAGGTTATTGACAATAAAGACTGCCACTACGCCGTAAAGTATCCAAGTCGCAGTGAGTTAGGTTCGAACGCAGGGACTCTATACACGCGAACCAAGGTCACAACCACTGAGCCACCCTATAAAGGCAGAAAGAAGGATGTAATGGTGACAGAGTTATTATCATGAAAACAACGGCCTTATAAATAGTGAAAGGTTAAACTATTACTACTTTTACTACTACTTACTACCGCTATACTGATACTATTACTAATAACAAGAGTACTAATAACAATAAAACAATGATAATAATGAAAGTAATTATGATAATGACAATACTCAATAATAGCAATAATGTTAATGGGAATGAAAACAATAAACGTAAAACCCCATAATACCTACATCACTGTGCACCATCACACACAAAAATAAAACATTACCCATCCATTAATTTTCCATGAAGGGACACTGAAGAGGGCTGGAGAAACACCGGATATATTACCAAAATTGGACACCATCATTTGGTTCCCGAAGGAGCAGGGAATTTGAAGTCAGGCGGTCGTTTATCTCCTGATGTGCGACTATACTTCTACAGGACCAGGGAGGGGCGTGAGTGGGGCTTGGGAGGGCACTGCAAAAGACTTATATACGAATACTCTGCCTAATGGATCGTTCATAGCGCGGTAAAGGGCATGGCAGCTCTTTCATCTTATTGGTACACATGTTATTCCGTGCCAAGGTAATAGGGGTGAGAGTTAATGACCAGCTAGGTATTATTTCAGGTTTCATAAGATAGATGAAAAGAGTTGCAGCTGGTGTACAAAGTTTCAGTCAAGGTTTAGGGAGAGGCTTCTATGCTGAAAGGTGCTGCCTGTCTCTTGCTTGTAGTTGGTAATGATGTGATTATAAATTTGTATATGTTGCGAAGGTATTTTGTCAGTGATTAATGGTACGTTAATCAATAGGTGGAATGTTAAGTTGATGAGCAGTACTTTTTTTATATATATTTTAAGGGACTGGCTATGGACAGAAAAAAAAAATCACAAAAAAAAGTGTTTATGGTCAGTCCTATGTAAACCAGAGAGCAAAAACAGTATTGAAATTATATAAGGAACAATTAATGATAGAATTTTGTGAAGCACGAAATCCTCCGGTGGTTTCTGGTTAAGGAAACTAAGTACATAATAAGGTCAGTTGATCCTCAGAATGATTGATAAGCTGATCATAAGGTGAAACAATATAATGTAAGAGTGGGGAGAGTGAGTGAGAGTGAGTGAGAGGTGCACGGGAAGGTGGCGAGTCTAAGGCCCGTACCGAGAGTCATGATGAAGGTCGAGCGACGAACGACAAACGACAGAGGAAGGGTAGCGTAAAAGGGTTATTTTTCGGAACGAAGAGCAGCGACGACGGTCGAAGATCGGCACGAAGACACGGGGGTACCCTTGTTTTCGTGCCGACCTTCATCACTGCTCTTCGTTCCGAAAAATAACCCTTTTACGCTACCCTTCCTCTGTCGTTCGTCGTTCGTCGTTCGACCTTCATCATGACTCTCGGTACGGGCCTAAGGTTACGAGGTGTGAGGATACGGTCAGTTGGTTGGATCATAATCATTCAATGGTGCTTGACGGCGAGATTGTGCAAGGATGGAGAGAAGATAACGTAGAGTGAAATAACAGTCAGTGTACGTCACATAAACCTTGACAGCACGCACAACATACGTAATCTTGATCTATAGTCATATTCTGTATCTCCTAAACACTTACGTTTTTTTTAATTAACTAAATAGAGAAGTAAATACATAGTAAGAGACAACCCTACACGTGTTAAAGTCTTGTCAACTCCAAAAGAAGGGCAAATAATGAACTTTAAATTGTAATCTCGATCTCTTCTTTTTGATCTCCTTCTCACAGGATCGTCATTATGGATTATTTTGATAAGATTAAAACTGCTTCAAGAATGTCTTTGAAAAATCTCTCCCGACCACCTCTTTGAAACACTTCCCGTGTGACTTACCTCGTCTATTTCCTGTTTCAGATCAAAGGACAACCCGGAGCTGAGATGACGGAAGATGGTAGGTAACGAGAGAGAGAGAGAGGAGATGAGAGAGAGAGAGAGAGGAGAGGAGAGAGAGAGAGGAGAGAGAGCGAAAAGAAGAAGAGAGAGAGAGAGAGAAGAGTAGAGAAGAGAGATGAGAGAGAGAGAGGAAGAGAGGAGAGAGAGAGAGAGAGAGAGAGAGAGAGAGAGAGAGAGAGAGAAGAGAGAGAGAGAGAGAGAGATGAGAGAGAGAGAGAGGAGAGAGAGAGATGAGAGAGAGAGAGAGAAGAGAGAGAGAGAGAGAGAGAGAGAGAGAGGAGAGAGGAGAGAGAGAGAGAGAGAGAGAGAGAGAGAGAGAGAGAGAGGAGAGAGAGAGAGAGAGAGAGAGAGAGAGAGAGAGAGAGAGAGAGAGAGAGAGAGAGAGAGAGAGAGAGAGAGGATAGAGAGAGAGGAGAGAGAGAGAGAGAGGAGAGGAGAGGGAGAGAGAGAGAGAGAGAGAGGAGAGAGAGAGAGAGAGAGGCGAGAGCGAGAGGAGAGCGAGAGCGAGAGCGAGAGCGAGAGCGAGAGCGAGAGAGAGAGAGAGAGAAGAGAAGAGAGAGAGAGAGAGCGAGAGAGAGATGGACAGACAGACAGACAGAGATGAAGAGGTGTAGGAAAAGGGAAACAGGAGGGAGGGAGTAGAGGGAGGGACAGAGGAGGAGGCGTTACTGGTGCTGCAGCTGAGTGGGTTTTATAAAGGGGAAGGGGAGAATAGAAGGCGGCGTAGAAGAGCCTGCAGTGCAGTGACCGAGGCGTGGTGGATGGAGGGGGGAGGGGCGACACCGGGTATTAGTGGGAGGTTTCATTCTGAGGCGCGAGATGAGAACACAGCAAGACTTGGTGGTGTGGCAGAGGCTGGGTGTGGGGGGAGGGGGGGCCGGGCGGGTGGGCGGCGTGTGGTTGTCAGTATAAGAGATAGACTGGCCACGGGGGGCGACGGGCCCTGGCGAGTGGCTCCCACGAGGCCACAAGACCGACCCCACCACATTCGGACGTTCGTACTCGGCCACGACTTTGGTTCATCTTGGGCTGTAGTGAAGTTTATGTTTTACTACAAGTCTTTATTATGAGATAGGTATAGAAAAAAATATTGGTCCTTCTTTCTACCCGCAGCTTCTTTAAGAGAATTAATTTTGCATCAAGACTGACTTTTATTACCTGGGAGCTTTGGGGAAGAGTCCATCATGGGGTCGAGTTAAGTCGTAAAAACACATGAAAGTATTGTTACCTTATTCATGACCACCTTGCCCATTGTGTTTCATTGAGATTATGATACAACATTTATACGTGTTTTATGCAGAGCTCAGAAAGTGTTATTCAAAGCAGACATTTCCTCAGAGTAGAAATAAATCGACTTGGTGACGCGCGCCCTCAATTTCTGAAGCGACTTGTTACTGATGATATCTTAAAAAGAAATTAAGGAAAAAAACAGGCCGAGACTTACCAAAGTCAAAAGTACTTGTTCAAACGCACTCTGTTCTTCAACTAGCCGATGGTCCAAAGGCCTTAAAGGCCAAGGCAGCCTTAAAGTCGAACACCACACGATTGGCAGACAAAAATGTTTAGCCTCTCGGCACGCGTGTGACTGGTGCCAAAGTAGCGTGGCAGCGCGGGTCAGGATGTCAACATTATGACAGTGCCTCTCTTCGCCTTAAGCTTTAGAGGCTCTAGAAGTTACGGTGGTCATTGAAAGGGGGTCTGTGCATTCTCTTCCTCCACTCATTTCTACAGATGTGTTTCATTCCCGTTGAGTGTGCACCGCGGGGCAGGGCGGCGCGACCTCCCTGGTGGCCCGCCGGGACAACACCTCTGAAAGATGAGTGATTATTTTCTTCCCCTCTCTTTGACGCGCCTCTCTGTCACCCTCCAGAATAGAGGAGTAGAGGGGAGGTGCGGGGAGGGGTGCAGGTCCCTCGGTGGTAATGGGGTAGGCCTAAACCCTCCCTGGGAGAGTAACCAGTGGTCCCCTCGCTCCCTCATCCCGGCTCATGATGCGGCTCATACGTAGGGTCGCGATCCTCCTAAGCCTCAGCACAAATAATATGGAGCCGAATTAGAGGCGACTTTTTGTGTGGGTTGTGCCGTGCCGGGCCTCCGATCGCCTTGACAACCCTCGTGTCCTGAAGCACCCAAAAAATATCATCGAAAAGTAGACAAATAGAAATAGGCATAGTTTCCAGACTATGTATATCAAGAAACGCCATTTTCAGATAGAACAACGCAAACAAGTATATTTTGTGAGTACTCTTTCTAGCTGAAGTTTAAATTTCTTAGTCCAGAAGCGACTCGTTCCCCTCGGGTGCCCGGCAGTAGGCGTGGTCAGCATCCCTCCCCACCGTGACCCGCATGGGGGAGGGAGGGAGGGAGGCGAGAGGCTGCGAGGGGACAGGCACAGGGAGGGAGGAGAGGAGGGAGAGGGAAGGAATGGGTCAGGGTTGTTGGATGAAAAGAAATGAAGCAGAGAGAGGACGAGAGTGCAATGGGAGAGAGAGAGAGAGAGAGAGGAGAGGAAGAGAGAGAGAGAGAGAAGAAGAGAGAGAGAGAGAGAGAGAGAGAGAGAGAGAGAGAAGAGAGAGAGAGAGAGAGAGAGAGAGAGAGAGAGAGAGAGAGAGAGAGAGGAGAAGAGAGAAGAGGAGAAGAGAGGAGAGAGAGAGAGAGAGAGGAGAAGAGAGAGAGAGAGAGAGAGAGAGAGAGAGAGAGAGAGAGAGAGAGAGAGGAGAGAGAGAGAGAGAAGGAGAGAGAGAGAGAGAGAGAGAGAGAGAGGAGAGAGAGAGAGAGGAGAGAGAGAGAGAGAGAGAGAGAGAGAGAGAGAGAGGAGGAGAGAGAGAGAGGAGAGAAGAGAGAAGAGAGAGGAAGAGAGAGAGAAGAGAGAGAGAGAGAGAGAGAGAGAGAGAGAAGAGAGAGAAGAGAGAGAGAGAGAGAGAGAGAGAGAGAGAGAGAGAGAGAGAAGAGAGGAGAGAGAGAGAGAGAGAGAGAGAGAGAGAGAGAGAGAGAGAGGAGAGAGAGAGAAGAGAGAGAGAGAGAGGAGAGAGAGAGAGAGAGAGAGAGAGAGAGAGAGGAAGAGAGAGAGAGAGAGAGAGAGAGAGAAGAGAGAGAGAGAGAGAGAGAGAGAGAGAGAGAGAGAGAGAGAGAGAGAGAGAGAGAGAGAGGAGAGAGAGAGGAGAGAAGAGAGAGAGAGAGAAGAGAGAGAGAGAGAGGAGAGAGAGAGAGAGAGAGAGAGAGAGGGAGAGAGAGAGAGAGAGAGAGAGGGGGGTGAATGTAGGGAGGTATACAGCGTCCTCCATGGGCCTGTCCAGCGGTGATAGCGACGCCCCCCTCGACCGGAATGACCACGGCCTTCTGTCCACGTCAGCCGCCTTGCCCGGCTGGTTTCCTGGGGGCGCTGGAGGCAAAACTGGAGGTTTTGTGTAAGACTACCGACGCTACACACGCGGCCACCCATCGCTCAAAGAACGAAAGAAAAGAAAACATAAAAGTCGACGTTTTTTTCTTCTATTTCCAGCTTGTTGAGATGTCCAGCCGACCCTCCTGTGTTGTTGTATTTAGAGAAGCAACAGAGAATCTTTTATACTGTGTTGAATAGCGATCACTGGCCCGAATTATTCACCTGAGAATCAAACAGGTGTATTCAACATCTAGTATTCTTCTTGTGTTTTCTATCCTGTTTTTTTGATCTGCCTAGTTTCGGTTATGGTAATATGAGACTTGATCTTGATGCTCTATAGTGTGTTATGTATCTCTGCGAAGACTTTGGATGTGGACCTCATATTCTTGTCTTTGAACAGATGTACGATATAAACATAAATGACCCAAGTACGTAAATAGGAGACGCCTTTGAGGAATTCTAAAACCATAAGCTCATAAACCTACCTCGTCAAACACCTGAGAGCTCACTTTCAGGTCACAAAAAACTAGTCACTCAAAATACAAAGCCATCCATAAACTACTGAATCAGAGCGTTTATTCAAGATATAATTTCACCACAAGTTTAGGTAAGCGTCGAGCAGCAGCGAGGGAGGAGGAAAGGGAGGCGACAGTGTTCAGGCGAGAGAGAAAGAGAAAAAGGAGCAAAAGAAGCAAGGGAAGACTTTGAAATCGACGAAGCAACAAAGCGATCCAGAGTTCCATTATCCCCGCCGCCCCTCCCCGACCCAAGGAAAACACGCGCAGGGAACAAGAAACTCCAACTCTAATTAAATTCTTTCCTTCTCGCCTTGCACACCAAAAGTAATTCTCGTGTCCAGCGGCGGCGTCCCTCCTCTCTTTCCGACTCCTCCAACTCCTCCCTCGCAGTTTGTTTTTCTTTCTCCTCTTCTACTTCCTCCTCTTAGGTCTTGCTCTTCTTCCTCCTCTTAGGCCTTCCTCTTCTTCCTCCTCTTAGGTCTTACTACTATTTTTGCTACTCGTCCTCCTCCCCTCTTCCGAGCCTCTTTCCACTTTCTACTCAATCTTCTCTCTCTTCTCTCTCTCTCTCTCTCTTCCCCTCTCTCTCTCTTTTTCCCCTCTCTCTCTCTCTCTCCCTATTTTTCTCTCTCTCTCTCTAGTGTGTGTGTGTGTGGTGTGTTGTGTGTGAGATTCGTGTGGTGTGTTATTCATGTGGGTGGTGGGGTGTGTGTGTGTGGTGTGGTGTGTGTGGGGTTGTGTGTGTGTGTGTGGTGTGTTTGTGTGTGGTTCCTCTTTTAAATTTTTCCTATTCGCTTCGCTTTCCCGGGAAAAGGGAGAGAGAGAGAGGAGGAGAGAAGGAGGGGAAAAGAAGAGAGAAGAGAGAGAGAGAAAGGGGAGAGAGAGAGAAAGGGGGAGAGAGAGGAGAGGGCCAGCGGACATTTTTTTGCTATTATTACAGTTTGTCTTATAACCAATTATTTGCTGAAGTTAATTATTATATTGACTTGTTTTCAGTAAATTTATTCCCCTAACTTATATTTTACCGTGTGTCATATTTCCCTCCTCGTTTGTTATACTTATCTTTCTGTATTTTGCCTTCACTCACGGTCTTATATCACTCGTTATGTTCCTTTCTACTGTAATTACTTCACTATAAGACTTCCGCTCTCAATTTTGCCTTCATCTCGTTTATATCCTCTCGTTCCATTTATTTATCTACGGTTTCCCTTTTCCTTCCCTTGCCTCTTTGATGTGGCAAAAATCTAATTATGAGCCTAAACCCTTCTTTTTTCCACGCTGCCACCGCGACACTCTATAGCAAGGTGTTTGGGATTCGATTAACACTCCTATCCAGCATCCTATCCTTGCTGTGTTTTCTATATGCGTAAAGCGACGGAGGAGAAAGATGCATCATGAAAAGGTGACTGGCATTATTCACCCGAGTATCACATGGATGTATTTATTCTCTATATAGTAAGTCTGTGTTCCATTATTATAAGTTTTTTCAGTTTCTGTTTTGGTCTAAAGTAGCTTAATTTGTAGAGTGTGTGTTTTGTTTTGATGACTTATCCATATAACGATCTATTTGATTGCACTATGAACATCTTGGAATGAGCTCACTGATTATTACTTTTGATCTATATTTTTCATGTACTGTTCGATGAAAGAATAAGAGAGAAGAGTTTAATAGTATTTGAGAGTAAGAGAAGAAAGGCAAGGATATTATGGTAACAAATAGACTAGTAGACAATGACACATCGTACATCGTTTGAACTCTCTCTCTCTCTCTCTCTCTCTCTCTCTCTCTCTCTCTCTCTCTCTCTCTCTCTCTCTCTCTCTCTCTCTCTCTCTCTCTCTCTCTCTCTCTCTCTCTCTCTTTCTATCAATTTCTCATTTTTTTTTCTTTTTCTCTCATATATGCCTCACCTCCTTATACGGCATTTCCTCCACCGTTCCTCCTCATTGGTTTTCCCCTCTTTCCCCTCCTCTTCCTCCCTCCCTAAAGTCCTTCCTCCCCTCATCCCTCCCGCTGCTCTCTCTCCCTTCTTTCCTGCATTTCACTTTCTCCTCCCTACTCGCCCCCTTATCACCTTCCTTTCCATCCTACCTCTCCCTCTCTCTCTCCCTCTCCTTTTTCCCCTCTTTCCCTGTCTCCCTCACTGGACCACCCTGGGACGCTGAGGGTAAAACAAACGTCCCCTCAGATGCGCCAGCGGCCATGCGGACTTCCTTCTTCCCCTCGAAAACTGAATACTTCTCCGGTGGTCACGACGCGATAAGCTGAGTTCCTTTCCTTTCCTTCGATCGTAAAATATCGCATTGATAGTAAAGCCGCTGGGGAATAATGGGGAGGGGATGATGCTCTAGAGGAGGAGGAGGAGGAGGAGGAGGAGGAGGAGGAGGAGGAGGAGGAGGAGGAAGTAATGGGGATTGAAAGGATTTTTTTTTTTTTGAGGAGCGAGAACAGAGCTGATTTTATTTTTTTGGGTGGGGTGGAATGAGGATATTTAAGTGAAGAAAATCAAGAAATAAGGATTTTTTCGGGGGGGGAAGAATAAAAATGAAAGAGTAGACATTGCGGGAAGGAGATGAACTATATATTGCATCCTACCTTTCCCTCTCTATCCAATACATGACTTCTTTTTTCCCCCCCACAACACCCACACAAGGGGTGGGGAGGCGAGGGGACGGACAAAGAGAGAAGCCAGATTCATGCGACTCTTTATCGGGGTTCAAAGCAGGTGTTGAAAATGACACGGGGTCGAAAAGTCATTATTGATTCATATTTTGTCTGTTTCCTCGTTCACTGACTTCTACTGAGGTGGAAAAAGGACGACCTGGATTTGATTACACCCACTCGCGAGGCGGCCACGCAAGGAAGACATTACGGAGGGGGGAAATGACCCCTCAGAGTGCATACCCTTAACAGGCTTTCTCGGCCCCCGGGTCATCAGCGCCCCAAGTCAGCCACAGGGGAGCACGAGACGGGCGTTACGTCCACCACATGGCCTCGCCTGGGGCTGTTGATGGCAGTGTGTGCAGAGGAGGAGGAAGGGGAGGCCGAGGAGGGGGTGGAGGAGCAAGAGAGGAAGGCGCAATAGGAGGTAGTGGTGATGGTGTGGTAATGTTATTCTCCTTCGGTAATGTTCTCTCTGTTTTCATAACTTTCCCTTTTACCTTATCGGCCAAGTTACGTCTCGTCTTCTATTGTTTTGCCTCATCTCTCGCTCAGCCTTTAAAGATTCACTTCAGTCGGCAAGATTACTACAAATACGAAATAAAAAGAAAAAATACCGGCGGCCTGTTTAAAAGCGCCCTCTACTGCGGACGACGACGCCATAAATCCATCCACACAGAATTACCATTATTAACTAGGGGAGTGGATGACTCTGTCCGACCATTAGCCTCACAGCCTTGGAGTAACCGAGGGACACACACGCTAGTTTGAACACTGGCAGCGTCTCCAATTTTTGATGAATGTGAGAACTTCCGGCCTGAGCGAAGAGGGGAACCCCTAAATTCTCCTTTCTGACGAAAGATACATGAGTTCATTTTTTTTCTGGTGCTGCGGTAGTTGTTGTTGGTGATGGAAGGGCGTCATCGCCGTCAGCCCTGGCAGGAGGGGAGAGGCGCCGTCATTCATCTCACGCCACCACCACCACCACCACCACCTCCACCTGCACGACCACAGGTGCCTTGTGAGGGTGAGATAACGTCGCAAAAGATCTGAATTTTAACGATGGTCACGCGGGAGGCGGAGCGTCACTCACAGGAATCAAGTGAAGCAAAAACACAAAGAAAAATTGAAGAAAAAGAAAACTAATGCGAAAGCGATGATTTCATTTTTTGCTTCTGTTTTTCTTCCTTTCCCTTTTTTTTTGAGAATCAGGAAGATGAAGTTTATAGTGTCGTGATCTCATTCGTATTTCATTTTACTTTTTGGTGATAAGTCTCGCTACAGGAAAGAGAGAAGAAGAAGAAAGAGGGAAAAAAATAACTCGTGAAGAAAACATCCATCACGCTGCCATCTACCCTGTCGTCACTCCCTCCTCCTCCTCCTCCTCTTCTGATCACTTGTTCTCCAACACCTCTTATATAAACGTTTCATCTTTCCTACTCCTATATACTCCTCTTCTTCTCCTCTCCCTATTCCTCTCCTCTTCGTCCTTATTACTCTCACTGGCTAAGAGGCTGAGAAAAAAAAGGAACCTCGCAGAATACCGTTTTACAGAAATAGAATTGGAAAGCTTCGAGCAATACAAGGTTAATTTCGTGTTCCAGGTGTCTTGAAATCTCATCTACTTGGCCTTACATGGTTCTTCTTTCCTTCTTATCTTTTGTTTTTCACATACGTATTCTTTCATTGTCTATTTTTTTGTGGGTTTACCGAGTTGTTTTCTTTGACAGGTTTATACACATTATCAGATAATACATTCATATATTTTATGCTGCATTTTCGAATTATTTGGAATTTTTTTAAGTTTTCTTTCGCGAAAAAGCAAAACGTCCTTTTCTCTCTCTCTCTCTCTTCTCTCTCTCCTCTCTTCCTCTTTCTCTCTCTCTCTCTCTCTCTTCTTCCTTTTCCTTTTCTCCCCTTTCCCCCCTTTTTCCCCACTCTCTCCCCTCTCTCTTCTCTTCTCTTCTCTCTTCCTCCCTTTTCTCTCCTTCTCTCTCCTCTCCCTCTTCCCTCTTTCCCCTTTCTCCCTCCTTCCCCGATCCGGGATAAGGTTTAATAAAAGAAACCTTTTTAGCAATCCATCAAAGGAATCGAAATCCGTCCTGCTAAATAGCCTCGGTCACTCGCTCCTCGCACACAAAGGGGACTGGATCTCCTCGGGGGCAACATCCTTTAATGTGCCGTCCGACCAAATTTAGGTAATAAAAAGTGACGCTGAGTCGCATAAAATATGGAGAGGGACGAGACTCGATGTCCAATGAAATTAAAGTCGCGTGTGGGGATGTCAGTTTGAGTTTAGACCAGAGATGTGAGTGCGTCGGGGGAGGTTAAGACAAAAATAGGGGAAGAAAATTACGGTAAAAAAAAACAAAAAAAGGGAAAAAAAATGGAAAGGGAAAAAAGTAAGGGGAGGGATAGGGGAAAAGGGTAGAAGGAAAAGTAAAAAAAAAAGGGGAGAGAAAAAAAATTTAAAATAAAAGGACAGAAAGGGGAGTAAAGGAAAAAGGAAAAACATAGAAGGGGAGGGAAATTGAAGGGGATATATAGGTAAGGAAATGTAGGAGATGAAATGGAAGGGAGATGAATAGGAAGAGAAGAAAGAAATTGATTAAGAATGAAGGAGTGAATTGATAGAGAAAATGAAGCAAGGAAGAATTTTGAGAGGAGAGAAGATGGATGAACTGGAAAAAGATAAAAGAGGAATAGGAGAATAGAAAGATATGTAAATGATTAGAGAAAATCGCTCGGATAGAAATGAATCAAATGAAAAATATTTTGAAACTAAAAATTACATTGCAAGTTGACAATGCTACTACTATATTACAACTATACCACCATCACCATGTATATTACTACTACTACTACTACTACTGCTACTACTACAACTACTACCACCACCACGTATACTACTACTATGTTACTACTACAACCACTACTACTCCTCTTGTTTCTATTTTTCCACCTTCTTACGACTTAAATCTTTTCAAGAGAAGAGTGACAAGACACCTCCCGAACTAAATTGGCCCATTCTTTATTCATTTACTGTCTTCTTTATAGGGACTGACAACTAACCGGGCTCTGTGTTACCTCTTTTTGTTGTACCCTTGGCCAGTCCTTTGTGATGTAAAAAAAAAAAAAAAAAAAAAAAAACTAATACTAATACAAACATCACAAATTCTCACTGCTAGTCAACGTCTTTTACATGTTCTACTTTATAACCTGAAATCTCTTTTTTAATATCCTTTAGTTACATTTTTTTTACACCTCTCACCTCGTCTTCCATCTTTTCTCTTCTCCTTCATGATATCACTACATCACCTTTTATAGACCTTCTCATCTCTACACAAAGTCCTAATTCATTTTCATCTATCTACTTTTTCTTCTTTCAATCCATGCGTTCCATTTCATGCGCCTTTCTCCACCCCTTTAAACTTCCCTTCCCCCTTACCTTCCCTTAGCAGCCCTTCTTTCCCCTCTCTCAGTGCCCTTCAATCTTTCCAGGGAGCGTCGAGGTAATCTAGAGTGTGTGGGGCAACCCAAGGTGAACTAAAGTGATTGAAGGAGCCTTGCAATGACATATTTTTGAGCTCGAAGGCATCAATGGTGAAAATTTACAAATCTCTCTCTCTCTCTCTCTCTCTCTCTCTCTCTCTCTCTCTCTCTCTCTCTCTCTCTCTCTCTCTCTCTCTCTCTCTCTCTCTCTCTCTCTCTCTCTCTCTCTCTCTCTCTCTCTCTCTCTCTGTTGCTAACCATGACTCATCGTAAACTCCAATGTACAAAACAGAAATAATTGTTCAAGGAAGTAAGGAAGAATGATGATTAAGGACATATAGGAAGTTACTGACAGAGAGAAGCGACGGAGTGCGTTGGTCTGAAATAGGGGTGGGTGGAGAGCGAGGAGGAGGAGGAGGAGGAGGAGGAGGAGGAGGAGGAGGGGGCAGCGATGCGATGGAGGCGTGCTGGGGGGAGGAGGGGGGGCTTTGATGAAGGGAGAGGGGGGACGCGAAGGAGGGGTCAGGCGTGGGAGGGGCGGACTGGGAGGATGGCGAGGGAAGATGAATAGAGGAGGTGGCCGAGCCGTGACACACCGCGTGAGTGATGGACCATACCGTAGCCTTTATCCCGTCTCGCACCCAACGCCGCCGCCCCCGCCCTGTTTTAACGCCCCACCCCCCCTGACACACACACACACACACAACCCACACACATACACACACACACACACACACACACACACACACAGGCACAAACCTACTTCTTCCCTATCGAACTATACACAATTCACCAATACACTCATGAGCAACACACTTTTGTCCTTCGCGGTTTCAAAATTAACTTCAAACACAATAGTCACCAATTCAAACCATTAGTATCTCGCTTTTTTTTAGTAACCAGTAAGTAAGTACTGTCACCACTACTGCAGCCACCTACAGTATTAAATCTCTCTTTCCCATAAGCACACTCATTTACTTCACATTCTTCCTTTACATGTAGTATCTGTAGCAAGTTTACAGGGTCATTTATTATATTTTTTGAGTTTATCTGGTGTTTGGCATCAATTTTTCACCTCTCAAGGGCTCCCCATAGAGTACATCTTCCAATCCTCTCCTCGGCCGCAGCGTCGAGCGTCCGGCCAGGGATTGAGGGGAGGGAGTGAGGGGAAAGAGGTGAGGGGAGGGAGTGGGGGGATGGATGAGGCTACAGCTTCATCCATCACCTGTACTCCTCCCTTTCTCGCTACCCTCATCTCCCATACCTCAGTTCCCACACAGCCTCTCTCTCTCTTTCTCTCTTTCTCATCCCTCCCTCACGTCCCGTCTACATCCATAGTCTCTCCTCCTCTCCCTCACATTCACTCCCAGATAACACCTTCCATCACGCTCATTTCCCCTCACCAATGGTACCATCTCTCACTCCTCACGTCCACCCCTACTCTGCCGTTTCATCTGCCCATTCATTTTCCCTTGATACTCAGGAGGATTCTCAGTCACTCCATGGAATATCCTCGCTTCTCTGTTCTTTCCCATTTTCTTCCCCACTTCGCCAGATACTTCTCTCCTCCACTTGGTTTTAACACCCTTGCCATCTCTCTCTCTCCTCACCACTTAGTTAAAGAACCTTCTCATCTTCCTTTTTCTCACTCAGTTGAATAATTTTGTCTTCCCCCTCCTCCTCCTCCTCCTCTCCTCCCCATCTCACTTCACGAACACCTCTTCCTCTCCATTCCCCACCTTATAAATTTTCTCTCCACCCCTCCACACGCCCCTGCTTCCCCTTCGCCACCCCACGCTGCGCCTCCTCCTTCGCCTCTGCCCCCGTTACCCCTCCGCGGCCTCCAACCCAAACATGGCGGCCTCAGAAATAATGACAGTGATCGGCTTTGCGCCCCTGGAGAGTAGAGGGCGGCCCAGCCAGGATTTAGATGATGAGCGATAGACTCTCTCCCTCCCTTCCTCTCTTCTTCCTGGATCTCTCTCTCTCTTCTCTCTCTCTCTCTCTCTCTCTCTCTCTCTCTCTCTCTCTCTCTCTCTCTCTCTTTCTCTCTGATTTCTTCCTATACTGCGTGTTTGATCAAAATCGAATGTGTGTGTGTGTGTGTGTGGTGTGTGTGTTGTGTGTGTGTGTGTGTGTGTGTGTGTGTGTGTGTGTGTGTGTGTGTGTGTGTGTGTGTGTGTGTGTGTGTGTGTGTGTGTGTGTGTGTGTGTGTGTGAATGCTGCATGATTTTCTTGAAATACTGTACATATTATGAAAAATCTATAAATTGCATTACGTTATTTCGTTTCATCTTCAGCAATATGCCCTTTAGTTAACCTTTTCGAAACTATATATAATTTTCCCTACTTTTTTTTGTAATGATATATGGTTTACTAATACCATTTCTTTGTGTCGTTTCAGAATGGTGATGATGCCTCACAAGATGGTGTTAAAGCTTCCAGGGAACAAGTGGTGGTGATCGTGGTGGACATGACGGTGGTGGAAGGTGATGGTGGTGGTGATGATAGTGACGGTGATGGTGGTGATGGTGATGATGGTGGTGGGTGATAGTGATGATGGTGGTGGTGGGTGGTGGTGATGATGGTGGTGGGTGATAGTGATGATGGTGGTGGTGGGTGGTGGAGATTGTGATAATGGTGATGGTAGTGGTGGTGGAAATACTAATGGTGGTGATGACTGGTGGTGATCGTAGAGATGAGAATAATGGTGATGGTGATTGAAATAGGAATGGTGATGATGCTGGTGGTTAGGTGAGGTTTAGGAATAGCGATGAAGACGGTATAGTGACGGTGTAGGTATTGGTGATGATGATGGTGCTAAATGATAGTGAAGACGGTACTAATGATGAATAAAAAAAAGGGTGGCAAATGCTGGCAATGATGGTGGTGATGGTGATGAGAGTGATGGTGATGATTTATGGTGTTGGCGGTAGAGGCAGCGGCGGCAGTCCAACATAATGGCGCTTTCTGACAACAACAAAGGCGCGCATCTCCCCACTCATCAGATCAGCGAGAGAAAGGGAGGGAAAAAAGGGAGGAGGGAGGAAGGGTCGGCAGCCATATTGATTGAGCTAGTTAGAGTGACCAATGGGCGCGCGTGCCTCGATGACGTCACAAGGCCATGGCCACGCGCCGCTCTGGCCACTGGTCACTCCTGGGATGACGGTCTTCCTTGCCTTCCATACCTCCCTTCCTTCCTTTCTTTTCTTAACTTTCCTCTTCGCTTTTTGTCTACTCTTCTCCCCTCCTCTCTGGTTATCATTATTCCATTTCCTCTTTTTTTGCAGTTTATCTATTTCCTCTTATTTTTATCTTTTTTTCTGTGTTAATCTTAATTACATCCTGTTTAATTATCTGCACTTTCTTCCTTTTCTTTATTCATTTTCCAATCTTATCATCCTCTCCTTATCTTTTCATGTTTTTATATCTTCCTCCTTTTACTTATGAATTTTGTCCCTCGTTCTCTAACTTCTCGTTTATTTATCTTTCATTTCATCCTTCCCCTCATTGCTACTCTGTTTCGCTTAACCTGTTTCGTAATTATATTCTTCGTTAATTAAAACTGTAACACTTCAAACCTGCTTACTTTTTACAACGACTACATATATTATATAAATCGCATTTTACAGGAACTACCTCGTGTAGGTCTCACGGCCTCTTGTAGCTTCCTTATTTTCTTATGTTCTTCTTATGTTCTTACTCAATTCTGTCTGGTTACTAGATTCATCAATAAACTTGCTCTAAATAAAGAAAAAATATTTACACGTTTTGCTCTTCATTTAAATTCAAAGTATGTTTATTTTGCATTAAACTATGAAATAAAGAATTGTGCATTTATTATCCTTTTAACCAAATCTAGAAGTGTGTTATGATTTCAAGCGATGAGATTAAACTTGTAATATTGGCGTGAATTCATCTAATATTATTTTTTGTTTGTTTGTTTATTGGATGTTCTAACGTTTGGAATTCACAGTAATAAAAAAATTGTTAAAAATAATGATGACTTTCAGCTCAAACTTTAGAAGAAAAAAACATGCCACACAGACACACGCACACACGGACACACATAGTATACACACAAACCCACGCAGAGGACCAATTTACCCGGGAATCAGGCAATCTTAGGACATCACCATATAAATGAGCGCCGCCCCCCGCCATCTGCTCCTCGCTCAGGCAAATGTTGGCCGGACGTCACTGTCGCCTAAGGATGAAGTTAAAATGATGAAAATATACATTGTGTTCACTTCCTAACCATTTTTGCATCTTCATTTTCTGTTTTACTTCACAATTTGCTGACAACGTTAACGGTAAGTTCAATATGTATGATAAAACATAAAATATAATGTTTATTCACTAAAATATATTTCTTACTTTAATGAAAAAAATGGATATATAAGGGAAAAATAAATAAGTGTCTCTTGGTTAATAATTTTACCTCTAGCTAACTATTTTGGCGTATTTAAGTGCGTCAATGCAAAACATCTTCACACTTAAGATGAATCCACAGGAATCGTGTCTTTATAGCCCCTGGAATGGCATGACCACGTCCACTCAGGGACTTCATTAACAGGTCAATCAAAAGAGAGAGAGAGAGAGAGAGAGAGAGAGAGAGAGAGAGAGAGAGAGAGAGAGAGAGAGAGAGAGAGAGAGAGAGAGAGAGAGAGAGAGAGAGAGAGAGAGAGAGAGAGAGAGAGAGGAGAGAGAGAGAGAGAGAGAAAAAAAAAAAAAAAGACACGAAAGTATATATGGAGGGAAAAAAGACACAATAAAAAAAAATTCAACTTGGGAGAAAGAAAAAAAATGGAACACACGATAAAGGAAAATGGGAAAGACGCCAACACAGATTAGTGTTTATATGGCGCCTCTCGAAATTCTTACGAGAAAATCCTCAAAAGACCATAGAACACCAATTAACAAACATAACTTCTTCAAGGCGGAAAAATTAAGTCAGGAGGACAAAGATGAAAGTGAAGAAAAGAAAAGAAACGATGAATGTGATGGATGTAAGAGAGAGAGAGGAGAAGAGAGAGAGGAGAGAGAGAGAGAGAGAGAGAGAGAGAGAGAGAGAGAGAGAGAGAGAGAGAGAGAGAGAGAAGAGAGAGAGAGAGAGAGAGAGAGAGAGAGAAAGAGAGAGAGAGAGAGAGTACTTGAATGGGACGCCGTATAAGGTAATGACCACAATCAAAACATCATTGCTGTGTTGACAATGTGGCGAGTTCCTTGAGGGAGACGAGGAGGGGAGCAGTAAGGACCTATAGACGAAGAGGAGGAGGAGGAGGAGGAGGAGGAGGAGGAGGAGGAGGAGGAGGAGGAGGAGGAGGAGGAGGAGGAGTGATTAACTTCAAGAGGTCAGTGGGGAAGGCGGGAAAGCTATGTGGAGGAAATAGTTTGGTGGTGTTAAGAAAATGGAAAAAGAAAAGACTACCTGAGTGGAAGGAAAAAAGAGAGACAAAAAAAAGAAAGAAGGGAGCGTAGAAAATAGCTAAAAGGGAACGAAGAGACATAGAAAGCAAAAAAAAAAAAGAATACTCTTCCCCTAAACACTTACAACTCTAAACCCCCTCCCAAAAATGTTAAATAAGATACATAAAGTTGAATAACAAACAATTAACGGCAAGTTTATTATAGCGTGGCGAGAGAAAAATATAATGAAGCTCAAAGACACACCAAGTAAAACACTCGTAATAAAGAAAAAGAAAGAAAAAAGGCCATAAGACAGTTAGAAAAAAAATAAAAGGCAGCAAAACAAAGTGTCACACCGTAAAGGCGCCGCGATGAGGAACAATAGATAAACTTGCCGCCTCGGGATGAAAAATAGTGCTCTGAGTTTGGCATCAATATGACTTTCCTCCCTTTCCTCCTCCTCCTCCTCCTCCTCCTCCTCCTCCTCCTCCTCCTCCTCCTCCTCCTCCTCTCTTCCTCTTCCTCTTCCTCTTCCTCTTCCTCCTCCTCCTCCTCCTCCTCCTCCTCCTTCACCGCCTCATTAAAGAGTTCCAGTTAGCACACGTAACCCTCGCGCTGGGATGGTCATGTTTCCAGTCAACGTTTGTAATTTTTTTCCTACGTCAAAACGTTTCATACAAAAGCAAAACAAGACAACCCGTAGAGTCATACAATCTCTCTCTTCTCTCTCTCTCCTCTCTCTCTCTCTCTCTCTCCTCTCTCTCTCTCTCTCTCTCTCTCTCTCTCTCTCTCTCTCTCTCTCTCTCTCTCTCTCTCTCTCTCCTCTCTCTCTCTCTCTCTCTCTCTCTCTCTCTCTCTCTCTCCTCTCTTCTCCCTTCTTCATCTCTCTCCCTCTTCTCTCTCTCTTCTCTTTTCTCTTCTCTTCTCTCTCGCCTTCCTCTCTCTTCCCTCTTCTCCTCTTCTCTCTTCTCTCCTTCTCTCTCCTCGCTATCTCTCTCTTCTATCTCTCTCGACCGGAGGGCTTACGGGACAAAAAAAATGGATAAAAAATAATGTTCCCTTTAGTCGGAGGCGCTGTAGGTCCAGAAAGGGCGGGGCGGCGTATACCCCTTTCCTGTGTGAGATTTGGGGCTGGTGGCCGAGGGAACGGTGCAGAAATACTGCCATATATTATATACTGAGCAGGAAGCTGGGCGACAAGCAAGCATATAGTATACGATGTTAAACACTGGTATGTGAAGTACATTCTTAGAAAAGAAGGGTAGGAAAAGGGTAGAAAAAGGGTGTTTGTAGTGATGGAATATGTACCTTTTTTTACATTACAAAAACCCTTTTGAACCCTAAAATATACCCCTTTCCCAAACCCCCAAAAAATACCTTTTTCCCCCTTCGTCTAAAAAGGGGGAAAAAAGGGTAGATGAAGGGATAATCACAGAAATTTCCCTCCCGCCCGGACATAGGGTATAAAAAGGGAGTGATGGTGCGAGTAACAATTCTACCCTAATATACCCCTTATTTCTGAGTGTGTATGTTGAGGGAAAATGCCAAGCGAACAATAAAACGCGGGTGAATTACGAATATAAGTCCAGGATGAGTAATACTTCACCGTAATTGTAATTGTTTACTATTATTTCAACTCAGTTACTTTCTGCGGTTATTTCTGCCTCCCAATAAATACTCCCTATGGATATATTATTTTTCGTTCATCATATATTAATTGAAGTCATTGAATACTGACAAGTATATAAATCCCAGTACAGCCAAATTCCCAACATCCGACCTCCAAACATCCGACTTGTCCAAACAACCGATTTTCACACCCAATGTTTGTTTTGGCCATTTATTACTTCGTTTCAATTTTTAGAAAACATTGATTGTGCTTTATTTAGCATGAATTTTTCGCGTTACCACGGTTTTTAAAGCTGCATCTTTAGTTCTATACCATTGTCTAGTATTGGTTATGTGATATCCGAACATCCGACTATTCCAATTATCGACTACTTCGGTCCCCAAGTCGGATAATAAATAGCTGTAATCATCTGATGCTATAGAAAATTCTAGTAGATTTATATTTTCAATCGGGGAAATTATAAAACCAACTTAAGGAAAAAAACGGAGACCACTAACATGTGTACACGGCGCCAAGCTCTTCTGCTTTTCCAATGATGTCGTTACAGAGTGAAAGAAGCTTCCACCATTTGGAGTTCTGTGTAACATAATACATTATCTCCAGAAACATAGTATACTCGTCCACCATTTCCTGCAACAAGGTTTCCGATAAGGCGATACAACTCAGCTTTGACTAGAGATTATTTGAGTTAAGAATGTTTAGCCTTAGGGACAGACCACCTAGTTTGGACTAGAGTCTGCGTGGTCTGTAGTTCCATGTCATTCTATGTGATTAAGATATATTATTGTTTTGATTTTCCACACCATTTGTAGCCGGACCAACACACCAGGTACAGTTTGTGGGCTTTGAGCTACGTCTTTTTATCTATTTTTTATTTTTGCCCTTAGCCAATCCTTTCTGATCTAAAAATAAATAAAACAAAAAAAGGTATGGTCAGGAGGGCTCGAGATTTGAAAAAAGGTGCAAAAAAAAGGTGTTGACAATTTATTTCGATTCCCATCTAGTCAACCATTTGGTCAAGGCAAGGGTGAACGCGTCCCCTCGTCCCTCCCTGACACCATTACCACCGCCTCCCGCAACGCACCCACCTCCACCTCCTCATCGCAACCTCTGCCGCGTTAAGGCCTCGTTCCATGGCGGTAACACTAATGCAACACCCACACCACATACATGAAGAGGTGACACAAGGCACGCATAGACAAAAAAGCACTTCCAGGCAGCAGACAGCGTGGTGGAGGCTGATGTCGGGGTTGTGAGTCCGTCTGGCAGGCGCGTGTCCGTCAATCTGATCACAAGTTTGACAGACAACACTGGACGACGCGCGCCTCACTGCCCTCCTCCCACCCAGAATTTCCTCCCACTTATTTTTATCCTCACTCGGTATTTTTTCGTCTTGTCTCCATACCGAGTAGATACACCAGACCAGTGATACTTGGCACACATTCCATCCAGAATACCTGGCAGGCGCCCATGGATATGTGTGTGGATTTTATAAGACTTTTCTCCGCACAAGGATTCAGTGGTCACCGGTAAGAGGCTGGAGTCGCGGCGCCGGGCAACAAGGCCATATACCATTGTATCCTCACGTGGTAAAGAGACTCTGACGACTGGGTATCATAAGAGCTAAAGTTGCTCCTCTATTATATCGTCTCGCACGTCTTGGGTAATCGTCTCGGAAGGGACAAAGTTAAAGAGATAAAAAGGCTTCATCACTGTAAGTAGGCGAATCCATTTTGGTGGCTGGATGTAACGACTTTGATCTACGAGCTTAATGTCCTGCCCTGACCCTGTGACGAGCCCTGTTCCC
This sequence comes from Chionoecetes opilio, assembly GCA_016584305.1. Classification (NCBI taxonomy): domain Eukaryota; kingdom Metazoa; phylum Arthropoda; class Malacostraca; order Decapoda; family Majidae; genus Chionoecetes; species Chionoecetes opilio. Next base: position 79,849 of record JACEEZ010007184.1, read on the forward strand.
CAACGCCCCCCGCCGCCCCTCCTCCTCCATCGCCTGCACCATCACCACTATCATCACACTTCCAAAAGATGCTCGTTTCCAGACATTGGTTTATTTGTTTCTGTTTTTGGTTTTCCTCAATGCTCCTTACAGACTCAGCTACACAGGACTAACGACCATTTATCTACTTACTATTATCTCGACTATTATCTCCAGGACTAACTTACTATTATCTCGACTATTATCTCCAGGACTAACTTACTATTATCTCGACTATTATCTCCAGGACTAACTTACTATTATCTCGACTATTATCTCCAGGACTAACTTACTATTATCTCGACTATTATCTCCAGGACTAACTTACTATTATCTCGTGCGCCCAAGATGAAGTGAATGTCTCACTCAATATTCATTATTCCCACGTTAATTTTACACGATGTCATATTAATTTATTTATGCTTTGGAACCTTTTGGAACCTAATATGATATCTAAAACATTTCGCGCGAGCACCAGACATTTCCCTAGGCAAGATCAAGGAGAATAAAGGATGAATGTTGCAATGTTCGCATACTTTATTTAGTTATCCTACAACCTCCTTCATTTTCCTTGCTTAGCTTGCTTATTTCCTCCCCTTCCTCCTTCCCCTTATCCACCCGCGCCGCGCCGGTTCATCCCTCAACATATCAAATAATTTAAACCCACCAAGAACGACTCACAACTTGCCCAATTAATCTTCGTAATTGTGCTGAGGTAAAAAATATGCACATAGTTTTAGAGATGTAAGTCGGCTTGGTTCGCTTCACTAATTGTGAGAAAAATACAGCTTATGTAAAACACGGAGGGTAAAGAAGAAAAATCTTTTGCAATCAATTATAATGATGTTTAACTATTAGTGGGAGCTTTGTTTGACCTCCTGAAGCAGTGGTTGTCGAGGCCTCATTATCGGTCGTGTCTGTTCCGGGGAGTGTGGTCTGCAGCATCAGGCGTGTCCAGCGTTACCTCTACATCCCCGCAGCAGGCCTTCTCTTGCCCCTCACTCTTGCCCTTATCTACCTGTTTGTTCATTTACCTACATTTTGTTACAGAATTTTTAGATCTCATGGTGAACTGATGACAATTTGTGAATATGTGGACGAATGAGTGAGTGAGTGGACGAATGAGTGAGTGAGTGGACGAGTGAGTGAGTGAGTGGACGAATGAGTGAGTGAGTGGACGAATGAGTGAGTGAGTGGACGAGTGAGTGAGTGAGTGGACGAATGAGTGAGTGAGTGGAAGAATGAGTGACTGAGTGGACGAATGAGTGAGTGAGTGGACGAGTGAGTGAGTGAGTGGACGAATGAGTGAGTGAGTGGAAGAATGAGTGAGTGAGTGGACGAATGAGTGAGTGAGTGGACGAGTGAGTGAGTGAGTGGACGAATGAGTGAGTGAGTGGACGAATGAGTGAGTGAGTGGACGAATGAGTGAGTGAGTGGACGAGTGAGTGAGTGGAAGAATCAGTGAGTGAGTGGACGAGTGAGTGAGTGAGTGGACGAATGAGTGAGTGAGTGGACGAATCAGTGAGTGAGTGGACGAATGAGTGAGTGAGTGGACGAATGAGTGAGTGAGTGGACGAATCAGTGAGTGAGTGGACGAATGAGTGAGTGAGTGGACGAATGAGTGAGTGAGTGGACGAATGAGTGAGTGAGTGGACGAATGAGTGAGTGAGTGGACGAATCAGTGAGTGAGTGGACGAATCAGTGAGTGAGTGGACGAATGAGTGAGTGAGTGGACGAATGAGTGAGTGAGTGGAAGAATGAGTGAGTGGACGAATCAGTGAGTGAGTGGAAGAATGAGTGAGTGGACGAATGAGTGAGTGAGTGGAAGAATGAGTGAGTGGACGAATCAGTGAGTGAGTGAAGAATGAGTGAGTGGACGAATGAGTGAGTGAGTGGAGAATGAGTGAGTGGACGAATCAGTGAGTGAGTGGAAGAATGAGTGAGTGGACGAATGAGTGAGTGAGTGGAAGAATGAGTGAGTGGACGAATCAGTGAGTGAGTGGAAGAATGAGTGAGTGGACGAATGAGTGAGTGAGTGGAAGAATGAGTGAGTGGACGAATCAGTGAGTGAGTGGAAGAATGAGTGAGTGGACGAATCAGTGAGTGAGTGGAAGAATGAGTGAGTGGACGAATCAGTGAGTGAGTGGACGAATCAGTGAGTGAGTGGACGAATCAGTGAGTGAGTGGAAGAATGAGTGAGTGGACGAATCAGTGAGTGAGTGGAAGAATGAGTGAGGTGGGACGAATCAGTGAGTGAGTGGAAGAATGAGTGAGTGGACGAATCAGTGAGTGAGTGGAAGAATGAGTGAGTGGACGAATCAGTGAGTGAGTGGAAGAATGAGTGAGTGGACGAATCAGTGAGTGAGTGGAAGAATGAGTGAGTGGACGAATCAGTGAGTGAGTGGAAGAATGAGTGAGTGGACGAATCAGTGAGTGAGTGGAAAGAATGAGTGAGTGGACGAATCAGTGAGTGAGTGGAAGAATGAGTGAGTGGACGAATCAGTGAGTGAGTGGAAGAATGAGTGAGTGGACGAATCAGTGAGTGAGTGGAAGAATGAGTGAGTGGACGAATCAGTGAGTGAGTGGAAGAATGAGTGAGTGGACGAATCAGTGAGTGAGTGGAAGAATGAGTGAGTGGACGAATCAGTGAGTGAGTGGAAGAATGAGTGAGTGGACGAATCAGTGAGTGAGTGGAAGAATGAGTGAGTGGACGAATCAGTGAGTGAGTGGAAGAATGAGTGAGTGGACGAATCAGTGAGTGAGTGGACGAATCAGTGAGTGAGTGGAAGAATGAGTGAGTGGACGAATCAGTGAGTGAGTGGACGAATCAGTGAGTGAGTGGACGAATCAGTGAGTGAGTGGAAGAATCAGTGAGTGAGTGGACGAATGAGTGAGTGAGTGGACGAATGAGTGAGTGAGTGGACGAGTGAGTGAGTGAGTGGACGAGTGAGTGAGTGAGTGGACGAATGAGTGAGTGAGTGGACGAGTGAGTGAGTGAGTGGACGAGTGAGTGAGTGAGTGGACGAATCAGTGAGTGAGTGGACGAATCAGTGAGTGAGTGGACGAGTGAGTGAGTGAGTGGACGAATCAGTGAGTGAGTGGACGAATCAGTGAGTGAGTGGACGAGTGAGTGAGTGAGTGGACGAATGAGTGAGTGAGTGGACGAGTGAGTAAGTGAGTGGCCGAGTGAGTAAGTGAGTGGCCGAGTGAGTAAGTGAGTGGACGAATCAGTGAGTGAGTGGACGAATGAGTAAGTGAGTGGACGAGTGAGTGAGTGAGTGGACGAATGAGTAAGTGAGTGGAAGATTGAGTGAATTGGAGAGAACTGAAACTCGAGAAATGCCAGTGGTCGCTGGCAGTTTTAACTCAAAGGTTGGTCTACTGTGTTTTCCCTCCGCGACTAATATTTTTCATAAATCAATTTCGCGATAAATATTGATGCACCGCATCTGAATACTAAAAAAGAACGTTCTTCTGTTGTTCTAGTAAGTGTATGCATGACATGCATTACGATTGAACGTTCTAAGATAGCAATTTAATGCAAATTACTCGCCTCGAGTATCAAAGCTTAATATATTTTTTACATGTATATTGTGGCATGTAAAATTTGGGCGATGTTCACACTGTTTTCTAAGACAGTACTGCTGCGTCTGGCAAACGCTTGTCAAAATACAATAAGCAATGCCTTGGAAAAACGAAGAATAAAGAATGCCGAAATCGGCTTGTTGCTGCGACAATGTAGGTTATAATTGTGGAGGCGACACGCCGCGGCGGGGAGTGGTGGCGGGGAGATTGTGGCGGGGAGATTGAATCAAAACATTGCTACTTCACGCGTCGACTCATTGCACTTCCAGGCTTTCTATCTGATTGATACACAATAATAACAGGAACATATGACTGCCTAGGTATAGATAACTTCTAAACATACGTTATTGACTGTATAATATCATAGAGTAACATTTACCTCGCCTCCTCAACTATAACCTACTTGGTTATTTGGTTAAATACATGTTTTACAGAATCAGGCTTCTATACAATATACATATAGAAGAAAATCGTTCTTAATATTATACTTTTGTGTTTTAAGTGCAGTGGAATAAGCCCATATTTTTCTTTCAAGTTGACCAACTTTTCACCAAATTGTGAGTTAAAACTGCCAGCGACCACTGGCATTTCGGAGTTGCAGTTCTCTCTAATTAGAAAAGAATGCATGCAGATGGGGGCCATTATGCATAGCTATATATAGTGAATGAATAAGTGCAATGCTAGATGAGGACATGCATGAGAAAAAAAGGAAAGCAAAAAAGCGAAACGTGGACACACACACAGCTACACGCACACACACAACACACACAACACATACACACACACACACACACACACACAGTAGGCAAGCAGGCAAGCACAATGGACTAAAAACAAACAAGGCTAACATAAAGCAAACGAAGGCCCGCGGTCGGTGCATGGGGGCTCGCCAAAATTGCACATGATAAAAATGCCTCGCCAAACATGAGACGCCGAGTTGGTAAAGCAGTGACGATCAAATATGTATCATCAAATCAAGCAATTATACGTGAGGGAGGGAAACTATATATCGCATTTGACCTGAAAACACGGTAACTGGGAACATATATGGGGTGGAGGGAAGGGAGAGAGGATGGATATATGCTCTCTCTCTCTCTCTCTCTCTCTCTCTCTCTCTCTCTCTCTCTCTCTCTCTCTCTCTCTCTCTCTCTCTCTCTCTCTCTCTCTCTCTCTCTCTCTGACTGCCTGCTGGTCTATGTCCTTGTCTTTATCTGAGAGGTGCTCGTAATATCACTCCAAGACGGCGCTGACGGAGGGCCCCTCAGATGGTAAGTGCGCCTCGCTACGGCCTCCTTGTCTCCCCTCTCGCGGGGCCATTTTACGGAACAGACAAGAATTTTAAGATTTAGACATTAAGGGTGAAAGATAACGCATGGAACTTCTCGCATGAGTGAGTCTGCAGACGCCACTTATCTCGTCGAAGGTTCTCACACACACACACACACACACACACGCACACACACACACACACAGACACATACACACACACACACACACACACACACAGACACAGACACAGACACAGACACAGACACACACACACACACACACACACACACACATGCACACACACGTAAATGAAGAGATAAACGAGTGTTTGTTTACGTGTGTTAATCATTTTCATTATCATCATCTGTCTGATTTATGTCTGTCTTGAATGCAACCAGTGCAAGAAATATTTGTTTCGTTTATACTTTTATCCTTTTAGCTTCATACTATCTTTTTTAAATCTGAAAAATCTTCCCCATTTTTTTAAAGATATTTGTATCTTCCTCCTCTTTCATAAATTTAGTTCTCCCTTCCTTTCTTTTTTCTTCATTCGGTCTACCCTCTCTGCCGTCCTCTTTCCCCTCCCTCTCCCTCGCCCTTTCTCTTCTTAACTTCGTCCCTCTCCCTCCCCTTACTGGCCGTCGGAAAATGAAGAATAGCCCCATTTTGGACACTTAGTCTAATGTCTCCCAGTTGCTCCTCTAATGTACATGACGAGTGCTTTTACGCTGCGCCCATTCTTCAGGCGTTGGTCCTACGGGAAAAGAGGAGACCGAGGGGTGTGAATGTGTGTGTGAGAGAAAGAGAGAGGAGAGCTGTGGTGTGCAGAAGGGTTAAGAGGACAATGAATGTTAGACAAGAGTGCATGGGCAAAAAGACCTGAAAGTATGAATACTGTACGTGCGTGCGTGCATGTGTGAAGAGAGAGAGAGAGAGAGAGAGAGAGAGAGAAGAGAGAGAGGAGAGAGAGAGGAAGAGAGAGAGAAAAGGGAGGAGAGAGGAGAGAGAGAGAGAGAGAGAGAGAGAGAGAGGAGAGAGAGAGAGAGAGAGAGAGAGAGGAGAGAGAGAGGGAGAGGGAGAGAGAGAGAGATGGTATAGGAAGGGAAGGGGAGGGTTGTGGGTGAGCAGACGAGGAGCACCAGGGAGAGGATGGGAGGCCGTTGGTGGCGGGTCTGCAGGAGACAAGAGTTGGTGTCGCCTTCAGTGACACTTCCTGAGTGATCACTTGGGGTGGGAGAGACGAGGAAGGCGTCAGGAGGCAGAGAAGGAGGAGGAGCAGGAGCAGAAGGAGGAGACGCGATGGGATGGTGAGGGTGGGAAAAAGATGGGGCGGAGCAGGGTTTTGGGGAGATGGGTGAGGGGAATAGCTGGTGGTGAGGGAGGGTATAGGGGGGGAGAGCCAGGCACGCCCCACCCACCAGCCCGCCACTAGATAAGGCGTCTCTCCCTCACTCTTCATCCATCAATTTCTACTAAATTTTTCATTCTCCATTTTTTCTTCACAGGCGTGTGTTTGCAGTTTCCGCGCTCAAACAACAAACTACCAAACTTATATTACTTATAAAAAACACGTTAATGTAAAAAATAAAGCAAGTAAGCTACATTTCTACGTATCTGGAGGATTGTAAATGTTTTCGACACTATCTATAATGATCCAATGTTTTCACCTAAACAAATAGATTCATAGTGTTTCATCATCGCCTTATCACCCTCTTTAACCCCCCCCCCCCTCCTATTTCCCTCCCTTCTCCAGCGCTCCTTCAGGTCCCTCTGGTCTCTACGGCTCGTGACGTTTCATTAATTTCTCTGACGAGTGAAAAAAATAAGCTTAAAACCAAAAGCTAATCATACAGTAGCGGCCGTGACGTGGCTGGCACTGAGCCCTGAGGGGGAGTGGGTGGTGAGCGATCAGCCCGGCCTATGAGACGACCGCCCACCCCCACCACGACCTGCCGTACACCCCACCACACTCCCCCTGCGGCGCCTGACAACCTGACATTACCCAATACAGCCTTGGTGTGTTTTTATTTGATTTTCTTATTCTTCTTCCTTACCAGTTACAAAACAAAGAAAATGAAGAACGATAATGCAGCTGCGTCCATTCAAGTTTATCTGTATGCATGATTTGTGTTAGTATATCTGTGACTACTTATTTTGCATCTTAGTTTGCACTGTTTCAATACACAAAAAGCAGTGACAAATGTAGGTTAGTTTGAGAATACAAATCCCCTAATGTACCTTTCTTATTGTTTTAGAATGCAAACAGGAAGAAGAGGAGGGGTGAAGGAAAGGGAGGGATGGAGGGTGAGGGAAGAACAAGGGACAGAGGAAAGGGGGGTGGTGAGGGAGTGAGGGAGGCAGGCTGGTGCTCCCTATCATCCCGCCGACGGACACACAGGCGGCCGTCTTTGTGGCAACGTCTAGACCAGCTGACATGGCCCCGGTGCCGTCTGGCTGACGTGGCCCCCTGCGGTCCATTGTGGCCCCTGGACGCCACAAATTGCATATTACCGCCTCAAAATCATTACACTTCGTCTCCTTTCACGAGTGTGTGCCAGACTCACTCTTGCGAAAGACGGGGATGCGGCTCTTTTTCGCTCAGGGACTACCTTTGATTCTGAATAATGTAATTTTAAAATGACGTTATTAGTGGTTGAAAAGAAGAATTTCGGAGGAGTGTAGAGCGCCGTGGAGTGGAGAATGGCTGGCTTTACGTCCTCAGCTAGGCGGAATATTTGCTCATTTGGACAGGGACGGACAAGAGCTGGCGCGGTATATCA
>JACEEZ010007184.1:102500-107500 GCA_016584305.1 Chionoecetes opilio
CAATGCAGTCATACTTCCTTTAAGATTACAAATGTTTCTTCAAGTTACCAAAATTGTCGTCACTTCATTTGCAGATCATGATTCAATGTTAATACTTCTCCCCTCTCACATTCACGTGTGTAATGTTGGGAAAGTGTACTGAGTTGGTGGTGGTGGTGGTGGGTGGTGTGAGAGGCTGAAGGCTGCCGCTCCTCGACAAGTGCTGCCATCTGTTGACGAAAAGTTGAATCACGACCCAACTTTCTCATCTTGTCTGCAGCTATGCCGGGGTGACTCAAGTGTTTCTCTGGCCTGATGTTTTCTTAGGGGTTTCTTATTTCTATTCATATTTTTCAATACAAGATTATAAACAGACGAAATCGTTTTCTCATTGAAGACTATTTCCTCTACATTTCAATCTACGGCTAATGACGAATATTTCTATTGACTCTTAATAAATCAACGCAATATATATGACGCTTTATATTAGAGCCTCTCAGTTTATTCATACTAGGGGGTTTATACTTACCTTACCAAATCATCAACGTAGCCACGAGAGAGAGAGAGAGAGAGAGAGAGAGAGAGAGAGAGAGAGAGAGAGAGAGAGAGAGAGAGAGAGAGAGAGAGAGAGAGAGAGAGAGAGAGAGAGAGAGAGAGAGAGAGAGAGAGATACACATAACACTGTGAATATATTTCTTATTACCAACATACTCCTTATATTAACTCTATATAGACACGAAATTTTACACCCAAACAAGCGTATAGCAATGTATATAAGACTAATTCATTACTGATATATAATTTCACGCACACTTACAAACAAGTGCCTGAACTTACTTCCCTTTGAACTGATCAGAAGAGCCAGCCGGACAAGGGAAGGGGGAAGGAGAAGGAGCGGAGAAGTGGAGGGAATGAGACGGGATGAATGAGAGGAAGAGTAAAGGCGGGAAGAGGAGAAGAGGGTGAAAGAGGCAGCATAGAGAAGAAGATGAAGAGCAAAGGCAAGAGAGGAGAAGGAGGGAAGAGGCAACAGAGAGAAGAAGATGAAGGGTAAAGGCGGGAAGAGGAGAGGAGGGGGAAATAGGCAGCAGAGAGAAGAAGAGGAAGAGAAAAGGCAGGAGAAGAGAAGGAGGGAAGAGGCAACAGAGAGAAGATGAAGAGCAAAGGCAGGAGAAGAGAAGGAGGGAAGAGGCAGCAGAGAGAAGAAGATGAAGAGTATAGACAGGAGATGAGAAGGAGAGAAGAGGCAGCAGAGAGAAGAAGAGGAAGAGCAAAGGCGGGAAGAGGAGAGGAGGGGGAAAGAGGCAGCAGAGAGAAGAAGAGGAAGAGTTGGATGGGATGGGAGGGTCATGGGGGTATAATCTCCATGGGCTGTCGTGATGCACGTCCATTTCTTCCCCAGAGAGCGAAGTTTTCTGCCCCTCGTCCCCTTACACAGCCTCTGTCAACCCCTCAAGTCCACTAGCTCACACCCCTTTCCCCCAACCCCTTACCCCGTGTGTGTGTGTGTGTGTGTGTGTGTGTCTGCTCCCTTCCCTTACTTCACACCACTACCTAACACCTGTTTAAAGCACCGCCATCAACACCATAGCCACCACCTTCACCATAACCATTACATTCATCACCATCACCACCACCAGACTACCATTCACACACACGTCCCAAACCTCTCTCACCAATACACTTATAATAACACGACCACAATATTCACCATAACCTCTATTAAAAAAAAGTTCCACTAAATACACCATCGCTATCACCACTGTCACACACCCACGTTCGACCCCCAACACCCAACGACCTTCAACACCCCGTCATAACACCTAATTAACGATGTCCACTGAGCAAGGTAACGCGAGAGAGAGAGAGAGAGAGAGAGAGAGAGAGAGAGAGAGAGAGAGAGAGAGAGAGAGAGATGAGAGAGGGGAGAGAGAGAGAGAGAGAGAGAGAGAGAGAGAGAGGAGAGAGAGAGAGAGAGAGAGAGAGAGAGAGACGTCCAGGGGGGGATGAGAAAAAATCTAAAACAAAGGGTTGAGTATCATGTGTCGTCGAGGCTCAGGGTATCACGTTGGGTATACTGTTACTTCGCCCTAATCAACCTCACCGGGAGCTGCCCAGGGCGAGAGGAAGGCAAAAGAGTACCAAAGAAAAAGAAAAAAAGAAAGCGAACAGAGAGAGAGAGAGAGAGAGAGAGAGAGAGAGAGAGAGAGAGAGAGAGAGAGAGAGAGAGAGAGAGAGAGAGAGAGAGAGAGGGGGAGAGAGGAGGAGAGAGAGAGGAGAAGAGAGGAGAAGAGGAGGAGAGAGAGGAGAGAGAGAGAGAGAGAGAGAGAGAGAGAGAGAGAGAGAGAGAGAGAGGAGAGAGAGAGAGGAGAGAGAGAGAGAGAGAAAAGGGGGGGGGGAAATTAAAGGAGTACCTGAATTCCTCTTAATACCTGCCTGCCACTTCCTTGCTCCTCCTCCTCCTCCTCCTCCTCCTCCTCCTCCTCCTCCCTGTCCTCACTCTTTGGCTACTCATCCTTCCTTTCTTCCTGTTTTCTCCGTTCCCTCTCACCCTCCCTCCCTCACCTCTCCCTCCAAGCCACTTCTGGGCGGTGTTAATTAGCAATCGATCCTGCAAGGGGGAGGTGGGGGGCGGTCAGGGCGGGATGGAGAGGGGGAGGAAATGATTGTGTGGGAGGAGGAGGGGAAGGAGGAGGTAGTGGACACGTGGAAGAGCATCATGGACAAGTGGTCGAATCTCTGTCTCTGTCTCTGTCTCTGTCTCTGTCTCTGTCTCTGTCTCTGTCTCTGTCTCTGTCTCTGTCTCTGTCTCTGTCTCTGTCTCTGTCTCTGTCTCTGTCTCTGTCTCTGTCTCTGTCTCTGTCTCTGTCTCTGTCTCTGTCTCTGTCTCTGTCTCTGTCTCTGTCTCTGTCTCTGTCTCTGTCTCTGTCTCTGTCTCTCTCTCTCTCTCTCTCTCTCTCTCTCTCTCTCTCTTTCTCTGTCTCTGTCTCTCTCTCTCTCTCTCTCTCTCTCTCTCTCTCTCTCTCTCTCTCTCTCTCTCTCTCTCTCTCTCTCTCTCTCTCTCTCTCTCTCTCTCTCTCTCTCTCTTTCTCTCTCTCTCATGCGCACAAACATCCTCAATGCGATTTATCCCAATATAAGAAAGTTATGATCAAGTTGAGGTCACGTGTGAGGAAGGATTAAACGAAAGAGCATATGCACACACACAGACAGACAGACAAATTAATGTGAAAGTATGGCTCCCTAAATTCCTCGTTGGTCGTCATTGGCATAATTTTAAAAAAGGCTTAAAATATTTTCTTGCGATAAATCAATTCCCTCGTCAAAGGTTCCCGCACGGCCTTGAGTCGCTTATGGAGGAAACAGGAGCGTATCATTATACTGATGGATGATGGTCCGCAGTATTTATTAAGTGTAATGATTGAGGCCGATACCAAGGCGCCCAGAGGCAGGCAGGCGTGATGAAAAATGCTCTCCCTGACATCTGACTTTAAAACGCGGCGGCCTTTCTTTACAGTAAACTTCATATATATGGAAAATATAATATAATCACTATGTGGACAATTAATGTTAGGCATATAAATGGTGAGGTTTTTTTCTTTTAAGTGTGTGTGTGTTGAGGGAAACCCAATTTTCAACATTTTGTGCGCGTAGTGTGGCAACTCTTGTGTTCCCTGTCCGAAGTCTGTCAACTCTGAGGGGATGAGATGCAACTCTACCGGGTAAATTGCTTCTTAATAGACTATAGACTTCACAGCCTCCCTTCTCCCCTCTCTGTCCCCTTGTTCGGATTGTTACACCGTTACAATATTTCCTCCTTGACTCTATGATACATATGAGGACAAACACCAGTGATATTTGTTTATGGTTCCTACGATTGATTAGTTGATTGCTATCCTTAAGTCTGGAAGGAGGCTGAATACATCGTTGGTGTGGCGTGTTGACTGGCCATTCTTCTCCCTCCAGTCTCCACACTCCCTCTCTCTACCTCTCTATCAGCTCTACATCAAAGCTTCGCACTCCCCCCTCCACTCCTCTCCTCTCTCCTTGGTCCTGCACACACGAGACCAGCCTCACTCCTGCCTCCCTTGCAACACCAGTCTGGTCTCTCACTGCTGCCATCGCCATTGTTTTAACGTCCATTAATCAATACACGATCAAGGTGCAAAGAATAATTCAGTTACGGAAATCGAAGTTGCAACGCAGATGAATCCCAAAAGGCCGCTTATGGTTCCGTTCTGATTCCAGCCACTTTAAAGGCGAGAATGTTTTGTCTTTCAGGTGGCGGCAGCGGCGGCGCCTTGGAAACAGAGCACGTGGGAGCCACAATCACTTGAGAAATGGTGCTGTCCGACCCAAATGTTGCTTCTGGGCGTGGCGCGAAGAGGGAGAAAGGGTGGTGGTGGTGGTGGTGGTGGTGGTGGTGGTGGTGGTGGTGGTGGTGGTGGTGGTGGTGGTGGTGGTGGAAATGGTGGTGATGGTTCTTCTTATGGAAAAGATGGTGCTGGGACTAGTGATGGTGATGGAGATGGTGGCATATGATAGTGTTGTTCCTTGTTTTGGTTCTGGTTGTATGGTGGTGGTGGTGGTGGTGGTGGTGGTGGTGGTCGAGGTTAGTACTTTAGGAGGAGGAAAAAAGTTTGATGAGAGGAAAATAAGAAAAAAGTTTAAGCTGAACATTCTCCTCCTCACAGTCCTATCACAGCATTCTTGAAGGCAGGAACCACCACTAGCCAACACCTTCACTAGAAATGATATGAAATTCTGTTATTGTTGTCACGTTTGTCTCATTATTGTCAATGAAAGAATAAATATGTTCTTTAGCATTATCGATATAGGGACCCTGGGTGACGGGGGGGGGGGGGGGAGGAGGAGAGGAGGAGGAGGAGGAGGAGGAGGAGGAGGAGGAGGAGGAGGAGGGGAGAGGAGGAGGAGGAGGAGGAGGAGGAGGAGGAGGAGGAGGAGAAGAAGAGGAGGAGGAGAAGGAGAAGGAGAAGGAGGAGGAGTAGGAGGAAGAAGAA
>JACEEZ010007184.1:112500-120000 GCA_016584305.1 Chionoecetes opilio
CACCGTTATCTTACCCTCATCCTCACCTCAACCTCATCCCCACCTCACCCTCATCCCCACCTCATCCCCACCTCACCCTCACCCTTATCCCCACCTTACCCTTATCCCCACCTCATCCCCACCTCACCCTCACCCTTATCCCCACCTCACCCTCATCCCCATCCCCACCTCATCTCCCCCTCACCCTCATCCCCACCTCAACCTCATCCCCACCTCACCCTCATCCCCACTTCATCTCATCTCCTCATCCTCTCACCAATTATATTATCTGAAGACAAAACGCCATTACCAAATCATCTGCATCTTGACCGAGAACACAACACGACCATCCCCCCCTAAATCGACCTCAACGTCCCACGACCTCCCCCCAAACCCCAGAAAACGACCTCAACGTGCCACAACCTCCCTATAAACCCCAGAAAACGACCTCAACATGCCACAACCTCCTCATAAACACCAGAAAACGACCTCAACATGCCACAACCTCCCTCTAAACACCAGAAAACGACCTCAACGTGCCACAACCTCCTCATAAACACCAGAAAACGACCTCAACGTGCCACAACCTCCCCACAAACACCAGAAAACGACCTCAATATGCCACGACCTCTCCCCAAACCCCAGAAAACGACCTCAACGTGCCACGACCTCCCCTTAAACCCCAGAAAACGACCTCAACGTGCCACGACCTCCCCTTAAACCCCAGAAAACTACCTCAACGTGCCACAACCTCCCTCTAAACCCCAGAAAACGACCTCAACGTGCCACGACCTCCCCTTAAACCCCAGAAAACTACCTCAACGTGCCACAACCTCCCTCTAAACCCCAGAAAATGACCTCAACGTGCCACAACCTCCCTCTAAACCCCAGAAAACGACCTCAACGTGCCACAACCTCCCTCTAAACCCCAGAAAACGACCTCAACGTGCCCCAACCTCCCTATAAACACCAGAAAACGACCTCAACGTGCCACAACCTCCCTCTAAACCCAAGAAAACGACCTCAACGTATCAAAGTGACCCATATTACTCCTTAAGCCACGACCCTAATATTCTACACGACCTCCATCCTGCACGTTCATCACAGGGGCTCATCACATAGCCGCTCAGCCATCCCTCACCATCTGGAGCCTCACACGCCAAGAATAAAATAAGAAAATAGAAGAAAAAAAACTGAACACTTAGCTTAACCACAAACGTGACGTCACTAAGAAAAATGTCGAGTTTTCTAAAATGTAATGGCCATGTTTATTTTTTTTTAATTTTGAGATTCCTTGTAAAAAGAACGTTCCTTCTGAATGTGTGTATTTTTGTGTCCCTCAAAAGATAAGATAAAAGGCATTTGCTGATTTGAAGAGAAAAAACATATTTATAGGCTGAAATTAACATATTAACCCAACACAAAAATGTATACTACTCTCCAGGATGAACTTTGTGTTGACTTTCTAATATGAAGAGTAATCGATTTTGTTGAACTTAAAAGGACCATAAGAAATATCTCATAAATTCCAGATTATCGCGAAGAAAGATGCATGAGGAGGCGAGCACTTCAATCAAGGAACAAACTATACGCGTTGAGGTGGTGAGTGCATTCGTCAGTTCGTCAGCATCAGTCAGACGTGACTCCTAAATTCTGCGTTGATCCTGCGTTTATGGCTCATGTTTTGTTATATTTCATTCTCTGAAACAGACTGAATCAAGACAAACCTTCGCTTATACCATAAAACTTACGTGTCTTTCCTAAACTTTAACGATTGTAACTCTGCTGAGCCAGGGACGCACTTTGCTTTATTCATTAAAAGACATCATCATAAGTTAGACTTTAAAATTTTATTACATGGCTTTATCATAAGACCTTCTACAATCATAAAGCTGATTTCAAATGAATTTTCAGTGATCATATTATTTATATATATAATTGTCTTCGTGTGTCTCAGTTTTCTAGCTGTGTTTTGTTGGTTATGATGTGGTCATTAACGTTAGATTGTCTTGCTCCCATTCACTATGCCCTCGACCCATTTTGACCTGCCACCACTTCGGGCAAGCACTGCCTCGACCTCGACTCCGGCAGCCTGCCTCCTCGCCTCCCGCTGTTGAGGTAGCAATAACCCCCAATTACGGTAATCACAGGTGGAGGCGGGAGGTGCGTGGAACCGGGAGGATATTGACATTACCGCTGGCCTCCAGGCTCCCTCCTTCGCCCCTCTGTTAGTTTTATTATGTGCACCAAATTGAGGGAGCGCCCTTGTGTCCTGTGATTGGTGAATGCGGCCTTCGTGACGGGATCCCATTGGCGCATAGGTTTGCTTTTGCAGTGAGAAACGCTCTGATTAGTAGGATATTTATACGAGGCTCCGCGAGAGTATTAGATTTTTTTCGAGGGTCCGCGTATTTTTTCGATATGGCTGTTGTTTTACCCTTTGAAAAGTTCCCGTAGAGATCGTCTAACCCTGCCTCCATTTTCTATTATGTATGGCCTCTTCTCGATGCATTCAATTTCCAAACAGGAAGGCTTTAATTATCAGTACACGGTATTGATTAAGTCTCCCTGGTCATTACAGTTTCACGAACTTTACCAACTTTAGTAGAGGGTGATTACAGCGGCTCGCCTTTTTCTTTCTACAAATGAGGTTTTGACAGGCCTATGTTATGAAACGGAGAGATAAAATGAATATGAATATTATGGTATATCTACTGACCCACGGCCTCATCTTTTGTACATACTAAGGGACTGGCCAAGGGGAAAAAAGCTAGAAGAAAGAAAAAAACGCTAAGGAATTAACAAAAAGACCGCTGACTACGCGCTGGACACGATCAACATCAACGATCAACAGCTGCTACCCTCCGGAAAGAGATTAGAGCTTATAAAGCACGATCTTAGGGTAAAGCTGGGACCTTACACACTACACACACCCCATCTCCTTACTTAAGGGGGACAGTAACTTCTCGTATTTGTCAATGAAAAACCCTTTAGCAGGAATCGAACGCGGGATCACAGAGGGGATCTTACCACTAAGCCACATGCACGGGCAGTGTGTATGTGTGTGTGTGTGTGTGTGTGACTGAGAACACATGGATAGCTGTGTCCCCGCGGCTGGAGAAGGGCACGTGTGATGGGTTGCTATTGACAGGTGATGGGCAGGTGTGGGGCAGATGGAGCCCGGTCATATTCCCCCCTGGACATATTCCCCTCTAGACAGTTTCCCCTGTGGAAGTTATTTCCCCTGGATGTATTTGATAGCACTATGTTATGATAACGAAACACTGACCGAAACCATTGCTGATCAAAGGTTAGGTTAGGTTAGGTTAAGTTAGGTTTAGTTAGTTTTACTGATACTTTTTCTTCTGCCAAATTCCTTTTATACGATAAATAAATAAGGGGGGAAATGTCTGGAGGGGGAAATGTCCAGGAGGGGAAGATGTCCAGGGGGGGAATTAGTCAGGGGGGGAAATGTTCAGGGGGGAAATGTCCTACACTCGGGGCAGATACACGGAGGACGCAGGGATGTGGTGCGGCACAGTGATGGCGTATTGAGTGGGTGTGGTGTCTTGGTGGTGTGGTGCAGGTGTGGTGTCTTGGTGGTGTGGTGCAGGTGTGGTGTGTTGGTGTTGTGGTGCAGGTGTGGTGTCTTGGTGGTGTGGTGCAGGTGTGGTGTCTTGGTGGTGTGGTGCAGGTGTGGTGTCTTGGTGGTGTGGTGCAGGTGTGGTGTGTTGGTGGTGTGGTGCAGGTGTGGTGTCTTGGTGGTGTGGTGCAAGTGTGGTGTCTTGGTGGTGTGGTGCAGGTGTGGTGTCTTGGTGGTGTGGTGCAGGTGTGGTGGACTGGTGGTGTGGTGCAGGTGTGGTGTGTTGGTGGTGTGGTGCAGGTGTGGTGTCTTGGTGGTGTGGTGCAGGTGTGGTGAAACTGGTGGTGTGGTGCAGGTGTGGTGTGTTGGTGGTGTGGTGCAGGTGTGGTGTGTTGGTGGTGTGGTGCAGGTGTGGTGTCTTGGTGGTGTGGTGCAGGTGTGGTGTCTTGGTGGTGTGGTGCAGGTGTGGTGTGTTGGTGGTGTGGTGCAGGTGTGGTGTCTTGGGTGTGTGGTGCAGGTGTGGTGTGTTGGTGGTGTGGTGCAGGTGTGGTGTCTTGGTGGTGTGGTGCAGGTGTGGTGTGTTGGTGGTGTGGTGCAGGTGTGGTGTGTTGGTGGTGTGGTGCAGGTGTGGTGTGTTGGTGGTGTGGTGCAGGTGTGGTGGTGTGGTGCAGGTGTGGTGTGTTGGTGGTGTGGTGCAGGTGTGGTGTCTTGGTGGTGTGGTGCAGGTGTGGTGTGTTGGTGGTGTGGTGCAGGTGTGGTGTGTTGGTGGTGTGGTGCAGGTGTGGTGTGTTGGTGGGTGTGGTGCAGGTGTGGTGTGTTGGTGGTGTGGTGCAGGTGTGGTGTGTTGGTGGTGTGGTGCAGGTGTGGTGTGTTGGTGGTGTGGTGCAGGTGTGGTGTCTTGGTGGTGTGGTGCAGGTGTGGTGTGTTGGTGGTGTGGTGCAGGTGTGGTGTCTTGGTGGTGTGGTGCAGGTGTGGTGTGTTGGTGGTGTGGTGCAGGTGTGGTGTGTTGGTGGTGTGGTGCAGGTGTGGTGGGTGTGGTGCAGGTGTGGTGTGTTGGTGGTGTGGTGCAGGTGTGGTGTCTTGGTGGTGTGGGTGCAGGTGTGGTGTCTTGGTGGTGTGGTGCAGGTGTGGTGTGTTGGTGGTGTGGTGCAGTTGGTTTTGGTGTTCATGTGTGGTGGTGGTGCAGGTGTGGTGTGTTGGTGGTGTGGTGCAGGTGTGGTGTGTTGGTGGTGTGGTGCAGGTGTGGTGTCTTGGTGGTGTGGTGCAGGTGTGGTGTCTTGGTGGTGTGGTGCAGGTGTGGTGTCTTGGTGGTGTGGTGCAGGTGTGGTGTGGTGGTGTGGTGCGGTGTGGTGTTGGTGGTGTGTGCAGGTGTGGTGTCTTGGTGGTGTGGTGCAGGTTGGTGGTGTGTGTGGAGGTGTGGTGCTTGGGTGGGTGGTTTGTGTTGGTGTGGTGCAGGTGTGGTGTGTTGGTGGTGTGGTGCAGGTGTGGTGTCTGGTGGTGTGGTGCAGGTGTGGTGTGTTGGTGGTGTGGTGCAGGTGTGGTGTGTTGGTGGTGTGGTGCAGGTGTGGTGTGTTGGTGGTGTGGTGCAGGTGTGGTGTGTTGGTGGTGTGGTGCAGGTGTGGTGTGTTGGTGGTGTGGTGCAGGTGTGTGTGTGTTGGTGTGTGTGGTGGCAGGTGTGGTGTGTTGGTGGTGTGGTGCAGGTGTGGTGTGTTGGTGGTGTGGTGCAGGTGTGGTGTGTTGGTGGAGTGGTGCAGGTGTGGTGTGGTGCAGGTGTGGTGTGTTGGTGGTGTGGTGCAGGTGTGGTGTGTTGGTGGTGTGGTGCAGGTGTGGTGTGTTGGTGGTGTGGGGCAGGTGTGGTGGTGTGGTGCAGGTGTGGTGTGTTGGTGGTTTGGTGCAGGTGTGGTGTTGGTGTGTGGTGCAGGTGTGGTGTGTTGGTGGTGTGGTGCAGGTGTGGTGTGTTGGTAGTGTGGTGCAGGTGTGGTGTGTTGTGAGTGGTCGGTGGTGTGGTGCAGGTGTGGTGTGTTGGTGTGTGGTGCAATGTGTGGTTGGTGTGTGCAGTGTGGTGTTGGTGTGTGGCAGGTTGGTGGTTTGGTGAAGTTGGTGGTGTAGTGTGGTGCAGAGTGTGTGCAGGTGTGCGGGTAGTGTAAGGGAGTGGCAACCTTTACCTTCCTCAACCCACTTTACGCCCCTTAATCCCTTTATGGTACTACCCATTACGTTGGTTCTCCAGAATTTCCTTTATCTCTTTTCTTTCCTGGTTTTCCCCTCATTTCTTTAATTTCTCTTTCGTTTTTTTCTTCTTTCCTTCTCCTCCTTCATCATACCCCAGACCATTACAAAGATGGGAGAGTATTGACGTCAGCTCACGCAGAGACAGACGGCGGCAAAAGATCGCTATTGGGAAGGCACAGGTCATTCACGTGCACCTCCCACACTCCCCGCTGGCCTTTGACTCGCTTCAGCCTTTTTTCCTCGGGAGAGAACGAACGTAAATGACCCTCATTGCGAGACGTGAGGATCATATGAATTGCATCTCTTAAAGGAATGGACTGGGGTTAAGAGTAGCTTGGTAATTACACGTGCTAAAAGTTTCCTTGGTTCGTCAGGGCGTAAGGAGCAACGTCTCGCCATGGAAGGCTAGACTCTAGACCTGCCCCTCGAGACAGCGACCTGCTGGTGAGGTAATCTTGTGGCTGGTGTTTCCTCTTGACGCTCTACTTTATGCGTCTGTCTCTCGCTGTTTTTTTTTTACCTGCGTGCTTCATTCCCCATCACACACACACACACACACACATACACAGACACACACACACACACACACACACACACACACACACACATACACACGCACACACACACACACACACACACACACACACACACACACACACACACACACACACACACACACATACACACACACACACACACACACACACACAGACACACACACACACACACACACACATACACACGCACATACACACACACATACACACACACACACACACACACACACATACACACGCACATACACACACACACACACACACACACACACACACACACGACCAGAAGGCAAAGCGGTCGTCCCTTCTTACGTTCCCGGAGCACGAAATGAGTTGCAAACCACGCTGACGTTCACTTAATTAGTCTATGCTATATACAGACTGTAAGGTATAGACACTCCCTCACAAAATATAAAATTGTAACTAGAGAGACAAACCAACATAAAGTGGACTCTCTGAATAAGTTCTCATTTATATCTACTACAACATTTTTTTCTCACATTTTCTTTGCTCACTTTTTTCTGATAGGTCACGAAGTACGTCTCTTTCGTCCCCTCGAAGCCACACGAGACGGTGACAAGCTGACGACAATTACCATCTCAGACCCACGTCGCTGCGTTCCCTGTTTACCAAAATATGAAGTCAACATGAAGTCTCCTCCCAGGTGAAAGAGCGGAGAAAAAAAAAAAGACTCCGCAGACGGCCAACTTTCCACCACGCAGATATTTACATAGTGAGCTAGAATTATGCGGCAGTGAGGTGATTTGCATGCCTTGCTCACCCTCTGATTACCATTGTTGCGTCCATCCGGGTGAAGAGCACGGCAAAGCTCGATTTTTTCCTACTTAGCTTTGCCATTTAGGATCCTCAACGCCCATGACTTGCTCCTTCCCTGCTCTGAGTGTTGTCCTCTAGTATCCTCCCTCCTCCCCGTATCTATCCTCCCTCTCCCTTACCCTCCCTCCCTCCTCGCCTCACGCTATCTGAGTCTTGACGATGATATTTGAGGCTCACATTGAGTTTGTTCTTTCTTTCTTCTGTCCATGGGTATTATGCTGGTTATATTTTTGTGATTCTGTTGTATTACGTGTTCCTGTTGATTCTTTTTATTGACATGTTTCTTGTTGCGTTGTTGTCAGATTGGTTATT
>JACEEZ010007184.1:122500-137500 GCA_016584305.1 Chionoecetes opilio
GTCGTAATTTTATGGCTTGCAACAGACGATTTCATATAGCAAAGGAAAGATCTGGGTCTCCAGGGGTGAGAGCACAATCAGGCGTGAAAACAAAACCAATGATAATACCATCACCATCACTCACAAAACAAAATTAACACCACCATTTCAATCATTCATTACACAAACGTATGAATTAACATATTATATATTTCATAACCTAATTTAACGTGAAAATGACACGAATAAAGTTACAAGAGACATACCAACAACAAATATTAAAGATACAACCATAAACAACAACAGATTGATGACCTAATTTAGACATTAAGATGACACGAACAAAAACACAAGAGACATATCAACAAACATTAGAGATAAAAGCATAAATATTACCACCACCACCACCACAACAACAACAACAACAACAACAACAAACAACAACAACAAGAACAACAACATCAAAAACACCAACAACACCAGCAACGCAGACACACATCCCTTCTGCCATCATACCAGCACCTCAACACAACACTGCGCGGCTCAACAGGCTGGACCGTCCCTGAGAGGCTCATCCCTCACAAGCCCCACCACCACCACCCTTCCTCCCCTCATGGTAATATAGCACTGTCTTCCCCCTTCTCACCGCCACGCCCCTGAATACCCCACTAATCCCCGCCAGAGCCTGCCTCCCCCAATGCCGCGACTAAGGGTGGAACCATGTACACCAACACAATAATAACAATAATCAAGAGCTGCAACAACATATCGAAGGAGGAACGGAAGGAGTGAGACGAACGAGGCACTGAAGGACACGAACTCAAAAATTAAAGGAAGAGAGATGAAAATACGAAGAGACAGATATTCAGAAAGAAGGGAAAGAAGAAGATGTGTAAGAGGTGTAAGATGTAAAGGAAGATTGCGACGAGGAGTAATCGTAGGAGTATAGTGGGTGTGAAAGGAGAGAGAGAAATAATGAAAGTATGTTATGGTGGTGAGTCTGAAGGAATTTGGACATATGGAAGGATGACGAGATGAGGCGAGGAGATCTGGGGATTTATATGAGAATGATGACAAGGAGGAGAAAGATGAGGTTGAGGAGGAGGTTAAGGAGGAGGAAGAGGAGGTTGAGGATGAGGAAGAGGAGGAGGAGGAGGAGGTTGAGGAGAATGAAGAAGGGGGGTTTGATGAGACAATAGGAGGAGGAAGATGAGAATAAAAAAGGACAAAATAAAGAATAAACAGAAAAGAATGATTATACAAAGAAGAATACAAGGCAAGGAGTAAACACGAGAAGGAGGATGAAGACAGAGGGAGAAGAGTTATAAATAGAAGAAAATGAAAGATATGGCAAAATAAGGTTATCATTATTAATCATATAATAGTATTCTTAATATTACTATCATAATTACTACTACTACTACCATCACTACCACCACTACTACTACTACTGTAATAATGCTACTACTATTTTTATCCTTATCATTAGTGATGATGGTATAGTTGCAATGAGAGAAAGAGAAAGAGAGAGAGAGAGAGATAAATAGAGAGAGAGAGATGAGGAGGATGAGGATGAAGATGAAGAGGAGGAAGAGGAAGAAGAGGAGGAAGATGAGAAGGAGGTGGAGGCGTGAGACACGTTCTATACTGGGTGTCTAGCGAGGCTCCAATTGAATTATCCATTTGGTGTGTGGGTGAAGTGTTTGCTCCGACCTGAGACCTTCGCAGCTGACCCATTGTAGCAGAGGCGGGCAGACAAACACACTAGGATCCTCACAGCGACAGCACACACCACACTAATACTCCTGCTGCCACCAACATATCCTCCGCTCTCGCCCCAAATACTTGTCTGTCTGTTTGTCTGTTTGCTTCTCTCTCTCTCTCTCTCTCTCTCTCTCTCTCTCTCTCTCTCTCTCTCTCTCTCTCTCTCTCTCTCTCTCTCTCTCTCTCTCTCTCTCTCTGTATTGTTGTGGGGAGACTGCATTGGATTGTTCGCCTCAAGAGTTTACACTGATGATTGGGAAAGCAGGGTGCGAGGTGTATGTGTCCTACCAGTGTGTGTTGTAGACGTGTATGAGTGTGTGTAAGTGTACTATAGTAGAACACAGACACTAAAAGCACACACACACATATCAGATGATAACCCACAAAACCCATTCATGGCACACCTATGATATAATTGCAGTGGGGTAAAACAAATAATGTGAGGACTGCACGGTGTTCAAAGGCTAATAATAATGAATCATTGATACGTTCTAGTGTGCAGTACTGAAATATGTTTTGAGGTAATATAAAAAACTGTGAAATGAATACTGAAGATTAGAAGTAAGATGTGGATAAGTCGTGGATTAAAAACTAAAAAAAAAAAAATTGAAGTTCCTGCGTGAGATGAAAAATGAACGGAAATAAACAAATGTAACTGACAGTGAAACAAAATGTGCGTAAACTAACTGCCGTAGAGTTAAATACTATAGTCAATAGCTTGGGTGATCAAATTTTTTAAATTTTGCTGTTTCTAAGTTAGAAAAAGAAAAATAAAACTATAAAGAGAGATAGAAAGTGAGCAGATCAATGTAGGAGAAATTGCTGCAAGTAGAGAGAGAGAAGAGAAAGAGAGAGAGAGAGAGAGAGAGAGAGCGAGAGGAGAGAGGGGAGAGCGAGAGGAGAGCGAGAGGAGAGAGAGAGAGAGGGGAGAGAGAGAGAGAGAGAGAGAGAGAGAGAGAGAGAGAGAGAGAGAGAGAGAAGAGAGAAAAGAAGAAGAAGTAACCAGAAGAAAATATACTTCTTCAACTAAGACAAAAAGTAAGAGAGGGAAGCACGGAGACAGAGTGGCAGGCAGACAGTCAGAGGACGTCCTGGCCACCACCCTGCTAATTGGCTAGAAGCTCCGAGCAAGTTACTGATTGGTAACTTGGAGTGTTCGATGCGGTACAGGCAAGCTATAGTCCATAGTTAGGGTAGATGCAGGGCGCGACTAATGCATTACCTCCCCTCACACGCCACGCTTCTTCCACTACGTTATAGAGAGGGGAGAGGGTACTAAGCGAGGTGCCTGATAGGTGCGTGATGGAATGAAGGAAAGAGGGAAGTGCAGAGTGAGGCGTTAGTTTTTTAGTATTTAACAAGAATAGTGATGATAGTTTAGACAGGAAGAGTAGACATGACAGTTTATCGTGATTAGTAAAGATATGACATGAATAATGAAGATGACAGTTTAGACAGGATATGTAGAAATGACAGTTTAACGTTAAAACATAACAACAAGAAAAGTGAAGTTGTCATTTTGATAGGAAGAGCGAAGATGACAGTTTAATAGGAGTGGTGAAAATAACAGTTAGACAGGAATATCGATGATGCCAGTTTTGCAGGAGTAGCGAAGATGACAGTCTAGCAGGAATATGTACACTCTTAGAAAAGAAGGGTAGGAAAAGGGTAGAAAAAGGGTGTTTGTAGTGATGAAATACTGCTACCCTTTTTCTACCCTTACAAATATACCCTTTTGCAACCCTAAATATACCCTTTTCCGACCCCAAATATACCCTTTCTCAACCCTCTCGTCTAAAAAGGGTAGATAAAGGGTAGGTGAAGGGTATAATCAGCAGCATCTACCCTCCAGCCTGGACATAGGGTATAAAAAGGGTAGTGATGGTGCGATGTAACAATTCTACCCTTAATATACCCCTTATTTCTGAGTGTGTAGTGAACATGACTCATACTTTCCTCTTAACACTTTCTCTAGCGGCATTGCTGCTACATACTATGGAGGCGAGTTTTGACTATCATTGTTATTGCTCATATCATTAATAGTATTATTTTACTCATAACATCATCATTATCATCAACATAATCTACAAAGTGCAATAATTAATAGATAAAATGGTAGTAGTAGCAACATTAGCATCTATGGCAGTGTTGGTTGTGGTACAGTTTGGATAATAGATGTGAGAGTAATCATAATAACAATAACAACAGCAGCAGTAGTAGTAGTAGTAGAATTAGCAGAAGTAATAGTGGATGTAGTAGTATAGCAGTATAAGTAGTACTTTATAGTAGTATAGTAAAAGTAATAGTGGTAGTAGTAGTAGTAGTATACATAGTAGTTGTTGTTGTATTACCTGTATAGCGGCAGCAGTAGTATATAGTATAGTAGCAGTAGCAATAGCAGCCGTAGTAGTAGTAGTAGTAGTAGTAGTAGTAGTAGTAGTAGTAGTAGTAGTAGTAGTAAGTAGTAGTAGCAGTAGTAGTAGTAGTAGTAGTAGTAGTAGTAGTAGTAGTAGTAGTAGAAATATATAGTACTTGTAGTAGGAATAGTAATAGTAGCAATAGCAGAGGTAGTATAGTGGTAATAGTAGTAGTAGTAGTATAGTATATAGTGTATAGTATACGTGTTGTTCTGGTAGTAGTAGTATAGTAACAGTAATAATAGTAGTAGGAACAGTAGTCGTAGTAGTAGTAGTAGAAGTAGTACCTATAGTAATAGTAAAAACAGTAGTTGTATACTAATAGTCATAATAGTAGTAGTAGTAGTAGTATAGTAATTGTAGAAGTAGTAGTAGTAGTTGCTAGTGTTATTTACATAGTTATTGTTCGTATTTTTGTTGTTACTGGTGCTGCAAATGCAAATACAAGAAAAGTAGAAAAACAATTTAACCTGTCTTTCTGTATGTCTGATATACGTATATATATATATATATATATATATATATATATATATATATATATATATATATATATATATATATATATAATATATATATATATATATATATATATATATATATAATATATATTATATATATATATATATATTATATATACGTATATATATATATATATATTATAATATATATATATATATATATATATATATATATTACAGATATATATATATATATATATATCTGTGCACCGTGTATTCCACTTTATTTGATAACTTTGTCGTAAAGTTTGGCGAGGGGACACCGGTGCAGCTGGAGACTCCCAACGCCCGACAGGAAGAAGTGCAGCAGCACCTGTTATTCAACGCTCCAGTTCTCTTAACACTCGCGAGGGCAGCAGGAGCCTCGTCCTGCCGCCCTGCCTGGGTCGGCTATGCCCATTAGCAAAATGCCATTTCCTTGGAGCTAAATAAATGAACTTTTCAAACCGAGATATTTGATCTAGAAACGGAAGTTGCAATCATCACCTGCGAATGACATAATGCGATTCATATTTGTGTGTAGTTCGTATTGATATCTTTGTTACAGCACTGAATGTAAACAAATAATTGTTCCATGAGAAGTTTAGAGCTTGTAATACTTTACTTAGTATTAAATCAGTCATCAATGTGTGTGTGTGTGTGTGTGTGTGTGTGTGTGTGTGTGTGTGTGTGTGTGTGTGTGTGTGGTGTGTGTGTGTGTGTGTGTGTGTGTGTGTGTGTGTGTGTGTGTGTGTGTGTGTGTGTGTGTGTGTGTGTGTGTGTGTGTGGTGTGTGTGTGTGTGTGTGTGTGGTGTGTGTGTGTGTGTGTGTGTGTGTGTGTGTGTGTGTGTGTGTGGTGTGTGTGTGTGTGTGTGTGTGTGTGTGTGTGTGTGTGTGTGTGTGTGTGTGTGTGTGTGTGTGTGTGTGTGGTGTGTGTGTGTGTGTGTGTGTGTGTGTGTGTGTGTGTGGTGTGTGTGTGTGTGTGTGTGTGTTGTGTGTGTGTGTGTGTGTGTGTGTGGTGTGTGTGTGTGTGTGTGTGTGTGTGTGTGTGTGTGTGTGGTGTGTGTGTGTGTGTGTGTGTGTGTGTGTGTGTGTGTGTGTGTGTGTGTGTGTGTGTGTGTGTGTGTGTGTGTGTGTGTGTGTGTGTGTGTGTGTGTGTGTGTGTGTGTGTGTGTGTGTGTGTGTGTGTGTGTGTGTGTGTGTGTGTGTGTGTGTGTGTGTGTGTGTGTGTGTGTGTGTGTGTGTGTGGTGTGTGTGTGTGTGTGTGTGTGTGTGTGTGTGTGTGTGTGTGTGTGTGTGTGTGTGTGTGTGTGTGTGTGTGGTGTGTGTGTGTGTGTGTGTGTGTGTGTGTGTGTGTGTGTGTGTGTGGTGAGAGATACTACCTTTGTTTCTTCTTACCACCTCGTTTTCCTCTCGAAATGCAGGAAATACTTGAATTACAAAAAACAAAAAAATCTGAAATCCTCGTCGCCAGCTTGACGCGATGCGATGTTCTCTGCATTTCTTCACTCATTCCTAAAACAAATGGGATATTATGCGCGTATATATGTATCTATGTGTCTATGTACGTTCGTATGAATGTATGTATGTATGCATGTATGTATCTACGTATATATGTAGGTACGTATATACAACATATACGACTATTTTATAATAATGTACTATGTATGTATGGATCCATAATTAGAAAAAGAACCAGGGAAAGACAGTATAATGAAGCAGAAAAACAACAAAACAAAAAACAAAACCATATGTAGCCACCTCAAGCTTCAGGCCTGTTTGGTGGGAATATGGTCAATGGCAATACGGTCAAGGTGAGGCGCTCCCGGCCACCCAGTTTTTTTTTTTTTGGCACATACTGAATATGGACACAAATACTCAATATTTCTAGGTCTGAGATTATATACGCATATATGTAATATATATATATATATATATATTATATATATATATATATATATATATATATATATATATATATATATATATATTATCGATGAATCTGATGACCCCAAGTATACATAATTCATTAATTAAAATCACGCACACTATTGATGAACGAGTAAGATCACTAATTCAATATAGCTTATACTCCCTTAACGTTTTCATTAATTCTTAACTTTCATCTTTTTAAGCTTCATTATTTGTTTTCATACATCAACAATAATTTGTGTCAGATTATGTAACCATAAAAAATAACAAGTATATATCTGGGCGTCAGTGTCTTTGCCGCACACTGGTGTTTGACTTTCACTGAGTGTCACGCCATGGCTCAAGACACAGTCCCTGTTTGCAGCTGAATTATTTCCAGGTGATACATTTCCCTTTTTCGGATTTTTTTTTTCACTTGCAGTGCACGCAAACACTTCCTTCATATCAGTCCATCGCTGGCATTGTTAGTTATGAGGACTGCGTGAAGTAATACTGACTTTTGGATTAACAGCGGCCCCTATCACAGCCCTGGGGCGGAGGAGCGAGGCGGCAGCGGCGGGCGGCACGGCCGCGGCGGGCGGTGGTGGTGGCGGGGGCAATGTGTACACAAAGGTGCCTCTCCGCCACGACTTTGTTGAAACGCACCAATCACTGGGCCGAGCTGTCCACACCACCACACCATCCCTTGCGTCTCTCTTCATTTTCTACTTGCTGAGCCAATGAAGGACATTCAATTTCCACAGGAATTAAAGAGAATGAGACCAAATATTTGGTAAGTTTCAGGGAAAATTCCGGTGGTGTTTGCCTAGAGCCGGAGGCGAGAGGTAGGGCGCCGGTCCGAGCCTTGGGTGGGCCCACACTGCAGGGGGGGGTAATTAAGCTTTATTTCGAGACCCCTCTCGTGCGGCGACACTGCTTGTCTAACCCCAAGATGCTTTTCCACACAGAGTGACGGCGTTTGTTTGGATAGAGCAAAATTGGGCGCTAAAAAGATGTGCAAGGCATTGCAAGGTTGTCAACATTGGCTGGCGGCCTGGCGGTGACAGGCGCTGCGTGCTGGACCGCGGCCTGTGGCTGCAGGGCACACCTTACCTAACTATGTCGCCTGAGTATTTTCTGATACTCGCAAAGCTTTACGAATAATATATCATGAAATATAAATGTATGGACCAAGGAGTGGTAAGAGGGTTGGCAGCCCTGGCCCAGGCGTGAGGCAAGAGTGGTGGAGCCCCGCCCCCCTCGCCAGAGCCCCGCCCCGCTTCAGCCTCGCCAACCACAGGGCGGTGCCGGCCGCGCTCCGCCCACAGCTACCCACCCGTCACTCAATGTTGCGTTTTATCATAGCATCACAAGAGGCAGGCATCCAAAAGGAAATATTATTGACAAGCGACAAACTCTGACGCGCCTGTTTACTTTGGCTTCCACCATCTCGTTGGTCAGGCCGGGGTAAGAGCCCCCGGAAAAGGCACGCCCCATCTACGAGCACAAGTCGCGGTGAAATGTTGAGGATATTCGACAAGACAGGCGGGAGACGGAGGTCCCTGCCACCCCCACGCCGCCGCCGCTCACCGCCACTACTTCTCCTCCCACACCTTGCTCTCTTATCTGTGTACCTGGTGCCTCCAGCCTCCTCCAGACGGCACCTCTTTGCTCTTCATGCCTCATCTTTACGCAAACAACGTATGGAAAAACGGAGACAAATGACAAAACAATGATTATGCAAATACATATATGGTTTCCATTTACCTTAACTTCCCACAGGGTGGCAAGGTTGATAGTATGTTTACAAATTCATGAATGGTTGAAATATGTTATCAACAAAGACGGCTACTGTATAATCTGACAAAGACTTATATCCATAACAGATATTTTAGACATGTATGGAAGACACTGAGATACGTGTCACAAATGTAGCCTTAAATACAAATAATATCTGCATGGAGTTCAAACGTATATTTTTGTCCAGGTCATAAGTTCAAAAGTAAAGTAAGACTCTGATAAGAACATAAGGAAGCTACAAGAGGCAGGGATAGACCTACACGTTGTATATAATTTCTACTGACGGTGCAATGAATAAAATGGTAAGGCGAAACACAATAAAGATCAACATATAGCAAAAAAAAAATACTTGTAAGGATGACCAAGTCCCTAAACACCTTTATATCATGGTATATATATATATATATATATGTATATACTACGTGACAACCTCCCGTAAAAAAACCTGTCGTACAGCATCTGACAGACCTCAACACACATTCCTCACGACTCACGTTGCGAAGTGCCCAGACAACCCACTCAGCCCGGCATTAACCACACATTACTAGGCCCCATCCACCATACACCTCAGAACGCACACAAATTACTGCAAGATCCAGATAAGGAATTCAGACTCTGAGCCCCACAAAGGAAAGTGAAGGCCTTTGATATTTACAATTCTCAGACATTACGATTCAGTGCGCCCTGCCGGCAATACCCCGATGCTCCTGGCGGCTCCGGGGACGAGGAGACACACCTGCTCTGCTATTCCCTGTGTGTAGCGACGACTGCCTTTGATACCGGACCGGCTGAGCACCATCCATCCATCGGGTCTACATCAATAAGAGTTACGCTTAATTCTCACCATGAATACCAACGAAGACAAGAAAGGGATCATTTTGTGCAGAGAGAGAAAATTCACCTCCAATATAAAAAACTAGGATGAGGTAGGATTTGTTCTCTAAATTCCTATATGTACGAAATAATAATGTTATGAATAAGTATTTTTAAATTTGTATGATTTTTTTTATATCTTGAATGAACGTGAACCAACGTAAAAAAGTCTACACAAATATGTACAGGCTAAGGATTGACAACACATAAATGAATAAATGAACATAGATATTTAGCATGAAAGTGAGTGATAGCTAATTTTCAAACGAACATTGTAATAATAATAAAGTTTAATGCACATACAATACCCTACATCTCACTATAGTCACAGTGTTAAGGTAATGGTACCTATCTCCTTCCCATGCTCACAGCCTCAGCAAAATACTGACACCGTATTTCACTCCATTTTTTCCGTCACAGCTGATAAGTTGATGGTAAAATCGTGACTTCTCACAGCTCAACGGTACTCTGACATATAATGACTATAGTGAAACGCTTCATAACAACAATAATGCAAATAATAATGCAAAAAATAAAAATCATGATAACAATGAAAATATTGATAGAGATAAAACTTGTATTAATAATTACAATGATTACATTTATCATTATTATAATAATAAAAAGAAATAATAATTAAAATTTTAACAAAATTAATATTGAATAAAAATAAGAATAATAATAAAAAATAATAAAAATTATTATCATTGTAATAACCATAACAGCGATAATGATTATAATAATATTAATAATAATAATAACAATAGAAAATAAATAGAATAAAAACAATTATAACCTCCAATAAATTTTAAATTTTTTATATTGAAAAAAATAAGTAATAAAAAAAAAAAAAAAATTATATATTGGAAATAATAACACATTGATTATATATTTTAAAAAAAATTAAAAATAATGAAAATAACTATATTATCAACCTTTTGGGTAATACGAAATTTTGATGGGAAATACAAATTTATATACTAATACACAAGTTAATAATATATATCATTATTTATCATCCATTTTTTACGATCATGAGTATGATCACTACTACTACTACACATCTTATTAGGATATAGTCAACACTCATAATAACTTTCACCATCACTTATACACCACTACCATATCTATAGGGAGATAAATAGAACAAAATAGAACAATCACAGGAGCTATCAAGCATGCGGCGTGAGTAGGAGAAATCAGAACAAAAATACAACAAAGCAAAAAACTGAAAGAGAGAGAGAGAGAGAGAGAGAGAGAGAGAGAGAGAGAGAGAGAGGAGAGAGAGAGAGAAGAGAGAGAGAGAGAGGAGAGAGAGAGAGAGAGAGAGAGAGAGAGAGAGAGAGAGAGAGAGAGAGAGAGAGAGAGAGAGAGAGAGAGAGAGAGAGAGAGAGAAAAAGGAATGGTCGAGAGATACGAGAGAAGGGGGTAAAATGCAGGAGGGAAGGAGGGAAGAAAAGGATGGAGGGAAGGGAGGAGGGAAGAGGAGGAGCAACATACACGTGGCGACTGTCAGGCGTGGCTAAAGAGGTTTTGCTACGGCCTAGGCAACGGAAAGAGAAAAAAAAAAGAGAGAGAGGAGAGGAGAGAGAGAGAGAGAGAGGAGAGAGAGGAGAGAAGAGAGAGAGAGAGAGAGAGAGAGAGAGAGAGAGAGAGAGAGAGAGAGAGGAGAGAGAGAGAGAGAGAGAGAGAGAGAGAGAGAAGAGAGAGAGGAGAGAGAGAGTAAGAGAGAAAAGAATTTTTACCTTTACGAGATCATAATTATGTGAAAGAAAACTGAAAAAGAAATTATTGATTAACATCTAAAACATCCTAACCTCTCTCTCTCTCTCTCTCTCTCTCTCTCTCTCTCTCTCTCTCTCTCTCTCTCTCTCCTCTCTCTCTCTCTCTCTCTCTCTCCCTCTCCTCTCTCCTCTCGTCTCTCCTCTCTCTCTCTCTCTCTCTCTCCCTTACATGCAATTAACCGTGCGGATCAATAACACAATAACAAAATTACAAAAAATAATAGATATGATAAGGAAACGTCAAGGAAAAGACTAATATGTCCTTTGATTAAAATTTTTTATGAACGATAAATTAATAATCAAGGCCTGTTATATTTATGATGCTGTCGATGAAACAAGAAAGAGGGAAAAAAGACAATACGAAGAAGTTTGCCCAAATTCAAAACATGGTGAAAAACAAGAATTCTTTTGATTATATTTGTTTTGTTTTGCTCTGAAAGACGAATAAGTGAATTCAGCCTCTCTTCATGTCTCTCTCTCTCGTCCCCTCTCTCTCTCTCCTCTCTCTCTCTTCTCTCTCTCTCTCGCTACCTACTCTCTACTCTCTCATCTCTCTCTCTTCTCTCTCCTCGCTTCGCTCTCTCTCGCTTGCTCTCTCTCTCGCTTTCCTCCTCTTCTCTCTCTCCTCTCTCTCCCTCTCTCTCTCTCTCCTTCTCTCTCTCTCTCTCTCCCTCCTCTCTCTCTCTCCTCTCTCTTTTCTCTCTCCCCTCTCTCCCCTCTCTCTTTCTCTCTCTCTACTAAAAAGAAAACAGCGGCAAAACGATACCTTGACAACGCACACAAAGGCGACCAAGAAAGGGCCGCGTCTCCCCAAAACCCTGCCTGGCACGACGCACCGCTGGAATAATTCCTTGCAACCAACCAATTATTACCCTTCCTCTACCTCCCATTTATTCCCAATTACGCAAACAATTAATTTTCCGAGCTGGTGGCGATCTGGCAACGGGGCGCCCGAACACTACCAAGAACTGGCTTTGTCTTCGGTTTGCTCCACAACTGCATTAATTTTACTTTTTTGTGTGTTTTACAAAAAATTAGAAAAAAAGTCCTCCGCCAGCAAAAAAAATCATGAAAAAATAAAGAAACCTAACCTTGCATTGATTTTTCCCCTTAGAAAGAAAACAAAACAAAACTTTAATCCACAATAAACACACATGCTATATAAAGAAATAAAGATTCATCCTGCTTGAAACGTATTAATATGAGGAGACAAAATATACAAGACGTGAACAAACACGAGAAATGGTATTGGAAGCGCCTCAGAATCGCTAAGTCCCGTGTGTTTATCTTGCTCCTTGAAGGACACTCTCGAACACGGCGTCCAGGAACCTCCAATAATGTCAGCCGCAGGACCTCTATACACCTCCTCCTCCTCCCTCCTCCTCCTCCTCTCCTCCTCCTCACAGTCTAACTCCTTCTCTGCCAGACGGAGAGGACAGATGCCTTAGAGAGAGAGAGAGAGAGAGAGAGAGAGAGAGAGAGAGAGAGAGAGAGAGAGAGAGAAGAGAGAGAGAAGAGAGAGAGAGAGAGAGAGAGAGAGAGAGAGAGAGAGAGAGAGAGAGAGAGAGAGAAGAGAGAGGGGTAAGGGGACCACACAAACTAATGGCCACGCAGAAAACTTCTTGAAGACTGCCCATAAACATCTTTGACATCTTACTCTGACATCTTTTCTCTCATCTCTCTCTCTATCTCTCTCTCTCCTCTCTTCTCTCCTTCTCTCTCTCTCTCTCTCTCTCTCCTCTCTTTTCTCTCTCTCTCTTCTCTCTCTCTCTTCTCTCTCTCTCTCTCTCTCCTTCTCTCTCTCTCTCTCTCTCTCTCTCTCTCTCCTCTCTCTCTTCTCTCGTCTCTCTCTCTCTCTCTCTCTCTCTCTCTCCTCTCTCTCTCCTTTTCTTAACCTCCTTTTTGGTCATATCTCTAAAACAGGTATAGAGTGACTGCGAGACCTATGCCTTATTTTTTTTCACATTCAATGAATTCAAAATACAAATTCGAGTCTATGGAATCAAATTTTATGTCTTGATTTCACTACTTTTCTCCATATATGTAATAATTGTTAAAACTACAGAAACTACAACAACAACAACTACTACTACTACTACTACTATTACCATATGATTATTACATATTATTATCTCTGCATCTACTTCATCGTGGGAAGGAAGAACAGGGTCGGTAGAACAACCCCATCTGGCGTGTCTCCAAACAGAGTGGTTCGCCTGGAAGGTTGTCGACCATTACCAAAGGTCCAAAATAAACAGGCCTCGTCTTCCCGGCCTCCCTTCTCCTATGTTATGACTCCAGCCTCGCCTAATTGACAACGTGCGGCCGAAATCATTGGGGCCTGTGTCACTGCCGCCACCACTACCACCACCACCACTACCACCGCCACTCCTGCAGTCTCCTTGTATATGGTGGTGGTGGTGATGGTGATGGTGCTGATGGGGAAGTGGGTGGGAAATGCAAACTGATGAGGAAGTGGGTGGTGGTGTTGGTGGTGGTAATGGCGCTTGTGGTTGGTAATTAATGGAAGGAGGTGAAGCAATACAGGAAATAGTTATAAGTGGGGAATGTTGCAATTAGTGGCGATATACACGGCGAAAACTGAACACAAAGAACACCTGAAAGGACCATCAAACATCAAAGACTTGGATCATTAAACACCATAAAAATTAACGAATCTAATCTAATAATCAACGCGTATCAAAGTAATATTAACCATGAATTAAAAAGCAAACGAAGACCTTTCAACTCAGTAATTATTTGCCTCTTGTTGCATATACAAGGCGCCTGCATTGCGAGTGGCGGTATTTTGGTAGCATTTAGCTGGTGATTACATTGCCTTTGTGGGGCGTGGCTGAGCGGCGACCCACCTCCATCAAAGCCAGTGTCCGCCCCGATGACCACGACTGTTTGCTCTGTAAATTCCACTTTGTATCGGCGACACTACCGCCGTCACGCACTAGCGGGGACTCAGGCAAAGACAAGGCACCCACCGTGTTCACCTCTGGGACGCTTGGCAGGTGTAGGTACGCAGGTGAGGCTTGCATGATCATCGCTCTGTTTGTTTTGTGTTGGAGAACGGTGGTTAAGCAGTGTGTGTGTGTGTGTGTGTGTATGTGTGTGTGTGTGTGTGTGTGTGTGTGTGTGTGTGTGTGTTTACATTTTGTGCCTATAACGCCTGTAGGCAGTGGTGACCCAGGGCTCGGATGGTAGGCTCTGGAGGTTCACTTGAGGGCTGTGGATGGTTGGCCCTCGAGCCGGTTTGTGGCGCAGGCAGGATTTTTATATGCGCCTGTGATTAGAGGCTCTATGCCGCCCCCCTGTGTCCTCGATGCACTCGCAATCCAAGGTAGTTGATGGGCAGGGCATGTGGGTGTTCTTAGGCCGATCGACGGTCGGCACGAGAAGTTTTGTTTTCTTCGGGGATCGAACTCGGGTCACCGAGAACGCCATCGGAGCGCTAACCACTCCGCTTGTTCCGCCTCCTCTCGTGTTTTGTGGTGTGTGGTGTGTGTGTGTGTGTGGTGTGTGTGTGTTGTGTCTGTGTCTGTGTGTGTGTCTGTGTCTGTGTCTGTGTTGTGTGTGTGTGTGTGTGTGTGTGTGTGTGTGTGTGTTTCATTACTGTAAATCATTTTGCTAGTCGTTCTTGGAGGATCATCTCACATAACTATCACCTATTGACACTTCTTTCATTTATTGATTTCCATCGTCTTACATAAAGCCTTTCACCTCCATCTAAAACACGAGCTGTCTTTGACAACCATGATCCCTTACTGCCCAGCCCACCGCGTGCTGGGGAATAATACCCCAACAAAATCACGTCACATTCAGATATCGAATTCGTAACACACACTCGCCGAAACAATAAAAGCTACACCCAGTCATTAGTAACATTGGACTGAACAATACTGACAGAGAAAGGCTCGCTTCTCTGAGACAATGGCCGCCCTTACCTACAGCAACCACGCACCCCAA
>JACEEZ010007184.1:142500-147500 GCA_016584305.1 Chionoecetes opilio
TTGCCGCGCCGAGCAAAGGGAAATGGAGCTATCAGCAACCCGGACGTCACCCTTTAGGAAGGCGAAGCCCGAAGGTTCCGTGAAAATGTGGAACGAGGATATCGGTAATTAATTTATATAATCTCTCATTGAATTACAGATATAGACGGCAAAAATATGTATAACAGACACACCTAGCAAAAATAATAAAATAAACAGCAAAAGAAGTCGGAGACCGCACATTTTTGCCAAAGCTGAAAAATATTCCATCTGATATAAAATTAAAATTAAAATAAATATATAAGAAGATTATTTTATTACCGCACAAAGCTCTTCATTCAGTTTATCTTTCTTTAATACTATCTCGGTACTCAAAACCTTGGCCAACGGGTTTTGAGAGGACGGTTGCTCTGGATTCCAGCTTAATTAAGGGCGGCAGACGCCAGACTCCCCAGATCATCCTTAACAAAAAATCATGAATCAAAATCCGGATCCGGATTCACTCAACATTTTAATAGCTTCTAAATTGAGCCACGCCCTACCTCTGGTAAACATTTTCATTCAAATATGTCCGTAAAGTTTTGCTTAATCCTGCAAACAAACAAACAGACAAACCGAACCGATCACATATCCTCCATGCATGGCGGAGGTCAAATTGAGCCAAATAACTTTTTGCTTAATCGTCGTTGATATGGTAAATATTGTTATCATTTCCCTTATTTCAAAATATCTTTTTTTTTTTAAGATAAATTTTATTAACGGCAATGTTTTGAATTAATTTTACATGAAACTGTAAAATGATTATACTACGTTTGGGAAATATGTCCTTTGATGGAAATAATGTGAGTAGGTAGATATTCAAAAAGGGTGTGTGTGTGTGTGTGTGTGTGTGTGTGTGTGTGTGTGTGTGTGTGTGTGTGTGACTGTGTGTGTGTGTGTGTGTGTGTGTGTGTGTGTGTGTGTGTGTGTGTGTGAATGAACTATATCATTACCACTTTATCAACCTCTAGGACACCTATTTATATTATGGGAGACTTTAATATTAATATTTTAAATCATAATGAAAAAAATGCTCAAATTTTGATAAATATGTTCCATAGTTACTACTTCTTTTCCACAATCAATAAACCAACACGTGTAACTAGAAATTCGGCCACAATCATTGATCATATCTGGACTAATAATTTTGATAATTATTTAACAAGTGGGATAATACTTAACTCAATTAGTGATCATTTCCCTATTTATAGTTATTTTTCAGTAGTCAATGATAGTTATACTACTTCCAACACAGTGACTTTCACAAAAAGAAAACTAGACATTGAAAAAATATATGATTTCAAAGATGACTTAGCAAAATTTAACTGGAATACAAATGCATTGGATTGTGATGTAAATGATCTTTTTGATTTTTGATAAATATATGAATAGGTTTTTAGAATTGTACAATAAGCACTTTCCATTGAAAACAACAAAAATCAAAGAAAAGCATCAAGGCAAACCATACATTACACCACCTATTAAAAAGTTGATCAAACAACGGAATAAACTACAAAAGCTATATGCAAAATGGCCTTTAACATATAAAAATACTTTTAAATCTTTTAGAAATAAATTGACGGCAACAATAAGAACAGCAAAAGAAAATTATTATAAAACTAGATTTACAGATCATGCTGGGGATCCTAAAAAAATATGGGACATAATCAACAACCTACTGGGTAAAAATAAAACTAGGATATCACCTTCTTTTCTTGTCAATGGCGATACAATCACTGATAATCAAAATGTGGCTAGGTCATTTAATAATCATTTCAGCAGTATAGGTAGCACACTTGCTAATAACATTCAAGATACACAAGAGCCATTTAACATATATCTTCCAGAACCACTCCCTTTTTCTTTTTATTTAAGACCTACAACACCAGCTGAAATCAAATCAGTAATTGCAAATATGAAAGTTACATCTCCTGGCCATGATGAAATAAATATGAAAATAATAAAAGAATGCTCTGAAATAATTTCACCATTTCTAGTATTCATTATAAATAAATCATTTCAAGAGGGTACCTTTCCAGATCGAATGAAAATTGCTCGAATTGTCCCTTTTTTCAAGAAAGGTGACAATTCTTTAATGCAAAATTATAGACCAATTTCAATATTGCCAAGCTTTAGTAAAGTTTTTGAAAAAGTAATGGTAATGAGATTAATGGGTTACCTCTCAAAACACTCAATTTTAACTCCAACTCAACATGGATTCCGTCCCCAGTTTTCCACTGAATTAGCAGTCTACCATATCTGTCAGAACATTTACAATGCACTGGACAATAAAATGCTACAAATAACAGTTTTTTGTGACCTCACAAAAGCATTTGACACAATTTCTCACACAATCTTATTACACAAATTATCTATCTATGGAATACGTGGTAGTGCTCACAACTGGTTCAAAAGTTATTTAAGTCATAGAAAGCAATATACATCATATAATAATACATCATCTCCTTATAATGACATTACATGTGGAGTACCCCAGGGTTCAATTCTTGGTCCTGTGCTTTTTTTAATATACATAAATGACATCATTCGTAGCAGTAATAAACTTGAATTCATACTTTTCGCTGATGATACCACAATCTTCATTCAAGGCCAAAATCTTGAAAATATTACAATTACATTGAATGAAGAATTAAATAAAGTTTCAAATTGGATTAAGAGCAACAAATTAACTTTAAATATTAATAAAACCTGCTTTATGGTTTCCAGTCCCCTTATGACTCAGCCAGTACACACACAAATAAAGATAAATAATCTATCATTACATGAGGTTTTCGAATTTAAATTTCTAGGGATATATATAGATAGTAAGTTGAAATGGAAAGAACATATTGATATGGTGAAATCTAGGATATCGTTATACACAGGCATACTTTACAGACTAAGGCACTATTTGAATGTAAAATGTTTACTACAAGTTTATTTTACCCTAATATATCCACATCTTTTATATTGTTCATCTTTATGGGGAGGTGCCTATAAAACCTTCATTGACAGCCTCTTTATTAGTCAGAAAAAGTTGTTACGTGTTATGTTCTTTAAAAATCGTTATGACCATACCATCAGTATTTTCCGAGACTTCAAGTTATTAAAGCTTCCAGATATCATACTCCTTCAAACCAATCTTTTTGTACATAAATCCATACACTCTTTACCTTTAGACCTTGGCTTTAGAGCAATACCCTACAATGTAACCCGAAGACCACATGATTTACGTATACCATTGTGCAGGACATCACATGCACAACAGAGTATCTTGTCAAGAGGAACTAAAAGCTGGAACAACTTACCAGAACATTTTATTACTGATGAAAACTTAAAATCTTTCAAACGTAACTTGATAAAGAGCATGCTTGACAAATACAATGAAAATTTATAAACTCTTTACAACCATAAATGTCATATTGTGTTTTTTTTTGTTTTTTTTATGGTTATTAAGATTTTTTTATTTTTTTATGCATTTAAAATGATTGGTTTACTATTGTTAACTTCCATATTATCATCCATAAAATGTTATATTTTCAAAATGGCCTGACCAGTCCCTTGCTATGTTATTATGTATTATAGCTTTCAGATCCTATAAAAGCTTCGGCTTATTGGACCTGGCTTTATCACTATATGTAATATGTTTATATGTACAAAACTACATGGCCAAATAAATATATCAATATCAATATCAATGTGTGTGTGTGTGTGTGTGTGTGTGTGTGTGTGTGTGTGTGTGTGTGTGTGTGTGTGTGTGTGTGTGTGTGTGTGTGTGTGTGTGTGTGTGTGTGTGTGTGTGTGTGTGTGTGTGTGTGTGTGTGTGTGTGTGTGTGTAATCAAACTTCTATAACATACAAATAAATCTGTTTTACTGACATTAAATGAAAAATAAAGAAATATCTAGATGACACAAAAGAAAGCTAATGTTATATTTTACACGTGAAATTTCTTACCAACAATCTGCTGATTAAAATTCGCTGCTATAATAAGCATGACAAAGAAAACGTATGAATAAAACAAAACACTAAAATACAAATCCCATCGCTTCTGTCTACTTCTATACAAGGAGTTCAAGAGATGACAAATACGAGAAAAAAATAGCCTTCGAGAATCCTAATCATCGCTGCCGTTCTGTACTATTCCAATCTCAAAATAAAGTTCCATAGATACACTTTTTCTCCCAGTATACTGTACCCGCACACTGACGCGCTGGGAGGCTCATTATTTGGGACTTAGGGCATCACTGTGTCCCGGGCTGAGGCGGGGGGCTTCAGGCGGCTGCGGCAGATCGCCTTAGACAAGAATATTTTGTTGGAACCCTTCATTATGCAGCGCCAGGTCGCCGGAGTCAAGGCGTGAGGGGGTGACGTCCTTAGTACTGACTTGCCGTAATTCTCTTTGTGCTACGTAAAACTACCGAGACAAGACCAAATACTTACCATTTTCTTCAATATGACACACTTTCCTCCCCTCTCTTATAGCTAAAACTTTAAGACAATGGAAAATGTTGATCTATTTTGATATATTTGATATTTAAAATTTGACACACTGATGTAAGAGGATTAGAATCATGGCATCAAACTGGAGTCGTGCATGAAATTTTCTGACATGAAGATATAAAATGACTTACAAGAAAGAAAGAAAGAAAAAAATGCCCCCAAAAATGTAAGATAATCAAGATGTGGTAATGCATAGGGTCTACATTTTCAAAAAGGACTTTAAGAACCTCTCTCTCTCTCTCTCTCTCTCTCTCTCTCTCTCTCTCTCTCTCTCTCTCTCTCTCTCTCTCTCTCTCTCTCTCTCTCTCTCTCTCTCTCTCTCTCTCTCTCTCTCTCTCTCTCTCTCTCTCTCTCTCTCTCTCTCTCTCTCTCTCTCTCTCTCTCTCTCTCTCTCTCTCCTACACACACACACATACACACACACACACAAACCGATAGATAATCATCAATCTACATGAATCACAAAACAAATCATACACA
>JACEEZ010007184.1:152500-157500 GCA_016584305.1 Chionoecetes opilio
GGAGGAGGCAGGGTAGGAGGAGGAAGGGAGGACGAGAGGGAAAGAGAGAGAGAGAGAGGGGAAAGCACCAGGGGTTTTATGTTTTGATGGAGTTCCAGACTATACCAGGTCCCTATCCCCCCCTCCCTTCTACCCCCCTTAACCTACGTCCTCCTTCCTCTCGTTCTTCCATCGCTTCCCTTCTCCTCCTCTCTCCCCTACCGTCACATGGACACCCTCCCAACAGCCTCCACGTTACTCTGGTTTAGCAGGAGGAATTGGCCGTCGACAGGGGAAACGGCGAGAGAGAGAGAGAGAGAGAGAGAGAGAGAGAGAGAGAGAGAGAGAGAGAGAGAGAGAGAGAGAGAGAGAGAGAGAGAGAGAGAGAGAGAGAGAGAGGTATACAGGAAGGGAAGGAAGGAAGAAGGGAGGGGAGGGAGAGAGCGAGACAGTCTTGTCATCACAATATCTGAGAATAATCTAATCCGGAAACAAATTCTTGAACGCTGCTGGTCATTCCCTAAGACGTAGTAGAAGCATTCATTCCTAATGGACATATTGACTGCCGATAGTACACACCGCACAACGCCGCCATCTCCCCTACACACTCACCTCTTATTGCCGCATTTCCAATATCTGGTAACAAGTTTGAGGGGGGCCGCGTCCCCTAATCCGTCTCTGACCGCTGGCTGCTCTTTTCTCCCGTACAACGCTGCGCCTCGCTTAGGGACACCGACCTCTCCCAGTCTGTTATCGACTCTTTAATTTCTAGATCATGGTGGCTGAGCTGCTTCTCCAGTAAGCCTTGACGTTATCCTAGTATTGCGCTGGCCTTTCCTCCAGTCCTGATGGGTGGCAGCGGCGGTGTAGCGAGGGCAGCCTGTCTACGGTCAGATTGGAGCTTCCGCGGTGAAGTTGTGGCACTTGTATAGGAAACTGTGGCTTCCGTGCCTTTTCTGAAGAGCCTTGAAACCCAGACTCGAAATGCCTTGAGTGGTATACTAACGTAGCAATGATAAATATATATTCTTTTTATTCTTAATTTAAGACTAAAGTATATTGTAACAGGCAGGATCGAGTATCTATAATCCCCGACTGCAATCTGAGACAACCTTTGGCAGCGCCGAGGCCAGGAAGCGGCGGGATTGAGTACGATAATTATCCCTCACGTCTGATTTCAAGACGATGTTAGATGCCACGAGCTATTCAAGAAATACTCTGTAAGGGAGACTATTTATCATTCTTTGCCCTGATATTTCTATCATTATGGATTTTTTTAAAGCCTAAATTTCCTTGTCTTGGCAGCGACGTTTATCAGGAACTTTCAAAAAATCATAAATCAGGCGGCGTGACCCGTGACGTGCGGCCAGAGTGATGCATCACTCGCGCTGCCTCGCAATATTTTAACTCAAATTTTCCGTCGAGATTCCCTGACACAAGTAGCTTACAGCGGCCCTCCGAGCCCCACACTCAAGATCAAACGTCGCCTGGCAATTTGTAGACGGAAAAAGACAAGAAAAGCGACAGAAAAAAAAATCTAAAGCCCGCTGACTAAGCAGATGTTACGAAAATTATATCTGCCACATTTATGATTAAAACAACAACAATAAAAAAAAAAAACATTATGAATAAGGAAACTAAAGACTTCTCAACAGAAAGAAAAAAAATTCAAGTTAAAGGAGGAAAAAAATATAATTAAAACTACACTGTAAAAAAATTCATCCCCTGATGGAGAGAAGTGTCGCCGCTTTTCCAAGGAGGAGCGGCTCTGAAGTCTCTTTCTTTTCATATAGAATGTGCACATTTTGGTGACATTTTACAATCGAATATGTATTTTTTTTTTTTTCCACAGCGTGAGCAGCGTCGGGGAAATGGTGGCACAGTCCGGGGCGAGTCGATGGAATGAAGATTGAAGGCGAGGGGGGGTAGGGGAGGGGACGGGAGGGGGGGTAGGGGAGGGGACGGGAGGGGGGGTAGGGGAGGGGACGGGAGGGGGGACGGGGACGCGTGTTTGTGGCGCTGCCCCAATAATCTGTCACTCCCGCCGACAGTGAAAAATTGAAGACGCTCACCCACGACAACACCAACAGTCACCACCGCCCCCCCAACCCCCCCCACCCCACCATCACGGCACCAATCAATTACCATAACCACCACTCCAGTCACCACCACAACCACAACCACTACAAACAGTATCAACTTTACAATTGTCATTTATTTTACATATACAAAGGACTGGGCAAAATAAAATGGAAAATAAAAAAGTCCGCTAGCTGATAATCCCAATAAGGAATACAGTAAGAGATTATAGAAGGGGGATGGTGCAATTTAGTTCGGGAGGTGTCTAGAGACTCCAATCATGAAAACAAATTATGTCGTCGGAAGGAGGAAAAACAGAAACAGAAAGAGAGTTCCAGAGTTTACCAGTGAAAGGGATGAATGAATGAGGATTTGGTTAACTCTTGCGTTAGAAAGATGGACAGAATATGGATGAGAATGAATGGAATATTTAAGTCTATAAAACTTATTTGTCCACCTACTTTCAGATCGACGCATATCGTGATCTGCGAGCAGTTTCTATCAATATTGTATTCTGAAACACATTATCGTTTAACCTCAATCTGTTCTGTAAAATGAGTTGTGTTTTCGTCACGCTGAACTAAAAATATTGTCTCTACTACTCTTAAAGGAATTCTAAGTTTGCATAGTTTTGTGAAATAAAAAATGCTAAGCTTCTGAATCATTTACTAGAATACCAACTTATGTAATGTATAAAACTGATCTCTACCATATCACACCTTACGCCTCATCATTAAATTAGAACTCAAACATTGCTACTGGAACCACATCACCATCACCACCATCACCACAAATAAAAGGGATCCATCACCATCAGTATCACATCACCACCAACACCATCACCACCATGACTAGCCAGACTCTTCACCTCATCGCCACGAAGACGTCATCCTCCTTCATCATGACGCAACCATAAAACACACATCACGTAAGTTGAGGTTTTGACGAACACACAAAACATACCTTCAGCCCTGTGACGGATGCCTCGAAAACATCAACGATCGTTTATATTTATACGTAACTAGCATGAAAAATTAACGGCCTTGTATCACTTCTATATACGGCGCACTATAGATAGTGCAATGCTTCGAAAAATAAAGAAATACATCATGTCTTGTAAATGGAAATGAGCTGGAAGAGACCCGGAAGAGAAGGGTTGCGGGAGAGATAATTAAGAGAGCTAAGGAGGAGAGGATCTTGGGGCTAATAATAGAGGATGATCTATAGCACTCTCAGAAAAGAAGGGTAGAAAAAGGGTGTTTGTAGTGATGAAATACTGCTACCCTTTTTCTACCCTTACAAATATACCCTTTCGGATCGACGCAAATATATCCTTTTCCAACCCTCTCGTCTAAAAAGGGTAGATAAAGGGTAGATGGAGGGTATAATCGGCAGCATCTACCCTCCAACCTGGACATAGGGTTTAAAAAGGGTAGTGATGGTGCGATGTAACAATTCTACCCGTAATGTACCCCCCATTTCTGAGAGTGTATCACCGGAGAAGTGTGTTGATATCATTGGCCAGGGATTCAGATTGAAGACTTTACGAACATGACAGTGGCCTTGGACTACATAAATGAGAATAAACTGACACAGCTGTAGGCATTCATTACTCGAATAAAACTGGAGTATATTCGGTCACACAATTTTATAAACTATACAAAAAAGATAGGAATAGCGAGGACGTTGATTTGAAAGTCACAATTAAATATCTGTCTCCTATTACCCTCGATAAGAGCAACCTAAATGTTCTTTATAGCCTTAATTAAGCCTATACAGAAAATATAGATTGCTCTAATCGAGGGAAAGGTGGGAGAAGAGATTTAATGGTGACTTCCTAATCAATTGAAGTTACATGGAGGTGTGGACGGACACTACACACTCAGAAATAAGGGGTATATTAAGGGTAGAATTGTTACATCGCACCATCACTACCCTTTTTATACCCTATGTCCAGGCTGGAGGGTAGATGCTGCTGATTATACCCTTCATCTACCCTTTATCTACCCTTTTTAGACGAGAGGGATGAGAAAGGGTATATTTGGGGTTGGAAAAGGGTATATTTAGGGTTGCAAAAGGGTATATTTGTAAGGGTAGAAAAAGGGTAGCAGTATTTCATCACTACAAACACCCTTTTTGTACCCTTTTCCTACCCTTCTTTTCTAAGAGTGTACTCCATGGTGAGTGACGATGGAAAAGGAGGACGAAATAAATACATCATGACTACTTACATTTTTTATGAATAGAAGAATAGGAGACAGGACAAGGGATACGAAGGAATTGAAAGAAAAAAAAGAAAAAAAACATCTAATCATTTATCCCTAGAAGTATGGGATGAAGATTTCCAAAAAGCAGGGCCAATCTATAGTGCCAGAGGTGTCTTTATACTCCTTTATTGAAAATTTGGATTATAAAAACAAAAGTCAAAATAGAAGCACTGTCATCACTGGCATGGTATAACGGAGAGGCTGGTGAGATAAAAAAAAACCCATCATGAGTCAGAAGTTATAAATGGTTAGTTATAGAGACACGGCAATACGACAATTATACAGGGGAAATAGGCACACACATATACACATACTCTTTCTTCATACTTTATACACATACATATACACATACTTTTCTTCACTCCTTCCCTCCTGCATTTTACCCCCTTCTCCCGTCTCTCTCTCTCTCTCTCTCTCTCTCTCTCTCCTCTCCTCTT
This sequence comes from Chionoecetes opilio, assembly GCA_016584305.1. Lineage (NCBI taxonomy): Eukaryota > Metazoa > Arthropoda > Malacostraca > Decapoda > Majidae > Chionoecetes > Chionoecetes opilio. Next base: position 157,263 of record JACEEZ010007184.1, read on the forward strand.
CTCCTCTCTCTCTCTCCTCTCTTCTCTCTCTCTCTCTCTCCTCTCTCCTCTCTCTCGGTCTCTCTTCTCTCTCTTCTCTCCTCGCTCCTCACTCTCCTCTTCTCTCCCCTCATATCTCTCCTCACTCTCCGTCTCTCTCCTCTCTCATCTCCTCCTCTCTCTCGGTCTCTCCTCTCTCTTTCCACTCTCAAACACGCACACATACACGGGGCCCGGTCATATTCCCCCCTGACATTAT
>JACEEZ010007184.1:167500-170000 GCA_016584305.1 Chionoecetes opilio
CAGCGGCAGGGGTGACGGCAGGAGTGAGGGGAAACAGCAGGAGACAGCAGAAGGCCGTGAAGGCAGCAGACATGGGGCGGGGAGGCAATGCGTTTGCTTCTCCTGCCTCGGCTACCTTATCACACGGACAAGATGGCGCCGACCACCACTGCTCAATATTTTGTCATCGGCAAATGTGACGACGGGAGGCGAAGAGCGGTAGGGAGGGGAGCAGAGCGACCACTGACAGAGGGAGGGCGGGAGGCAGGGTGAGGGGATGGGGGGAAACCGAGGGCGCGGTGGCTCATGTGGGGAGACTACCGGGTGAGAGGGAGGAGGGGAGGCAGGACGGAGGGACGAGTCGCAAGGGCTTGAGTGGAGACCTGGCAAAGGGAAGGGAGGAGGAGAGGGGAGGGGGTGAGCTCCCTTGGGACAGAGCAGGGCGGTAGTCGGCAAGGCGATTGGAAGGACTATATGAATTTCTTTTACTTGGCCCGTGCCTTTGAGACGCCCTCATCGCCTGGAATACGAAGCTATTTCAGAGAGGAGCCTACGCCATTTCTGCCTCACAATATTGACACTTCCAGCCTCCTCGCTCTTGACGCGACTCGATTACCACTCACCGCTGTCCGATTTATGGAAATTTCCTCAAGTATTTTCGATCATTTTCAATTTGATACCTTAACTTTGCTGCCAAAAGACGAGAAATTTGTATAAAACATTACACACACACGACAAAGATCAAATGCAGGGAAAACGCATTCAGTCAAGAGTTTTCAACAATTTTTCTAACGCCACAAAATTTTAATAGCAACAAAAAAACACTAACCAGAATACACATTTCCACGAAGCAGCAAACAGAGGTCTTCGTCAGGAGGAACGAGTGAGCGTGGATTAAAAGATGGTGATGGTGACAGTCCTCTTGATGGATCGGAGAGTTTTCGTTTGGAATGTTTTGATTCGCGCCGATGACGAGCAGTAGTGATTGGACTCGGAATGGCAAGGGAGAGGGAGGGGAGGGGAAGGGAGGGGAGGGGGGCAGAGGCGGGGACGAGGCTCCTAAGTGAGTCTGGTGATGGATGGCAGGATGGGGCGCCACTGGGGATGCTATAGGATGACCTTCACGGAAATTTATCTGATGAGGTTTGTATGTTGATTCACAAATACTGCTAAAAGGATATGATGATGATGCACAAAAGACAAATAATTTTTTCTTATACCGTTTAATTCATATTGAAGAAAAATTGCAAACATATTGCTTCAAGAGATTCACATGAAGTACTATACATATATCCTGAACTGCTGAAATATTTTACGTGATTTTCTTTTAACATTCGTAAAAAAAATGATACAGTGTTTTGAAATTACATATACTTTGTGAGAGATCGCACGTGATTCATGTGCAACTATATGGACGCACTTCATATCATTATAACTCCTAGAAGAATCTTTTTTGTTTACTTACTACTTATACAGCGAATTAATTAATCGACGCAGCCATGAAATCCAGATTACGCGAAATTAATAAAGCATTTTAAGAACACCAACTTTATGATATGAAAAATACCACACATTCATCATGCAAAATACGCAAGATGATATAAAGACACTAGAAAGACAAATAAACCAAAATATTGCCTTTACGAAAGACAAACAAAACGGGGACTTGATGGCAGACATACCACACCAAACGTGGATACGGAAGTCTCTATCCTCTCCCTCCTCGGCACACCACCACCACCACCACCGCCACCAGCCCTCGCCATTAAGGATAAACTGCCGGTAACTCCATTAAAGCCTCATCAAAACCTGGTAACTTGGACGGCCGGTGCCACAGCCGGATTTAGCCATCACGGAGGCCGACGGTCCATCGTTAGCGCAGTCTGTGAGCGTAGATAACCAGCACTAATCAGGCCGTGGGCGTAATCCAAGCAGGAGTTCAGTGAGGATGGACCGAAGCGACCCGAGGAATGGATGGAAGGCAGGCTGGTTGGCTGATGTGGACGGCAGGACTGGAAGGGTATACGTTACTATATGATAAAAAATTAATTCCATCAGTATTTCAGTCTCTATAAGTTGGTGAAGAGCCTTGAGTCACCAGTGTAGAGGGAATGATACTGATGATACTAATTTATGATGATTTTTCACTCCAGTTGTAGTACATCAGTCTGTTCATATGAGTGTTTCTAATCTATGTGTAAATTTTCTTAATAGTTCATACCTCCATCAAAATTTATGGTGAGGAAAATGAAGGCCTTCCAAAGAGCCGCGTACTCTGGTCATAACTCGGGAGTTCTGGCCAGAAAACTGCAGGATATATGGGGCAGGACACAGTAGTCTTCCAGGGTAATTCAACACGCATGAGACTATCTCAAAATGGATTATGAATTTTGCTTACTTCTTTCTCAATGTAAAATGTCATTAGCAGTGACGAGCCGAGAGCCATGGTAAGGCGTGGGAGCCAACCAGAACCAACGCCTTAACGCTGATCTGCCCTGTCCTGATGGCCACTAAACAATGT
>JACEEZ010007184.1:172500-178025 GCA_016584305.1 Chionoecetes opilio
CCACCACGCACCACGAGTCCCTGAAGAAAGATATGTCAGTGTTCGCGCTATTATTAAATTTGCCAGGAATTGGAAACGTTTTCGGGGTGCCTCTCTCTCTCTCTCTCTCTCTCTCTCTCTCTCTCTCTCTCTCTCTCTCTCTCTCTCTCTTCTCTCTCTCTCTCTCTCTCTCTCTCTCTCTCTCTCTCTCTCTCTCTCAAATACCCATCTTTATATCTACCTTGTAACCATTTCATATTCATCTGCCTATCCATATTGTTATAACCACTATAATCACTGCTACCAAAATATAACACTATAACCTCTACCACTATAACATACTTCCACCAACAGCTGACCTAACTATCCACTGCAACCACAACCACCACCATCCACCGCCACAGTCGCCATCGTAACCTGTATTCCCATTCCGCCGCGATATAAGAGGAAATTGATTTATTCTGCCACAAATAAACTCGCGGAAATACTTGGATATACTTCGCCGCGGGTCGTAAGTGTCAAGGCCGCGATTCTGATTTCCCACCGTATGAGAGGAGAGAGAGAGAGAGAGAGCGAGAGAGCGAGAGAGCGAGAGAGAGAGAGAGAGAGAGAGAGAGAGAGAGAGAGAGAGAGAGAGAGGAGAGAGAGAGAGAGAGAGAGAGGAGAGAGAGAGAGAGAGGAGAGAGAGAGAGAGAGAGAGAGAGAGAGAGAGAGAGAGAGAGAGGAGAGAGAGAGAGAGAGAGAGAGAAGGAGAGAGAAGAGGAGAGAGAGAAGAAGAGAGAGCAGAGAGAGAGAGAGAGAGAGAGAGAGGAGAGAGAGAGAGAGGAGAGAGAGAGGAGAGAGAGAGAGAGAGAGAGAGAGGAGAGAGAGAGAGAGAGGAAGAGAGAAGAGAGAGAGAGAGAGAGAGAGAGAGAGAGAGAGAGAGAGAGTGTGTGTGGTGTATAGACATTTGGAGGTGAGGTAATCATTATTATTTTATCAACAATACACAAATAGTTTACTTCCATGAATCTGATCAAAAGTTATGCATTTAATAATACGCAGAAAGATCGAACAAGAAAACCCCCTGAAAACGGGTGATATATCCCATTGATGTCATTCAGCGCCTTGATAGTTATTCTACGAGGAATAGCTAGGATTTGACGAGGAATTGGATATAAGGAAGATGACGATAATGATGCTGATGGTCAGAGTACCTATCTGCCGATCTCTTATGCTCCATCAACCAGGGAGGGATGGGTCAGCATGTGCCGCTCTGGGACTGGCTCGTGCAGGCGGGCGGCGGTCATTGCGAAGGCCAGGGAGCCATTCGGACTGTGGACAATGGCCGCCACGTGCTGGACCTGAGGCCGGCCAGAGTGACCACTGGCCGGTCGCTCCCCACGCCACGCCTCACTTGTCCCCTCCCGCCTCCCCGCCGGCCGTCCACCACTCGCCGCCCGCCCTGCCGACCTATTCATCCTTCTCCATCAGCCAGTCGCTCGCTGCTGACCACTGGGTGACTCCCTGCACATGCTCACTCCCCTCGTCTCGTCGCCCTGCCTACAGTCCCCTCGGCGTCACTGCCAATATTATTCCACTTCCTTCACCTAACATTACCTTCTTTCTCCACTCGCTCTTCTCTTCACCGCCACCAATATATGATTTCCATCTTTTTCTCAGATTGCAAACGTAAGAATTATATGCGTTTGCGATAAATTGATATGCTAAAACATACGACGTAAGTGTCTTATAATGATTTTAACACACCTTGCTCGGCTCTCAACGAAATCTAAGCCTCCACGAGCACCTCGACCGCGACCTAATGTTGAGTGCAGCGAGAGATTAATCAATGCCATCGGTGCACCTCAATTATAGAAAACCTCAACCCGATTATCGAGATATGAACAAAATTTGGATGAAGTTGAATAGTAGCGGCGAGAGAGAGAGAGAGAGAGAGAGAGAGAGAGAGAGAGAGAGAGAGAGAGAGAGAGAGAGAGAGAGAGAGAGAGAGAGAGAGAGAGAGCGCGGAAGGGAAGGGAAGAGAGCGTGGCTGCCGGACGAATATATTTTTTTCCCATTTTTAGAGCAGTTATTGGTGGGAGAGGGAAACCTACCGCAAGAAAGACAGAAGGGGAGAGAAGAGAGGAAAGGAGGGGAGAAGGGAGGAAGCGAGGCGAGGGGAGCTGGTCCGGCGGGAAGACGTGGGTTCCGTTGTGATAACTTCTTTCAGAGGACGTCCACTTTTTTGGAAAGAAAAGAAAGAAAAGAAGGAAGAGAAGAAATAAGAGAAAGTACAGGAAGATAGGGAGACAGAAGAGGAGGAAGATGTGAAGGAAGAGGTAAGGGAAGATTAATAACGACACCAGAGTGAAATAAATATGCGATTTTCTATCCGAATACAGCAAGAAAATTAAAAGAAAAGTAAGAATAAAATGAAATAGCATACATGATAACATATTAATCAACTCTACGATTGATGCTACTCATGAAAAGTGCGAAGACAAATAATACACTACAGAAAAATATTTACAAAAGGCAGAGAAGAACAATGCATATAGGAAGTGAGGTAGTCTGACGAAACATGAAGGAACACCAAAGAAATAGCTGAAAATATGTTTGCGGTTTATGGTTCTTTAATGGAGTGTGTGCATGTGTGTGTGTGTGTGTGTGTGTGTGTGTGTGTGTGTGTGTGTGTGTGTGTGTGTGTGTGTGTGTGTGTGTGTGTGTGTGTGTGTGTGTGTTAATAGTGCAGGTATCAATTAATGTGATTTATTAAGCCACCAGTCGACCAGTAATCGGTGACTAATTGCCTCGTTCCCGTTAGTGAGAGCGTCGACCGCCTGGCAATTAATGTTCCTGGTGTGTCTCGTGCGTCGACTCACCCTTCGGCCTGCATCGACACCCTCAAACATATCCCGCATTCAGTAATATTCAACATATCTTCATACCACAATATCTACCGAGTTCAAAATACAAACAAAAACGAAAAGAAGTCGCAGTGATGCACAAATATTACCGTTCTACATCATTACACGTTTTCTCGCAAACACAAAAACTAATATATGTAAGAATTTGTCTAGTTCTTCTTGAGGCACTGAAACTTGAGGGCCTTGAATGCCTTCTCAACACTCCCGTCGTCAACACAACAAGGACACGTCAAGCCCTCCAGTCTTCGGCGTGAGGGTCATGCTCGGGACAAGGACATGACATTCTTGGCAAACCTCAGCCAGCACACTGAGCCACTAAACTTGACCAGACTCGGGGGCTTTTCAGGGCCACTCTCGCCACACACTCGTCACCCCGTCCTCCGCCACTGCAGTACCTCCTCATCGAATTTGATACACGGTCGCCACTGAGTCTTCCGAGGCTGCAGCTCCTCCTGGGCCATCTTCAGCACCTGCTTAGGGCACTTCGCCGCAATACGAAACACGATATTCTCTCCACGATTCTCCAGGACACGGTCGGTAAGAACACTGCATGCGAGCTTTTTTCATTCGCAGGGTTTTCAAGCAGGGACACGAGCGCCACTCACTGTGTACCCCTTCAGGAGAGGAGCACCGACAACACCTCTTGGTGCTCCCTAACTTTCCTGCGAGAATGAGAGAGCGCAGGCGAAGCACGCTGAGGTGTGGAACATTAGCATACTGAGGGTCGATGGGCACGGCTGGCCTACCTACCCTGTGCCCTTCCGTCACTGCCCCGCCTACCTGTCTCTCTACCCTCCTCTTTTACCCCCATCCCTCCCCTACCCCACTCATCTCCCTCCCTTCCTTTAACCCTTCCTACCATCAAACACCCCAGCTGCCCTGCCTCGCGCCCTGCCCCAATCTGCATCACAGGGGAGCGTTACTGTATTGTTGTGTGCGGGGCACATAATGTCAGGGAGCTTCGTGTGGCATGCGGGCTGCGGGACCTGAATGCTGCCAGCCACTCCACCTCACGCTTTTACTCGACTGTTGGCTGCATAAGGAGTCCTCGAAACCCTCAGGGAGTATTAGAGCGTGCATATGCTGATGCTGTTTGACCTGAACCCACCACAAACAACGAAAAGAAGTTGACGCAGGAGTTAAGTTCAACGGAGATCCAGGGGGAAGCTTATATGATATTTTTTCACCATGAATCCCGAAGGTTTACATAAACATTCTTATAAAAGCGTAAATATATATACATTTTTGAGATCCTATATGGCGTTATAAGGTCGGTTAATTACTACACAATGAATAAAACAATTTTTTTGAGTTATTACGACAGTTTGAGAGCCAATTTCATGACATTTATTACTGGTGATAAAGAATAAATTATCTGAATAAATATGCACTTCCTTAGACACACTTCTGCAAGCCTCAGCAGCGCCATGCACGACTTGGGCAACACAATCATGTAAAGAATTAAGAGACTGGGCGAAGAGACTCTTAAGAGCTACTCTGGATAACCCAGATCCTCCTGGTGACTCTTCTGCTCACACTCACACTCACACTCGCACTCCTGGCGTCGAGACCCATTCATTCGACAGCCTCTCGCACTACACACACACATACACACACACACACACACACACACACACACACACACACACACACACACACACACACACAGCAGCACATACACACACACACACACGGGAGGGGTACTCCGTAGTGTAGGGGTAGCACGCTCGGTTCACAACCGAGAAGTCCCGGGTTCGATCCCCGGGCGGAGCGGAAACAGATGGGCTGTTTCCTTAAAACCCGAGCCCCTGTCCACCCAACAGTGAATGGGTACCGGGTGTTAGCCGGGGTTTGTGATCTGCTCTCCGGGGTGCTGGCTTCGGCCAAAACTAAGCACTAAGGATGAATAATAAAAATGTTGATATGGAGACGAGCGTTTCTCAGGCCCTGTAAAATACAACTAGATGAATACACACACACACACACACACACACACACACACACACACAGTCACACACACACGCACAAACACATACACACACATACACATACACACACACACACACACACACACACACACTTCTCACCCATCACACATAATCTCAAACGTCCGATACCGATTTAGTAGTTTCTTTCTTTTTCTTGTCAGCTAGCATATGCAAGGGATTCTACAGTGGCCTATTATAGTGTTGCGTCACTTCAAAACCATTCATCTCCCCTTCTTCCCTCTGTTCCATATGTCAAGGGCGCCTTCTCAAACACCTTCCTGTTGTGTGTGTGTGTGTGTGTGTGAGTGTGTGTGTGTGTGAGTGTGTGTGTGTGTGTGTGTCGTTATACCTCCCTCCCACACTCCCCCTGGCCACCGTCTCTAAGGTTTCAGTAATCCTTGCCTTACCTCGCTTTCTGTCTCTCTTTTTAGCAAAACTTTCTTATACGTGAATGTTTATTTGTTCTCAATCATAAAATGTATGTTACTATTCTTTTTTTTTAATGGAGGAAATGATGCGGTGAAATGAACACTATAATAACATATTTTACTAAAAGTTCGAGTCACTACATTATTAAAAAAAATACGAAGGACAGCAAAGTTTTCTGAGATACAGTTTGAAAGAGGCGTTGGAGGAGTGAGGAGAGACG
>JACEEZ010007184.1:181664-199164 GCA_016584305.1 Chionoecetes opilio
TTAGGAGAAGAACAATGTCGTTACGAGCTGCAATGAAACGGTTGAAAGGAACTTAAGTGAAGTGCAGAGGAATGATAGAAACGAATGAGGGTAGTTTGAAATTAAAGATTTGGCCAGACTCTATCAAAAGCTTTTGATATGTCAAGGACAACAACAAAAGTTTCACCGAAATCCCTAAAGGAGGATGACCAAGATTCAGTTAGGAAAGCTAGAAGATCGCCAGTAGATCGCCCTTTACGGAAACCGTACTGACGATCAGATAGAAGATTGTGAGCAGATAGATGCTTAAGAATCTTCTTATTAAGTATAGATTCAAAAACTTTAGAAAGGCAGGAAGTCAAAGCTATAGGACGGTAGTTTGAAGGATTAGAACGGTCACCCTTCTTAGGAACAGGTTGGATGTGAGCAAACTTCCAGCAAGAAGGAAAGGTGGAAGTAGATAGACAAAGACGGAAAAGCGTAGGATGGGTAGCTGTCTCTCTCTCTCTCTCTCTCTCTCTCTCTCTCTCCTCTCTCTCTCTCCTCTCTCTCTCTTCTCCTCTCTCTCTCTCTCTCTCTCTCTCTCTCTCTCTCTCTCTCTCTCTCTCTCTCTCTCTCTCTCTCAAATTATGTTACTCACGTGTTGTAAATTCATCAATACTAAAAATGAAAAAAGTGAAAAAATACCTAGACCGTTATCTTAATATCAAACAGATTAGTTTATATTACCACGTACTGTGTAACGTTTGTGATGACGGCGGTCCTATATACACACTCAGAAATGAGGGGTATATTAAGGGTAGAATTGTTACATCGCACCATCACTACCCTTTTTAAACCCTATGTCCAGGCTGGAGGGTAGATGCTGCTGATTATACCCTTCATCTACCCTTTATCTACCCTTTTTAGACGAAAGGGTTGAGAAAGGGTATATTTGCGGTTGAAAAAGGGTATATTTAGGGTTGCAAAAGGGTATATTTGTAAGGGTAGGAAAAGGGTAGCAGTATTTCATCACTACAAACACCCTTTTTCTACCCTTTTCCTACCCTTCTTTTCTAGGAGTGTAGTGCGTCAAATGAAACACGGCGAAGCGGTATAAATTCTTACAAGAACTCCCTTATCTTATGAAGTCTATCTGTCCCTGTCAAGTAAATAAATAACTCATATCTCTCATTATAGGTATTAAAGGTGCAAGCAACAATTAATGGTCAAAATATAAATGCATAACTTAAGACAAGAGCTCTACCTCGTTATATTTTCATATTTCTCTACTTCAACAAGCTATCATACCCAAAACTATTACTTACGTACACTCTCAGAAATGGGGGGTACATTAAGGGTAGAATTGTTACATCGCACCATCACTACCCTTTTTAAACCCTATGTCCAGGCTGGAGGGTAGATGCTGCCGATTATACCCTTCATCTACCCTTTATCTACCCTTTTTAGACGAGAGGGGTTGGAAAAGGGTTATTTTGCGTCGATCGAAAGGGTATATTTGTAAGGGTGGAAAAGGGGGTAGCAGTTTTCATCCCTAAAAAAACCCCCTTTTTTTTTCCCTTTCCTACCCTTTTTTTCTAAGAGTGTACCCACCTATGTATCTGGGTATCTATCTCTATATATTACCATAACCCCATATAATTTAAACCCGTCTCCTTTTTATTGTTTCCACCAAGTGAAAACGTAAACAATAGTAAAGTTTCTTCACATGGTCACCTTTTCTCACTGACATGTGTGAGAAATAGTGCCACACCCTCGACCGACAGACACTCAAGATCTGCGTGTCAGGAAAGGACAGGAGGAGGAGATAGGGGACAAAACGCGTGAAGAATGAGTGGGTGAGTGGGTTGAGTGGGAAAGGAAAGACTGGGATGTGAGAGGGAAGGTGGGAGATCACTTATATAGCTGACGGGCAGTGGAATTTATGTGGGCAGGACTGGTGACGTGAAGTGTGGAAGAGGAGGAGGAATACATAGGAAAACGAAGAAAATACCAAACAACAACTGGCCATGTTGTCTATACGAGGCTATTTGCTGGAATCATATATAAGAACTTCTCATGTTTAATTATTTTGGAAAAGTGGTTGAGGATGAGAAAAGAGAGTCAAAGGAAATTAATCTTTTCTTACTTTCACTAACAGATGGAGGACAGTCAGGAAAGAGAGCAGGGGGAGAAGGAGGAAGAGGAAAAGAAGGAGCTGGAGGACGACGACAACAAGAAGGAAAGGGAGTAAAGCAGAGAATAAAAGGGCACAGAGAAACAAGGGCCAGGTGCTCATAGGTCATGGTCCGCGTGTTCAAGGGCTAGCCTCCACTTCTTTTAATTAATGGCCGCCCCTCCATGGCCCTCCCCTCACTACCATACACAGCCGCTCTCCCCTACACGGCTTCCTCTCCACTGCATTATTAGACCTCACTCCACCCACTATAGGTCGACTTATCAAACTAGTTATGAAATCCCAACCTCTCTCTTTCCTGCCTCACTTCTTTGACATTCACTCTTCCTTTATACCACAAAAATGACTAAGAAAGCACCTTTTTCCACCTCTATTCCACCTAGCCTCTTCAAATCTCTTACTTCCTTTCCTATCATTATTTACATCCTATATTTTTTTCCTTCCTTCTCTCTCTCTCTATCTCTTTCCCTCTCTCCCTACCCCTGCCAAGCGCCGGATTTTTTTGGGGGGCGGAAGGTCGAGGGTTAAAAGGGAAGGGGCGCAAAAAAAAAAAACGCCAAAAAAAACAGGGCCAACCTTTTTTCAAATCACGCGAGTATTCAAAAACGACCCGCTGAGATTTTTTTTCTATATATTATTATTCATATCGACTAAACAGACGCCGGATGGCCAAAGTTACTGTTCCAGGGTGAGGGAGGGGAGAGGGAGGGGGGAGGAACGGAAGGGAAAAGGGGGAGGGGAATGTTACGCGCAGGACGGCCCGTGATGGATTTTTTTTTTTTTTTTTTTTTTGGGGGGGGGAAGGGTGCGGAGGAGAGAAGTCTGGAAAGAGGGAAAGTTGGGTTTTCTTTTAAGTTTTTTTTCCAAGGTCTTATATTCGCACGAGGCCACTAAACCTGCCAAAAAATTTTCTTTTTATAACTTTGCTGAGTTTGTGAATGAGTTTATTTGGGCCCCATTAACTTAGGCGGCGACACAATTTTTTTTCTCTTTTCATAATTTGAAAATATCTTATTTTATGTCTTGTCTCTCTGCTCTCTTTGTCTCGTCTTGTCTCTGTCTTGTCTCTTCTCTGCTCTGTCTCTGTCTCTGTCTCTTCTTTGTCTCGTCTTTTTCTCTGTCTTGTCTCTGCTCTTGTCCGTCTCTGTCTCTTTTTGTCTCGTCTCCTGTCTCTGTCTTGGGCTCTCGTCTCGTTTCTGTCTCCTGCTCTGTTTTTGTTCCTGGTTCCTGTGTCTGTCCTGTGTCTCTCTCTGTCTCTCTCTCTGTCTCTGTGTCTGTCTTGTCTCTGTCTCTGTCTTGTCTCTGTCTTGTCTCTGTCTTGTCTCTCTTGTCTTCGTCTTCTCTCTGTCCTTGTTCTCGATGTCTCTCGTCCTCTGTTCTCTCTCGTCTCTCTCTCTCTCTCTCTCTCTCTTCTCCCCTCTCTCTCTCTCTCTTCTCTCTCTCTCTCTCTCTCTCTCTCTCTCTCTCTGTTCCGGGGAAGGGTGGGTAGGGTGGGCCTCTTTCTAGCCGGCAGGTCAGTAGTTTATATTAAAATGTATCCATGCTGTAAATAAGATGAGGGGCGCTAAGGATGGTTTAATGCCCACCTTCCTTTTTGTATTCTTCTTTGTAACCCTTCCTCGCCACCATTGTCCGGGTTGGAGGGAGGGAAAGGGAGGAAGAGGCGGAAGGTTTAGGGAAGGGGGAGGGGAGGAGAGGAAAAAGCAGAGGAGGGGGAGGAGGGGGAAGGCAGGGGGTAGAGTACATCCCTAATGTATTTTATTATATTTAATCTTCATGGGAGATTGTGGACGAAGTTATTGAGGGTCGGGTTGTCTGCTCGGAGGGAGGATTATTTCATCGTTTTTTTGTACCCTTTTTTATATTCTTCTTTTATAACGTGGCTGTGTAGCGATGCCTAAAATGTTTGGGCAAATATACTGTTAGATGTTTCCTCATATATATGTATGTATGTATGTATGTATGTATGTATGAATGCATGTATGTATGCATGTATGTATGTATTTATGTATGTATGTATGCATGAGTGAATGTGTGCATGTATGTATGTATATAAGGCAAATGTGTTGTAATGGGGCATTTGCATCAAACGTTGCTTAACATTTTTGCATGTCTGTATGATCCCGCACACGCACACGCACACGCACACGCACACACACACACACACACACACACACACACGTCATGTTTTATACACCTATGCACATACGCACAAACAACTTAATATTACTCCATACATCTACATAAATGAATATCCGCAGACAATATCTACCAGCGAGGCTTGTCCATCTATCTATCGCTTCAGGAAGGGTGAGCAAGGCAACCACCGCACGCTGCCCGACGCAAAACTCTTCCGTCATCTTTTCCCTGGACGAGCGGAAGATAATTGCACGTGTTTAATTTTTAAACAAATATAAATCCGGTTTTTAAATAATAAAACGCTTTTTTTTTTCCTCCTCCCCCCCCTTCTCCCCTCCCTCTCCTCTCCCCTTCCCAAATTTTCCTTTTCCCTTTTCTCTCTCCTTTTTCTTCTTCTTCTCTTTCCTCTCTTTTCTCCCCTCTTTCTTCTCTCTCTTCCCCCTCCTCTCTCTCTTCTCTCTTCTTCTCTCTCTCTCCTTCCCCTTTCTTTTTTTTCCCCTTCTCCTCTCTCTCCTCTCTTTTTCTCTTCCCTTTAAACATTTCTACTTTTCGTTTTTTCTACACGTTTTTATTCCGCTCCATATTCTTTTTTTTTAACATTAAAATTCCTTAAACGCTTCTTTTAAAACTAAATTTCCCTCTTTTATTATCTTCAACAGCCTTCTATTTCTTATTTTCAAGCCAATCCTTTTCCCCCCCCCCCCCCCCCCCCCCCCTGCCCTTTCTCCCAGCCCCCTCCCTTTCCCCCACTTTTTAAGGGTATTTTTCTTTCCCCTCTTTTTTTTTCATATTTTTTCATTTTTTTTTTCTAAATTTATTTTTCCCTTGCAGTACATCGGCATTTTTTTTTTCCCGATTTTTTGTAAAAAAATTTTTTTTTGTTCATTTTTTCCCTTTCTCCCCCTAGCCTCGCTTTTTTCCCCTTTCCTTTTCCCTTTCCCCCCTTTCCCCCTCTTTTTTCTTTCTTTTTCCTCTCCTCTCCTCCCCCTTTTCCTTTTTCTCTTTCCCCCCTTTTTCTTTTTCTTCCCCCCCCTTCTATTCTTCTTCTTTCCTTTTCCGGTTTTTCTTTTTTTTCCTTCCCTTTTCTCTTTTTTTCCCCTTTTCCCCCCCCCCTTTTTTTCTTTTCCCCTTCCCCTTTTTTCCCTCTTCCCTTGTTTCCCCCTTTTCCCTTTTTCTTTTCCCCCTTCTTCCCCCCCCCCCTCCCCCCCTTTTTTCCCTTTTTTTTTCCCCCTCCCCCCCCCCCTTTTTTCCCCCCTCCTCCCTTTTCCCCCCTTTTTTTTCCCCCCCCTCCTTTCCTTTTTTTCCCCCCCTCCCCTTTTTTTTTTTTTTTTTCCCTCCCCCCCCCCCAAAATTTTTCCCCCCTTTCCCTTTTTTCCCCCCCCCCCTTTCCTTTTTTTTCCCCCCCCCCCCCCTTTTTTTTCCCCCTTTTCTTTCCCTTTTTTTCCCCCTTCCCCCGTTCCTTTTCCTCCCCCCCTTTTTTCTGCCCCCTTTTCCCCTTCCCCCCCTTTCCCCTTCCTCCCCCCCCCTTCCCCCTTTCCTCCCCCCCTTTTTCCTTTTAAAACCCCCTTTTTCCCCTTCCCCCTTCCCCTCCCTTCCTCCTCCCCTAAATCCCAAAAAAATCCCTCCTCCTCCCCCTTTTCCCCGTTTTTCCTCCCCTTAAAAAAATATTTTTTTTTTTTTTCCCTTTTCCCTTTTTTTCCCCCCCTTCTTTTATTTTTCCCCTCCCCCCCCCAAAAAAATTATTCCATTAAGGAAAAAAATAAAATGCAAACAAAAAGGATTGGGGAAGTTAAAAAAAGTCTTCCCTGAAATGAAACAGTTTTTTGTTTTAAATTTTTAAACAGGTCTTGATTGAGTTTGGGACACTGGAGTGACTAATCTCTATGGGAAGATTTGCACCACAGACGTTGTATTTCGTGTTTCCCTCGTATGATTCAACATTCATTAATATACAATAACAAATATACAAAGCTATGACATTATTACTAATTGTTGAGACTGCTACTACCTTAACAGCTATCATTGTCATCAACAGCACATTGACATTAGCAGCGGTAACAACAACAACAACATTAATACATGTCAGCAATTACAACTATAATGATATTAATAATATTAATAATGATATATAATTATAATAATGATTACAATAATAATAATAATATAAAAGATTATAACAATTATAATAACAACAATAATAATGATGAAAATAATAATAATAATAATAATAATAAAGTGATAATAATAATAATGACAATAATAATAATAATGATAATAATAATAATAATAATAAAGATGAAAAAAGTATCTACTGTCATTGTTGTTATTGTTATCTACATTCAGTCGGGGATCGTAAAATGACAAAAAATTTACCACTACACGGATAAAGCAGCATATAAAAAGAAACGATTGGATATCATATAACATGTTCTTGTCAAGACGATTACGTAAATAAATCAATGGTGTTATGTGTACCTCAAAGACATTCTAACATTATAAACAGACAAGGATGTGAAGCTTTACAACGCGTATGGAAGTTAATGACATGTGGTTTCAAGTGAGGTGCAATATGGCAATAGACAATTTCTCTCAATAAAATGATCTGCTCCTCATGCTTCCCTCTGCTAACTTTTATATATATACTCTTTTTGTAGAGGGGATAGAATAGTTATTTTTTGTAAAAGCTTAACAACGAATATTTATCATAATTAATTTGTTCCTTACCCAAAACTTTCCTCCTCTAAAATAAAATAGTAGAAACTTATAACACATGTGGAATGAGCAATGGAGGAATATTATGGAAATTTTTTTGTGCAGAGTCAATACGGGTTTACGCATAAAATTAGGTGAGAGCACAAAAAACGCACTGAAAAATACTGACAAGAAAATACAGTAATAAACAGTTTATACTCTCTCTCTCTCTTCTCTTCTCTCTCTCTCTCTCTCCTCTCTCTCTCGTCTTCTCGTCACCTGCTCTCTCGCTCTCTCTCTCTGTCCCTCTCATGTCGATTTTTTTTCATTCAAATCAGCTACTCTTGTTGCATTTCGGCGGGTCCTTTTTCAGTAAAATCACTGTATAATGTATTGTCATCGCCATTCGGACGACTTGTGAAGATGAAAAAATGAATTCGGTTAAGTTTTTTCTTACTACGTACCATTACAATTCTTTTTATGTATGCGGCTGACAGGCTAGTAGAAGCGCGGTTGGGGGGGAGGGAGGCAAGATCCACGGGTGGAGCAAAAAGTGGGGCTAAAAGGGGAGGAGGGGCGGGGACAGCGATGATATACGATCCCGCCTCTCATTCACCCCCCCTGTGGTAACCCCCTATAGCCCACATAACCCAGTGGCGCCCATCCTTGTTCATCAGCATGATTATTCGCTAAATTCTAATTCCATTCCGAGCGTTGTGTGCCCGAGGGGAGCGAAAGAAACGGGACATCAGCTGCTCGCTCCTATACATAATACATCACAATATACAATACAATTTTCGAATATATGTACATAACATACATATATACATACATACATATATACATACATACATATTCACATGGTACATATAATATACATACTCAGATTCACTTACATAGACATACCTATATGAATACGTGCATACATACAAACATGCAGACTTTCACATAACAAAATATGTGCGGGTTCTTTTTTTTTCTGATGATTTTAGAAATAAGAGTCAATAGAGACTATCCCCAAGCTTTAATTGTTCTGTTGGTTTGTTTTTCAAAGGGCAACATACTAAATCACAGAATAAGCGTGACGATGAGGGTGACACACTGTATCGGGAAAGGATATTCAAAGGATTCTTTTTTTCTTTTTCTGCAGTGTTTGAATGTATCCAATTGAAGAAAACAAGGAGGAGGAATAAGCCACGAACAAAATGCATTACACAAACACAGCGGAAGAATAAACTTTTGTGTTCACACTCATGTCTTATCATGGCTTGCCGCGTTTCCCCACCCCCCCCCCCGTCACCTCCCTCCACACCCACACACATATTACACCCCCCACCACACACATACAAGGACACACACCACACACGCATTACACATTAGCACATATACACACACAACACACAACACAACACACACACACACACACACACACACACACACTCAAAAGGACACACACACCTCAAAAGACGCACAACACACACACACACACACACACACACCGTCACCTACCACCCGATCACCCCCCATTCCCGTATAGCCGTAGGTTTTGCCATGAAAACTTAACCTGCATTCACTTTCCATAGTATTACTGCTACACATAACAAAACGACATTTAGAGAGGAAGCACTTTCCCAGTCCTCCACGACTTGTTTACCGGCTGTGGAGACGGGGGAGAGAGTGTGGGCGTGGCCGTTGGGGCAGCCGAGCCTCCCGCAGGAACGGGGTGTGTTTTGTCGCGTTTGGGTGGTGAAAGGAGAGGAGGAAGCGGGGAGAAGTGACGGAGGAGCAGTAAGGAGAAGGGAAGGGATGCCAACGGGCCTCTTAAAGGACGAGTGGGGGGGTTTTTTTTTTTTTTTTTTTTGGGTTAAGGCGAGGAGAGACACTGTTACTGTAGTATTAAGTGGACGGTCTGCGGCGCTTGAGCAATGTTAGCAGTCGAGAACCGGTGCGGGAGTGGAGGGAGGAGAGGGTGAGCGGAGGCGGAGGATGAGGGGGTCGCGTGATTACCTTGCTGCTACTTATCTTCCCGGCGCGGTATTAGGATCCTAGGAGCAATGCGAGATTGGATTCCCTTTTCCACGGTCAAACAGGATATAATTTGTGATTAGCTTAATCGATTATAAGATATAAGTTTTTTGAAACAACTCTCTGCATGTGGAAAAGACAGGGGAAACGATTTACAAACTAATGATACGAAGTGATATTCTTCCAAAGGAGTGTAAAGACATCACAGGAACTAAGTATAGTTATTGTTCATTATGAAACAACTATGTGGGAGTGTGGGTTTCTTTCGGGTTGACCGGCGATCAGGCAGACTGCTTGGCTAAATGTATGTCTGTCTTCGCCAAACGCGTACGCAACCGTATAGAAAGAAGTAGATTGCCCAGAGAAGACTAAGTTACTTACAGGATGCTCCACGGCCCCCCGAGGCACCTCTGGTAGGATGAAGGAAAGAAAAAAAAAAGAACTGTTAGCATGGACCCCTAATCTAAAGTGAATACGTTTCTGTTCATACTAATATATGGTGTTAAATAATAAATATCTTTTTATTTAAAAATTGGAAAGCACAAAGTTTTCTAGGGCATAATAAACATGCATTGATAATGGATAAAGACTGCGAAGGGGTGTGGAGGTGAAAGGAATTCAAAAATGTGAAATTATTTAGAATAAAAGAGGAGGCAAAAAAGCTATGAGTAGAATATATATATTATATATATATATCTATTATATATATATAGTATTATAGTATATATATATATATGTATGTATATATATATATATTATATATATATATATATATATTATATATTACTATATATATATTATTATATAGCACACATATAATATAGTATATACAGACCACACTACATCACACACATACAGTTGTCGTCTGGTTACTAGCATCGACTCTGTGTGTGTGTGTGGTGTTGTGTGTTGTGTGGTGTGTGTGTTTGTGTGTGTGTGTTTTTTTTTTTTTTGTTTTTTTTTTTTTTTTTTTTTTTTTGTGTGTGTGTGTGTGGTGTTGTGTTCCTACGATTTTTTTTTTTTTTTTCCTCTCTCTCTCTCTCTCTCTCTCTCTCTCTCTCTCTCTCTCTCTCTCTACGCTCCTCTCTGCTCTCTTCTACTCCGTACTCTCTCCCTCTTGTCACCCTCTCTCTCTCTCTCTGCGTGGCCACTCGTCCCTCTCTGCTCTCTCTCTCATCGTAACAAGCGTCCACATGATAATAATACCAACGATATATAGTACCGACAGACTATATAACGAATATATAAAAACTGAAAAGCAGTTGGTCCATCGCTGCTAGACTCACACACCCATGACAAAGGACAGGTGGCATTATGATGCCTTGCCATCGGTTCCAGCGCACACGTACCTCCCACGTACTCGTGGGGCTGCATTAACAGCAATATCAAGTGCCAAGTCTTTAGCCTCCATTCCCACCGACAACGTAACTGGCTATCACAAAAAAGGTACCCAAGACCTGCACGGACAGATTTAAGTTAAAAGAGGGACTCCGCCGCGGGGTAAAAAAGCCTAGGACGACGTGGACGCCTTCGTGGGAGGCGACAAGGTGGGGGAACATCACATGTGCCTAAAGGGGAATAAGGGATAAAGAGAAAATTAAGAAAAAATGACAAAAAGAGATTGAAGGGGTGGAGGAGCTCGGAAGGGGACCGAATGCAAGGAAAGGAAGGATAATGAATAAGGTCGGAAGGAAGGAAGGAAGGAAAGGAAGAAGGAAGGAAGGAGGTTGGGGTAAGACGTTGCAGGGAAAGGAAGGAAAGCGAAGGAAGGAAGGCAAAGGTAGGAAGCGAAAGGAAGGAAGGAAGGAAGGAAGGAAGGAAGAGGAAGGAGGTAAGGCGGTTGCAGTGGAAGGAAGGACTTGGAGAGAGAGAGAGAGAGAGGTAGCGTGTTAGAGATGGAGAGAACGAGTTGGGAGATTTTGTGAGGAGTAAGCTCTGCAATTACCACGAGCGACGGTACAACCCGTAATTAGGCCGCGTGCGATATGTGCACTGACTAGAAGTTTGCGGAGTGCGATATGAGAGACCGAGCGGCAGAGGATTTGAGATGACGATAGGTGTGCGATGGACGCGTGTAGGGTGAGAACAGGGAGATGAGATGGATCAGAGACGAGGAGAGTAGAGGCAGAATAAACAGAGGAGACAAGGACACACAAAACGATGCCATCCTCCCCGCTATCGCTCCACCCTTGTCAGAAGGGAGGATCACAACGAACTACTCGTAGCTGGGCTACTGATTTGTCACGTAAACACGGACAATCCTACGCACAATTTACCAGACAAATTACATCTACACTACCATTACGTTTTCACGGCTTGCACTGCAGACTTGTTACTACACGGGGTCCGACGACACAGCACACCACACCACCCACCATTCACAGCTCCACTACTCTTACCCTCTAAACCTCCACAGACATATCATCGCTTTACTATCTTGTTTATGCAGGTATGATATTTCCACAGCCAACGATTCACGAGACAACGGGCCATCTACGTTGATCTCTATTTTGTGGCATTAAACACATACAGACGGACAAAAAAAATAAACACGACGATTCACGAGATGTTGTAACTGAGGCACCCAGGGCAACACTGTACTGAAGGGCATCCTCAACCCATTGACGATGCTTCTGAATGTGTAATTTCCTGTAAGTAGGATCAGCTACAGTGGGGCAACGACCCAGCAGCAGTACGACAAAGGCAAGGAATAACGACAAACCGAGACAGGCACAAGCGCACAACACGCAACTGTATAGTTTGAGTTTGCGCAATTGCAGAGGCGTTGTTGAACTGTTAGTGTTAAATATCTTTCAGTGGTGCTCGTACGAAAATCACACGGATTACGTGGGGCTGGGAGGAGGTTGTTGCGAAAAGCGTAGAAGAGAGAGTAAGAGGAGAGAGAGAGAGGAGATAGTATAGTGACAATCGTTGGATCGGGAGGATGGAGTGTTGAGGTCATGAATGAGACGATGAGTGATTTGGTGTTGGAAGTGATAGATGGGTAGTATTGGAGAGTGATAGAGATATGATGAAAGATTTGAGAGAGGACGGAAAGGATCGATTGCGAAACGGAATCGAATTTGATTGCCTGTTGAGAGAACGTGAGGAGGAAGAGGTTCGGAGGTGATATATTGATAGCTCGGACGAAGACGAAGAGATGAATACCGATGGATGAGAGTTAGGAGAAATAAGTGAGTGAAGAGAGGGATGAGTATGATGGTAGAGAGTGAGGGATGTATTATTAGAGATTAGTGAAGATGAGATTGCGATATTGTATTGGAATGGAGAATTGTTGGGCATGAGACTGGCACTTTAGCTTGATGATTATTATCATCCAGAAGTTGCATGACTGGAGGTGATGATGGTGAGATTATACCGCCATGTGACTGAGCCAGACTTGAGATCGCATATTGATCAGAAACAACAACGAAGAGGGAGAGGAGAGACCACCCCACTATGTACAATATTGCGAGAGTAAACATAATCTAAGAAAACGAACGAGACGAGCCACGCCACTGCTACACTTGTTGTTACCCTGAGATCCCTAGTGCAAGGTCCCTCCATTTGCTATTTTTTGCTACCCTAACCAGGCGAGCGACCCGCATCGCCTCGCGGGTGCAGGGAAGTGAGGTTCCCGAGCTGATGAGAGGGGAAGCCGATCCGAGGGTACATGGGGACTCGCAACAGCAGCTCGGCAGCAGACCAGCCGAGGTATTGAGTGGGGCCGTCCGTTACAAGCCCCTGTTGGCAGAGAAGTGGTTTGCGTGTCTATCAATCGTGGGGTCTGGAGTTGAGTGGTGTGTTCTGTCTCTCGTGTAAGTGAGGGTAATTTTTTTTAGCTGCCATCGATCTTGTAGTAGTAAAGTGACAAGGGCTTGAGGTAAATCCTCGTGATGAGGAGGAGTGTGCGTGTCGGGTGGGGGTTTATGTGTGTGTGTGTGTTGTGTGCTGTGTGCTCGTGTGTGTGTGTGTGTTTGTTTTGTATTTGTGTTGTCTGTGGTGTTTTTTTTTTTTTTTTTTTTTGTTTTTGTCTCGGAGTGCTGAGGTTGAGCTGATGTCGTGTGTACGATGGTGTGATGATGATTTGTGAGGAAGTTGTGGGAGAGAGAGCCCTAGTTTATAGTACGACTAGAATGTAGAACTCTGTCTATTGACAGAATATCTTGTATTTGTGTGATGGCAGCTTGGGAAGTTTCGATGCTAGTGATAGGTGATAGTAGAAATAGAGTAGATAGATGTCAAAGAAGAAAGCCCTGAACGGCTTGACGCACACGTCGGGTGAGAGTAATGTAGGTAGAGCTGTGAGGCTCGTCGTTGCAGGCCGTCCTGCGTTGAGTGCATCGGTTCCCCCCCCCCCCCGTGATGCCCACCGTTTTCATTCCTGGCCGTGAGGGTGCACTTGTTTATAGTCAATAACCTTGTCGTGGTGCTTGCAGAAGTGTCTAGATAGGAATGCAGAAAGGAATACTTATATTATCTTTCATGCCGTCACCGCGCACGCACTTCCGCCCTCACTTTGTGATGTTTGTTCCTAACGAATGCAGATCAAAAAAATGTAAGATCATGATTGCGGAGTATATAGTAAACGAAAACTATATTAAATTGAATGAAATGTACGATGCTCGGTTGGAATTGGTCCTGATTACTGTGTTTTTGTAGAAATATTAAAACGTTGTTGTTGTAGTAAGGATGCTGATGTGCGAGAGTTGTTGGATCGGTGGTAGAGAATTGTAGTACGATGAGGTATGGGTTTAGGATGGTCGTAACATGATGATGAGGTGGTGGTGATGGGAGGGGTAGACATGTGTTATGGGTAGGTGGTGCTGTGGCCTGGAGGTGGTGAACGTTGAACCGTAAGACGATTGTGAGTTGGGGGGGGAGTGGTGGTGGAGCGTAACGTTTGATGGTGGTGGGATGTGAGTGTGGTTGGTGGGGACAGTAACATATGTGGTGATGGTGCGTGAGGTCAAGGTGGTAGGTGGAGGCACGTGGAGGCAGCAGGAGGCGGTGGCTGCCTCCCGACGGACTTAGAAAACAAGTCCTCTTCATTGAGCGATGGCGACCCACACGCCGAAGACAAGAGATGGGTGAAGCCCTGACAGCCCTAGGACAGCCCCCCCCCCCTCCAACCGCCCCCTCGAGCCCAGAGGTGAATGGAGAGAGCAACCATGTCTTATAATAATAATGATGAAATGATAACAATAAAGTTATAATGAAAATACACGGTTAGTCGAATTGATGATGCGTTTGTCGATTCTGCGTTTGCTGACGATCTGTACTTGTGTGCTCACGTTAAGCCTGCGTGTCTTGAACAAGGCCGGAAAGAGGCACGCGACCACACTCGACCCTTGGGGAGAAGGACGTGAAAGGAGAAAAAATAATTGACTCGCGTTTTTTTTTTTTTTTTTTTTGTTATGGTTGGTTTCCGATCCGGATGAGGTAGGGGGACACCGGCCGTCAGGAGGGGGGGGTGAGGAGGGGGGTTTTGAGGGTGAGGTGGGCGAGAGGGAGAATAAGACGAGGAGGAAGATGGAGGAGGAGGAGAATGGTGGAGAAGAGAGAGAAAAGAGAATTTTTTTTGAAGAAAAAACAGAGAGAAGTGGAGGGAAAAGAAGAATGAAATGAGTCGATGTAGTCTTTTACATAAATAGTTAACACTAGTAAATGATATGGTTTTGAAAATTTTCGGCAGCAAGAGATAGATAATCGCATTTTCCCCCGATGATTCAATATTCATTAATATACAATAACAAATATACAAAGCTATGACATTATTACTAATTGTTGAGACTGCTACTACCTTAACAGCTATCATTGTCATCAACAGCACATTGACATTAGCAGCGGTAACAACAACAACAACAGTAATACATGTCAGCAATTTACAACTTAAGTATGATAATATTAATGATGATATAAAATTTATAATAATTTTAAATAATAAAAAAAATTTTAAATGTTTAAAAAATTTATAATAACAACAATAATAATGATGAAAATAATAATAAAGTGATAATAATAATAATAATAATAAGAATAATAATGATAATAATAATAATAAAGATGAAAAAAGTATCTACTGTCATTGTTGTTATTGTTATCTACATTCAGTCGAGGATCGTAAAATGACAAAAAAAATCACCACTACACGGATAAAGCAGCATACAAAAGAAACGATTGGATATCATATAACATGTTCTTGTCAAGACGATTACGTAAATCAATCAATGGTGTTATGTGTACCTCAAAGACATTCTTAACATTATAAACAGACAAGGATGTGAAGCTTTACAACGCGTATGGAAGTTAATGACATGTGGTTTCAAGTGAGGTGCAATATGGCAATAGACAATTTCTCTCAATAAAATGATCTGCTCCTCATGCTTCCCTCTGCTAACTTTTATATATATACAATCTTTTTTTAGAGGGGATAGAATAGTTATTTTTTGTAAAAGCAAAAACAAAAATATTTTCTAATTATTTTTTCCTTCCCCAAAATTTTCCTCCTCTAAAATAAAATAGTAGAAACTTATAACACATGTGGAATGAGCAATGGAGGAATATTATGGAAATTTTTTTGTGCAGAGTCAATACGGGTTTACGCATAAAATTAGGTGAGAGCACAACACGCACTGCAATACTGACAAGAAAATACAGGTAATAAACAGTTTATACTCTCTCTCTCTCTCTCTCTCTCTCTCTCTCTCTCTCTCCTCTCTCTTCCTCTCTCTCTCTCTCCTCTTCTGTCATTTTTTTCAATCAATCAGCTACTCTTGTTACATTTCGCGGTCCTTTTTCATTAACATTTATATATTTCATCGCCATTTGCTTGTGAATGATGAAAAAATGATCGGTTAAGTTTTTTCTTATACGTACATACAACTTCTTTTGTATGTATGTGCGAGGCTAGTAAAGGGTTGGGGGGGAGGGGGCAACGTAGGGTGGAGCAAAAGGGGGAGGGGGGCGGGGATCCAGGATGATATACGATCCCCGCCTCTCATCACCCCCCTGTGGTACCCCCTTAGCCCCCATAACCCCTGGCCATCCTTGTTATCACATATTATTGTAATTCTAATTCATCAGAGCGTGTGCGAGGGGAGAACGGGACATCAGTGTCGCCTAACATACATAATACAATATCATACTTAAATAACATACATAATTAAAACAAATACTATATACATACTACTATTACATGGTACATATAATATACATACTCGGATTCACTTACATAAGACATACCTATATGAATACGTGCATACATACAAACATGCAGACTTTCACATAACAAATATGTGGTCTTTTTTCTGATGATAGAATAAGAGTCAATAGAAGATATCCAAGCTTAATTGTTCTGTGGTTTGTTTTTCAAAGGCATAAGCGTGACGATGATGTTGAACACCTATCGGGAAAGGATATTCAAAGGATTCTTTTTTTCTTTTTCTGCGTGTTTTGACATTATCCAAATTAAGAACAGATGGAGGATAAGCAGAACAAAATGCATTACACAAACAGCGAAAAAACTTTGTCACACTCATGTCTTATCCATGGCTGCCGCTCCCCCCCCCCCCCCCATACACCCCCCACACACATACAAGGACACACACACACAGCATTTCACATACACATTTAAAACACACACAACACCAACCCCAAAACACACACCACACCACACACACACTCAAAGACACACACACACTCAAAGACGCACACACACACACAACACACACACACACACACGTCCCTACCCCCGATCACATTCCCGTATAGCCGTAGTGCCCCATGAAAACTTAACCTGCATCATTTCCATAGTATCTACACATCACAAACGACATTTAGGAGGAGCACTTCCCAGCCTCCACGCTTGGTTACCGGCTGTGAGGAGGTGGGCGTGGCCGGGGCCAGCCGAGCCTCCCTCAGGAACGGGTGTCTCGTGGGGGGAGGAGCGGGGGAGGAGCGGAGGAGCAGTAAGGAGAAGGGAAGGGAATGCCAGCCGGGCCTCTTAAGGACATGGGGGGGTGGGGGGCAGAAGACACTGTTACTGTGTTAAGTGACGGTCTGCGGCGCGATGCTAATGTTGGTGATACCTGGGAGGGAGGGAGGGAGGGAGGGAGGGAGGGAGGATGAGGTCGCGTGATTACCTTGCTCTTCCCGGCGATTAGGATTCCTATGACAAGCGAGATGGATTCCCTTTCCACGTCTAAACAGATATATTTGTTCTAGCTTATCGATATATATATAAGTTTGAACAACTTCTCTGCATGTGGAAAGACAGGAAACGATACAACTATGATACGATAGTGATATTCTTCCAGGAGTGTAAAGACATCACAGGAACTAAGTTAGTATTGTTCATTATGAAACAACTATGTTATGTGTTTTTCTTTCGGGTGACCGGCGATCAGGCAGACTGCTTGGCTAAATATTGTCTGTCTTCCAAACCTCTTACGTATAGAAAGAATAGATGCAGTACTTACAGATGCTCCA
>JACEEZ010007184.1:201664-206664 GCA_016584305.1 Chionoecetes opilio
TTGTAGTTAAGGATGCTGATGCAGTTGTTTGTGATGGTGGTAGAAATTGTATACATGGTGGTAGGGTGGTCGTAACATTGATGTGGTGGTGGTGGTGGAGGTAACATTGTGGTGGTGGTGGTGGTGGTGGACGTAACATTGTGGTGGTGGTGGTGGTGGTGGAGGTAACATTGTGGTGGTGGTGTTGGTGGTGGACGTAACATTGTGGTGGTGGTGGTGGTGGTGGAGGCACGTGGAGCAGCAGGAGCGGTGGCTGCCTCCCGACGGACTTAGAACAATCCTCTTATTGAGCGATGGAGCCACACGCCACAAAATGGTGAGCCCTACAGCCCTAGGACAGCCCCCCCCCCTCACCGCCCCCTCGACCCGGGTTAATGGAAGATCAACCATGTCTTATAATAATAATGATAATGATAACAATAATAGTTATAATAATAATACACGGTTTAGTCGATGTGTGTCGATTCTTGCTTGTCGATCTGTCTGGTGCTCACGTTAAGCCTCTTCTGAACAGGCCGGAAAGAGCGCGACCACACTCACCCTTGGGAGAAGAAAATATTGCTCTCGTGTTATTGGTTGTCCGATCCGAGGTAGGGGACACGGCCGCAGAGGGGGGGGGTAGGGGGCAGAGGGAGATAAACAGGAAAGGAGGAGGAGGAGGAATGGTGAAAAACAGAAGTGGAGGAGAAGAATAAACATGTATTTCTTTTTACATAAATAGTTAAACACTATAAATATATGGTTGAAATTTTGGCAGCAAAATGTACCCCATGTGTGTGTGTGTGTGTGTGGTGTGTGTGTGTGTGTGTGTGTGTGTGTGTGTGTGTGTGTGTGTGACTCACCGAGGGTATTAATCACGCGCGTTAAACTCGCGATCGCCAGCTTTTACTTTCCCAGGAAGACCTTGGAGCTCTTATTTTTCTACGTTGGAGCCTATAGCGCCTGTAGGCAATTTTTTTCTTTGAGGGCTCAGGTGGTTAGCCCTTGCACATTCTGGAGGGTCGTAATTGTGGGCCCTCGCCCGTTGGTGGCGCAGGCTGGATTTTTATAGTTGACACCTGTGGTCTATAGGTGAAGTTCCCGTTTTCTGTGATGTTCGGATCCTCAGTCAGGCTCATGCTGCCACCTGGAATGCCGCACTTGAAGTCGCAGTCGAAAGAACAGGTATATGCGTGCATGCGGGTTTCTTCGGCTACTCGACGATGGATTTGACAGTTGTTCTCTGGAGGGAACTCGGTACCTTCTGCTCACCTACCAGGCTCTTGTCGACCGCATTAAAGAAGGTCGAAAGAGTTGCCCCCGGCAGGATTCGAACTCGGGACATCGAACTCACCATTCCAAGACGCTAACCACTCGGCCACCGCTTCCCTGATCATGCATGGTAGCCGATCTATGGGTAAGGCTAGGCCCTCATACACCACACACACTCCATCCCCTTGCTTAAGGGGGACAGTAAATACCTGTGCTGTCAGCGCTATCCAATCTGAGCGGGCTTGAACTCACGCCCTGATGAACAGCAGGCGGAGATGCTTATCATCAGACCACATAAGCTGTGTGTATGTGTGTGTGTGTGTGTGTGTGTGTGTGTGTGTGTATATGTGTATGTGTGTGTGTGTGTGTGTGGTGTGTGTGTGTGTGTGTGGTGTGTGTGTAGGTGTGTGTGTGTATGTGTGTGTGTGTGTATGTGTGTGTGTGTGTGTGTGTGTGTGTGTGTGTGTGTGTGTGTGTGTGTGTGTGTGTGTGTGTGTGTGTGTGTGTGTGTGTGTGTGTGTTTTCGTCTGAACAAACCAATGGAAAAAACATAAATTTCAGTTAGTGGTACAAACGTATTTTCTTTTCTCACGTTATTTAAAAAAAAATTATAGACAGAGGAGGAAAAAATACTGATAAACCTATACACATAACTCAAAACACAGTCATATATAATTAATAAATATAATTGAATGCAGCCGCCGAGAATGTCTTGGCTGCACCTGATGCGAGTTAAGCATTAACAGGGCGCGGTGGTGCTCGCTAAGTGCTGCTTCAATTCCGACTCAAGGCCTTTGATGCTGACTGCTGATGGACCTGCGGACCTGCCCAAGAAACCCCACTGAGGAAACCACTGGAGTCATGCGGCGCTGCAGAAGGGCCAAAACGATGTTCCTGTTCGTGTAAGACATTGCTGTTTCCAAGCGCCGTGTATACCAAGGCCAAGGAAGAGACCCTTATTCCCTTAGCCTTGGTGTATATTATAATCACCGTCTACTTGTGAGGCAAATAATTCCGTGGGATGGAGTTCAGGATGGCAACGCTAAGTGAAACAAACGTTCCAATGAACTTACGAAGCAACGGCTGAATATTCCTTCCAGTTCAGGTCGAATGGCGTTCATTTTCGTTACATTACATGACCTTGGCTTATGAGGTAAGTATACGCAAACCCTGTTATACACAACTACTTGTCCACACATTAACACCCTTACAAGCATGCAAAAAATACACGAAGATAAAATAAACTTGAGATCGATATATAATACACACTTAAATAGAAAAAAAAGTGGAATAAAAATATTTTCGTTGGGTTACAAGACGTGATTATTTCACATTCACTTTAGATAGTTGGTTGGCAATCCAAAAGCAATCTGGCCGCAACAACACGACAAAAGTTCAACATAAATCATAATTCTGAGCATGAATTAATAGCCTATGTTACCTGACGACACCCACGTCAAATCAGGAGGAGCAGATGGGTTCTCCAATGCAAGGAAAGCGAGTCTATCTACCTTTGCAAAAAAAGTTTCTCATTGATTTTTTACATATGTTTTCGAGGTCAATAAGTTTTTGCCATTCCTCTGAAGATGTAGTGAGTATGGGTTAGGTTTCTGGCCACCCTTATTACTCACTCTTCACGATTTTTTTGAAAAACTTTGCATCTTAATAAGGAGCAACTGCCAATGTATCGCCTTGGAGTCTTCATGTAAACTATTTAATAATAAGAAATGATTTACGTGCGTCACAGAGTCAGGTTAGAGTCAAGATGGTAGGCAGAAAAATAAGAATACTCGTTCCCGTTCAATATTATCATCAGATTCATTGAAAATATGCGAAAACTATACAAAGAGAAGTCAATATTCACTGATCATCACAATAGATTGTTTTGCAATAGTGATATGCCATTTTCTCTCAAATATTTCCTTAACCATTTTCTTTTGTGTAACTTTCCGGAGCTAGTTCCTTAATCTTACCATTGTATAAGGTGTTAGGCCTTCACTTATACCTTTATTTCCCGTATTCATGAATCAACATCATATCCTCCTTTCACGGAATACACTATCACCATACGTAGGGAACATGAATGAGGCTTCCACGCAGGCAACAAGACGAACCACGACAATTACTAGTTCTTGCGTCTCTGAGAAGTACAAAAACATACATGTCCAACTTTTGGAAATTGCAATAAAGGTGAAAGAGACGCTGAGAAAGATATTTGTGCTACCAATAAATTAGTTTGTAATAAATACTTTCAATAAAGAGATCCGACGTCCATGGTGATAAGTACGGATCTTAGGTATAAAGGAGTATGAGGATTCCTGAACAACTACCTCGAGCGCGCGCACAGATACACACACAGAACAGAGTTGTTCCAATCCACAGTGTTACCAATAATGTTGTATGGCTGTGAAGCGTGGGGTTAATTTTATTGTACAATTAGTTGATAATGGGAAACCTACTTAGTATAATGTTAAATACTTGAAACATATATTTGGTGTGCACAAAAACACTTGTAAATATATTATTTATGGGTGAACTTGGGATATATCCTGTGGAAATTTATATCAAAACCAGAATAATTAGTTATTAGATACCTTTAATCACGGGTAAACCAGAAAAAATTGCTTATGTTATGTATCAGTGCCTAACGCATTTGCATTCTGTTGGACACTACACTTTTCCGTGGTCAAGGAAGATTCAGTCTATTTCAAACAAATGTGGCATGTCAAAAATCTGATTGTCCCAAGAAATAATCAACTCAGTATGGTTAAGAAAGCTATTGAACAAAATCTTAAAGATCATTGGATGACTGTTTGGTATAGTAGCATCATGACAAAATATGTATGTAGTGTCTATGTAACCTATAAATGTATAATGAGGAAAGAATATTTAACTAAACTAAAGACAAAATCAAGAATCACCCTTCCTAAGCTAAGAACAAGTAATTATATTTATAGATTACCAGTGACTGTTGGCAGATATCAAAATATTATTAGGAAGAAAGGTTTTGTAGTGACTGTAACACTGGGGCCATTGGGGATGCATATCATGTTATTCTTGAGTGTAGTAACTCAGACGTATCAAGAGCTAGGGAAACTTATTTACTTGAATTTTTCTGGAACATAACTACTAATATTAAGTTTATTATGTTGATGCAATGCAAAATAATATATTGTTGTACTAGCTAGTATCATTTTTTAATGTCATATTCAAAATTTACAGATTATCCAGAGGAACAAAGATGTACACATACACTTATATGTATTTTAGTATGCATGGGATTGAACGGAGCTGTGGTCCATACTTTTGTAACAAAAGTCTGAGCAATAAATAATTTTCCGTTTCAGTTTCACAGACTTGCAAACACCTGCCGCGCCCCCCTTCCCCATCACCACGCAATGTTTCCGCGTGATGGTAACTGACCCTTAATCTCAAGTCACTTTATGCCCTTAATCTCAAGTCACTTTATGCCCTTAATCTCAAGTCACTTTATGCCCTTAATCTCAAGTCACTTTATGCCCTTAATCTCAAGTCACTTTATGCCCTTAATCTCAAGTCACTTTATGCCCTTAATCTCAAGTCACTTTATGCCCTTAATCTCAAGTCACTTTATGCCCTTAATCTCAAGTCACTTTATGCCCTTAATCTCAAGTCACTTTATGCCCTTAATCTCAAGTCACTTTATGCCCTTAATCTCAAGTCACTTTATGCCCTTAATCTCAAGTCACTTTATGTCCTTAATCTCAAGT
>JACEEZ010007184.1:209164-246664 GCA_016584305.1 Chionoecetes opilio
GTTGCTATAGTCCTAGAACTGAATATTCCTTATTACAATTATTCTCCATGTATATTTCAGTTTGACGCATTATACATTCCCAACACTATATTTTTGTGTCATCAATAAATGTTTACTAATAGTGATATTTAACATGACAAAGTAGTTAAGATTAAGTACTGATTATGAAGCTGAACAAAATGGTCAATTTCGCTTTGAAAAAAATACTTTTCTTATTTTTCACATCATGAGGGATTGGCCAAGGAAAAAAATGCTAGCTGCCATACCCTATATAAAGTTAACAGGAAGAGATTGTATAAAAGGGGGTGGGCTAACTTACTTCAGGAGGTATCTTGACACCTTACTACACCCTTACTGACACCCTACTTGCTTGAAAACAATTAAGTCGCAGGAAGGTGAAAAAATAGAAACAGGAAGTTCCAGAGTTTAGCAGTGAGAGGGATGAAAGTGTGAAGATATACTGATTAACTCTTGCATTAATAAGATGGACATATTAGGGTGAGAATAAGAAGAAAGTTTTATGTAGCAAAGCCGCGGGAGAGGGAAGGCAAAGTTAGCAAGTTCAGTAGAGCAGTTAGCAAGAATATAACGGTAGAAGATAGCAAGAGAAGCAACATTGCGGCGGTGATTGAGAGATTGATGACATGCAGTTTTAGATATAGGAGGGGAGTTAAGACGCAAAACTTGTGACTGTACCCTGTTTAGGAGAGCTGTGTGAGTGTGTTCCCCACCCTCCGAAACATGAGACACATTCCATGTAGGCGGATAAGGCCCCTGCACATATTAAAAAATTGGGATGGATACAAGAATGGACACAGACGCCACAGGACACCTAACTTCTTAGAGGCCGATTTAGCAGGAGTTGAGATGTGAAAATTCCAGTTGATATTTTTGGTAAGGGCTAGCCCAAGAATGTTAATTGTTGACGAAGGAAACAATTGATTGTCATTGAAGAAGAGGAGATAGTTGTCTGGAAGGTTATGTCGAGTAGATAGGGGAAGAAATTGAGTTTTTGGGGCACTGAACAAGAAAAGCAAAACAGAGTTTATTTGCTTATGAAGGTTATTCTCTAATTCTTGTCTGCCAAATGCGAGGGAGGTCAGGATACAAAAAATAGTTGAGTGCATGTATAGAATCACAGCCATAAGCCTTTGTGTGATATAGTACATGTTGAATGAATTTTGAAAGAATCACCGGGAAGAGCATGACTCACTATTTCTTTCTAGATAAACAGAGACAAGAAAGTCAGGGGAAAAATCAACAAAAACGCACTTACAGGTTTCGTCCTTCCTTTGACAAGTTGTCTCAATAACTGAGCCAAAAAATAAGAAAATAAGTAATAAAACGAAATTACTTAAACCATCTCTAACTTTTGTGTATTTTTGCTTGTGATAATGCTTGTGTTCCTACAGAGGAGTTAAGAAGGAAGAGACTATACCTATTTCACTCTAGCGTCTTGCCTCCCGAACTTCATTGGTCCACACCCCTTTATATATATACAATCTCTTACTGTCTTCTTTAAAGGGTCTGGCAGCTAGCACGGTTTTTTTCACCTGTCCTTCATGATGTAAAAAATAAAGTAAGTGTAAGAATGCAACTGATACGCTGATAGCACAAAAGCATCACTGAGTCTAAAGAAGTATAGTTGATCATGAGCATACACTCTTAGAAAAAAAGGGTAGGAAAAGGGTAGAAAAAGGGTGTTTATAGTGATGAAATACTGCTACCCTTACAAATATACCCTTTTGCAACCCTAAATAGACCCTTTTCAAACCCCAAATGTACCCTTTCTCAACCCTCTCGTCTAAAAAGGGTAGATAAAGGGTAGATGAAGGGTATAATCAGCAGCATCTACCCTCCAGCCTGGACATAGGGTATAAAAAGGGTAGTGATGGTGCGATGTAACAATTCTACCCTTAATATACCCCCCATTTCTGAGAGTGTAGGTACTGAGGACGTAATAGGTATCGAAGCAAGGTTAAGAGTCTCTGAACTGACGTTGAAGGCTGGCTATACATCAAAAGTATCGGTACATACACAAACAAACAAAAAACGAGAAAAGCAAATATAGCAAGAATTGAATAATGACGCAAAATAAATCCACTTATACAAGGTCAATTTGCTTTAAGAAAATTTTAGAACATCTCTAATAAGTATTATCAGTTATATTATGCGTAAGTTGCTTTTTCAGAGTGAAGAAACCATATAGCAGCGAGAGGAAGAGGGATTTACAAGTCATGTTTGAGGAATAACTTTAAGAGTAAGATCCTGGGCCTGAAGGTGGTCTTATATAGAGTAAAGGAGGGGAATAAGTGTATATACAAAGGTAGGAATATGTTGGGTCAGGTCAGGGGTCGGATGTGATATTTTATTCTTTCTGTTTCTGTACTATACATGAATTAGTAGGTTCTTTTCCACTGATTTTTTTGCTTAATACTCAAGTCAATAATGTTAGGGTATAATGTATATGTATACAAAAGTCTTACGGAACGTGAGGACAGATTGATAAAGAAAACGGACTTACGAGGCTCGGTTAAAAAGTTCACTTGTATGATAAACAAAAGAAAAAATAATAGTCTGTTGAAGATAAAAACTACAAAAATATCTGAACTTATTTTGAAAGATAGTTAGACATCAAAAGTAACGTTATCGAAACTTTGGCTGAAAAATAGCAACAGTAAAAAATCTACAGGACTAAGATTTCTCGTCATCTGCATGCACATCTGCAAGCATGCATCTGCAAGGGCACAACAAAAAGTGACAACACAAAGCCCGCTTAGTTGCCAGTCCCTATAAAGAAGACAGTAAGAGAATAAAGAAAGGGGGGTGGGACTATTTAGTTCGGGAGGTGTCTTGTCACTCTTCTCTTGAAAATATTTAAGTCGTAGGAAGGTGGAAAAATAGAAACAGGAAGAGAGTTCCAGAGTTTACCAGTGAAAAGGATGAAAGAGTAAAGATACTAATTAACTCTTGCATTAGGAAGATGACAGAATAGGGATGAGAATAGGGGGGGAGGCATGCAGTTAGCAATTTTAGGAGGGCAGTGAGCATGAAACTAACGGTAGAAGATAGCAAGAGAAGCAACATTGCGGCGGTGATTTAAAGATTGAAGACAGTCAGTCAGAGGAGGGGAGATGATCAGACGAAAAACTTTTGACTCAACTCTGTTTAGGAGAGCTGTATGAGTGGATCCTCCCCAAACATGTGAGACATACTCCATACATGGGCGGATAAGGCCCCTGTAGAGAGCAAGCACCTGGGAGGGAGAAAAAAAAGGACGCAGACGCCACAGGACACCTAACTTCTTAGAAGCTGTTTTAGCAAGAGATGAGATGTGAGATTTCCAGTTCAGATATTTAGTAAAGGATAGTCCAAGAATGTTCATTGTAGAAGAAGGAGATAGTTGAGTGTCATTGAAGAAGAGGGGACAGTTTTCTGGTAGGTTTTGTCGAGTAGATAGGTGAAGAAATTGGGTTTTGAGGCATTGAACAAAACTAGGTTTGCTTTGCCCCAATCAGAAATTATAGAAAGATCAGAAGTTAGGCGCTCGGTGGCATCTCTCCGTGAATTACTTAGTTCCTGTTGAGTTGGACGTCTAATAAACGACGTTGAAAAATGCAGGGTAGAATCATCAGCGTAGGAGTGGATAGGGCTTTGAGTTAGACTTAGAAGATCATTAATGAATAATATATAAAGATAGTGGGTGATAGGACAGAACCCTGGGGAACACCACTATTGATAGATTAGAAGATCGCCAGTAGATCGCCTTTTACGGAAACCGTACTGACTATCAGATAGAAGATTGTGAGCAGATAGATGCTTAAGAATCTTCTTATTAAGTATATATTCAAAAGCTTTAGAAAGGCAGGAAGTCAAAGCTATAGGACGGTAGTTTGAAGGATTAGAACGGTCACCCTTCTTAGGAACAGGTTGGATGTGAGCAAACTTCCAGCAAGAAGGAAAGGTGGAAGTAGATAGACAAAGACGGAAAAGTTTGACCAGACAGGGTGCAAGCACAGAAGCACAATTTTTGAGAACAATAGGAGGGACTCCGTCAGGACGTCTTCGTAAATGTTTGTTCTATAATATTATCAAATAAAAAACAGTAAAATACACTAAAGAAATGCCATTATGAGAGAGTGAAAAAATATGCATGAACTTAAACTCATCGCCATTTAATATTTTGCAAAAAAACATTTTAGATGAAACATATCAATAGAAGCGGATTTCATTAGCTTTCCATTGATATATTTAGTTTTCTGATAAATGAATCAGAACCATGCATAAATTAGCGTTAACTAAAAAAATAACATCTTCTATCGGGAAAATTACCCAATTGATGATGTTATATATTTAGTTAACGCTAATTTATGCATAATTCTAATTCATTTATCAGGAAACAAGAAAGATATATCAATGGAAAGCTAATACAATTCCGCTTCTATTGATATGTTGCATGTAAAAAGTCTTCACGCAAAATATTAAATGGCGATGAGTTTAAGTGTATATAAGTTCATGCATATTTCTTCAGAGTCGCATAATGGATTTTCTTTAGTGTATTTTACAGTTTTTTATTTGATAATATTATAGAACAAACATTTACGAAGATAGCAGTGTATCATTTATACTGATATGCCATAGTCTTATAGTCCATAGTATTCATGGAACCCTTTTCTACTTGCCGATCCGATTGATGATGTTATTTTTTTAGTTAACGGTACTTTATGCATGGTTCTAATTCATTTATCAGAAAACGAAATATATCAATGGAAAGCTAATGAAAAACCGCTTATATTGATATGTTTCATCTAAAATGTTTTCTCGCAAAATATTAAATGGCGAAGAGTTTAAGTAAATATTGAGTTCATGCATATTTCTTCACTTTCTCATAATGGCATTTCTTTAGTGTATTTTACTGTTTTTTAATTGAGAATATTATAGAACAAACATTTACGCAGATAACGGTATATCATATATACTGATAAACCTTAGGAAGGGAAATAGGGGTGATGTTCTAAAATGGCAGGAATCGCAAAACTGGCCTCCACTGGTCATGGGCGGGTTGGCGCGGGGCACGAGTAGCAAGTCCAGTATAGAGTAGTCTTTGTATAGTGTTTCATAATGACATCCAAACCATTTTCCATTGGTTAGATATATACAAATTTTATCCCTCCCGAAATTAAGATTGTGGTATATAGGAAGCTGACAGATCGATCAGTGTAGCAACGTGCACATTACAAAACATATCATTGAATGTGGAAGCCATAAGATAAAAACGAACTGCTTACACATTTCTGAATTGATTCTGCGTAAAATCGAAGACACAGAATGGAGTAAGGTTATCTTTTTTGTTTTACACTTCCCGACAAGGAATGCTAAAGAGACTACACTCGTCTTGTTAAGCCAAAAGCCATATGTAATTCAAACAGGCGTATCTGAAAATACAAGCGAAAAGAAATATTCGATTACAGCTTTTTCTCAGTTAGTATACTTTTCTATGCATTAATCATTTGACCATCTGTCTACGTATCCATCTATCTGTCTATCTTCACATCTACATATTCAAATTAAATTTCCATTTCTGTACCATGGAGGAAAGCAAAAAGCTAAATTGATTTCCGAGTAGAAGAACACAGCCCGCCATAACAACGTTGGGACACACTGATCACACTTGGCTGCACCACACGGGGGGCAGCGGCTCTATATACTACATACTTGTGTACAAGCAGCCACAGAGAATAAAAAATGGTGTACAGTGAAGAAATATACGAAAAAAATATAAAAAGGGAAAATTACCACAACATAGATAACTTGAGTGTGTAGGTATTAATTTTGTTCAGAGATGAGACACCACAAAGGAGTACCCACAGCTTTTATCAAGAAAAAAAACCCCATCTATGATTAGTAAAAAATGTATATGCATTAATATTCTGTATGGAACACGTAATGGATAGAGTACAGCTGGTGGAAAAGTCGGACAAGATTTATATGTTGTAGTAATAAACCAAATCTACGAGTCCGCTAGTCTGCATACATTTTCTTCAGTACCAAAAACTATGATTCGTTCCCTGTCCTCATCATACTTGCTTTGATCATCTGTGCTTCCATCACCTGTCTTCATATCGAGCATAAGGAAGTTTACCCCAAGCTTGGTTCACCATCATATGGTTTGGGATGACTAAATTTGTCGCACGTTCGGGTTTTTGTTTTTTAATAAGATGGATGACCTGCCTCATATATAGCAGATGTGGATGGCATATCTACTGCGTCGTTAATGCCTTCTTCTATAAATTAATTTCTTCTTCTGTAAATTAATGCCTTCTTCTTATCAAACTTATTGAATTATAATTACAGCAGGCACAGATTTTGTAATTTTAACCCTACTTTCGATTGCATCAACACCCTGTATAACCCTTAATCTACCTGCCAGTGAGGCGTGATTGTGTTTTACTATCTTATGCCAAGCTACCCAAGGTATTGAAAATTATCATACAACGATGGGTCACGGAACCATTACAGTTTGTGTACCCACATCAGATATAAGTATTGTTGTTACAACATTATTGATCTTGGTAGACGTGTTCTCTAAATACTTTCATTTGTCTATTTTAGATTTTGCTAACTTATTCCCATTCATTATAAGCTACACAGCTTTAAGAGTCAAATTCCTCTTTCCAGAGAAAAAAAATCTGCTGCTGCTCCTCTAACCAAGAGTACTACAACTGAAAAGTGACATATTGTTTATGGTTTTGGACAAGCTACAGCATAGCAGAATGCTCTATATACAATGATTTAATCAATGTTGTCATTTTATTTCTAGGACGTACTTCTGAAGCAGTAAAAGTACTTCAGAGCTATTTTACATGACCCTTTCGTTACGGTAATATTCGTGTTATTCCTTTGAAAATCATCTCTGATCAGTCAGTCTTTCAATACTAACCCATATAGGTATGTGACGTGCAATGTAACATTATAGATTATAATGTAACAATATGTGCATGTTGGAACATGAATAAGATGCCAAAAGAGTACAAGAACAACAAATTGATTAATATACCAAGGTAAAGTTCTGAGCACCTTCAGAATTTAGAGGACAAAAAGCACGAGGTGAACCATTCTCTGAACCCACACAGACCAGGCATCAAGTACATAACAGGCTCCACACACCACCACAAGCAAGACCACTCATGAGAAGCACCAAACAATAATGCAAACAAGAGGCAGACACTACTATATACAGACAGGTATTAAGCAAGTACCAAACCCACCTACAGTATGTAAGATATACAAGTTAACACGATTATACTTTTTTCAGTAGAATAAATCGGATGACAGACGCACCGCAGGGCAAAAGAAACCTGAAAACCAGTGTGAAGATAAGAATCCAAGGTAGTAAAATGCATGAGATAGATATGACTAAAAGAAAACTAATCAAGAAAAAATCCCTTCAGTTAGTGATAAGTATAAATTGCCCAATGGAGGTGAATCAGGGAGAATGAAATCAATAGCAACCTGAAGTCAGCAAATTAGGCAAACAGTGGATAAACCAATGAAGCTAAAGACAAGCTGAGACGAGAAGAAAAGACACAGATCAACAAAGGAAGGTAAAAAGAAAACTAAAACTACGTAAAAAAAAAAAAAAAAAGATAAGTACAGGTAGCTTGACGTTTTCTAACAAGCAAATTAAATCAACAAGCAAGGAAACACGTGTAAATCAAACCAACTAAAGCCACTAAAAGACAAACTACATAGACGTATATATGAGGCATGATAGTTAGTGAACACGGAGGCTGAGGTGCGGAGGAGAGGAGGCCCGGGCTACACATACTCGTTAGCAAGAGCAAGGCAGTTATAATGAGACGGTGAGACAGGGACTACCCGAACAGGTTTCTCAAGCTCCCATTGTTGCGTGGGAGAGTAAAGGTGTATGGGAGGTACCGTGGCCTTATCCTGTCTTCGTTTCTCTCTCTTTCTCTTTCTCTCACTACCCACTCCCCTGCTTTCAACCTCGGAAAGGGATGGAGGGGGTAGTTTTTTTTTTTTTTCTCTCTCTCTCTCTCTCTCTCTCTCTCTCTCTCTCTCTCTCTCTCTCTCTCTCTCTCTCTCTCTCTCTCTCTCTCATGGAACAAGATTACTAAATAGAAGGTTGAGCTGATAACATCATTGAGAGCTTAGTTATTCAAAGACTTAGACTACCAGTAAAAACAAAGCAGCTTCTATAAAAAACACTCTCTCTCTCTCTCTCTCTCTCTCTCTCTCTCTCTCTCTCTCTCTCTCTCTCTCTCTCTCTCTCTCTCTCTCTCTTTTTTTTTTTTTTCTCTCACTCACTCTCTCACTCTCATGGAACAAGATAAGTAAATAGAAAGGTTGAGATAATATATCATTGAGAGCTTAATTATTCAAAAACTCAGTCTACCACAAAAATAAAGCAGCTTCGAGAAAGACATTTACTTTTTCTTTTGACTTTCGAACCTGTATTTATAAATATACAGATGTGTATGTTATTCTGAACTTGTAAACTTGTAAACTTGTATTCTGACCGTGGGAAAGAGGGTGAAACTCAGGTATGCAAAGTTGATTAGACACCAAATATCTGACACGATTACAGAAGTGAGAGATGTGTAAGGCAAAAGAAAACAGTGAGAAGAAAGCGAAAAAAACAGAAAGAGGAGAAGGAGAGATAGAGGAAGAGGAGGAGATCGATACAGAATGGACGCGCGAAAGTTAGAGGACTCGGGGAAACAAAAGCGGCAGAGGAGACAAATGGAGATAAAGAGAGAGGGAAGGAGGTGAAAAGAGAAACAGAGGAAGGGGTGCAGAGGGAGAGCACAACAGACGGGACAAGTGGTGAGAGGCGAGTGGTTCTGAATGGCCAACGGGAACCTGTTTGCCTCAACCGTAGTGGCTTAGAGGTGGCATGAGGCAGCAGAGGTGGCGTGATTATCGCAGACAGAGAAACGTGTGACTGGGTGGGACGCTACGTGGGTGAATGGATGAGGTGGATGTATACATGGATGACGGGTTAGGGGTTGGTGATGGGTGGGGGTTAGGAAGATGGATGGTAGATATGTGACTGGGTGAGGTGGATGTTATACAGGTGGTGAGATGGATAGGCGGTGGATAAGAGGTGGATGCTACAATAGAGTAAGTAGAATAGATGGACGATGTTTATGGATGACTTTATTAAATGTCTAAACAAAATGAAATACCTGAAAACTGGTATGGATAAAAGTTTTGTGTACCATGCCATTTTACTTTTATCTCCTAATATGCCATACACAATTGCAGGCTTCAAATGAATACACATCTGAAGGGAAATCATCATCTTGTTTTGTGGTTATGTAAGGGAGATAAGATAAGATTTTCATCCTATCTAGACACTTTGCAAGTACCAACTACAAGGTTATTGACTATACAAAGCGCCGCCACGTCAGCACGAACTAGGCGGACTCAAACCGCTGACCGAATGCACAGGGACGCTGCACATCACGAACTCATGTCTCTACCAACCTTGCCACCCTGACGGGCTTACGTAAGGGAGGAAAATATAAGGTGGAGAGAGGTAAAGTATAGATGGACGGCGGAGCGAGAGAGGACATATTATGTTGTAGGGCAGAGGAAGGGAGGGGGTAGGGGGAGGAGGAGGAGGAGGTGAGATGAGGAAGTCTACGTATGCATCACCTCACCTGTGGCACCTCTGTGAAGGAGAACGGAGGTAACAGGCGTCACTCCTTAAAAAGCCTCGTGAGGGTAGTTACTCTCAACACTGTCCATTTCTTTTCCTTTTTTCCTTTACTTTCAATTTATATGTATTGCCTGACACTGACCGTTGCCTACAGTGCAATGCAATGTCACTTTAATGATAAAAAGATTAAATATTGAAAAGAAAAGTTACATGGAGATCATAACGTTTCTATAAAATTTAAGTCTATCCAGTTATCATGTTCGTATCATACACGGGTGTTTTGCAGGTGGGGGGAGTACTTCATAGTACATGAGGTGGATTTTTAGTGTTGGGAAGGAAGTCACAAGCGCCATGAAAGCTTGTCAACTATATATTTCATCATGGCTTTGCAAATAGAGAATCAATGAGTTCAAACATCACGATATCACGCCCTTAGAACTTGCAAATACTATAGGCAATGGAAAAATGAGAAAATAATATAATCAGAGCAAAATTTCAAATGGCTACCAAATTTAAGTTACTTTAGTGCGTCTGCAATTTGAATGGAAAAGAAAATGTGACAGGCAGTGGACTACCCCTGGAGGGTGGTGGGCGAGGCAGTGTGGCCCTGGAGGGTGGTGGGCGAGGCAGTGTGGCCCTGAAGGGTGGTGGGCGAGGCAGTGTGGCAGCAGTCGCCCACCAGCCA
Organism: Chionoecetes opilio; assembly: GCA_016584305.1. Lineage (NCBI taxonomy): Eukaryota > Metazoa > Arthropoda > Malacostraca > Decapoda > Majidae > Chionoecetes > Chionoecetes opilio. The sequence continues at coordinate 219,535 of JACEEZ010007184.1, forward strand.
CAAGACGATATGATGATGAAATATTCCCCCCTGAATGGCGTCAAGGAGCAGCTACCTTGGTGCCTCAAATGAAAACAATGAAGTTAATTAAGTTATTGATTACGACCTGGCATGCAGGATGTGGCACGCAATGTCCGCAGACTTGGCGCGAGACCCGTCATCTTGCTCCCCCATTTCTTACCCTATTCTCCTTTCCTCCCGTTCTCTCCACCTGGTCTAGCCTGTCAGGGTGGGTGACGGGCACAGCTGTCTCCTGCAGGGCATAGCAGCCGCACATGAGATAGTATTGGAGCACTGGGAGGGAGAACCTGCACCACATCGAGCAAAACATCTCCCAGTTACCAAACCTCCTTAATAAGCTATCATCATGTGATGTTCATAGCCTGATACATAACTCTGCCACAGACACTATTATGAAAATCACCAAAGAATAATACAAGGCAAGTGATGACAATTGGTTATAGAGATTCATGGTGACAATTCCTGTAGCTCCACTTTATGCCGCTGTTTTGTGTCTCCATTGCTGCTCCTAAGTACGTGAGTCTATCCCTCGGAGCGGCAAGGCTACACCCGACCTAGAGGCAACACTACACGCTGGTAACACACAGAACACCCCCAACCATTTACAATAATAATACTCAGACAGCTAAGTGAAAGGAAGGAGGGCGGGGTGTATGTGGGTGGGGATGGTTCCTGCGTCTTGAGGCCTTCCCACCCTCCTTCCTCCCTGGATCCGCATCTGACAGTCGTGGACTAACAATGCCCCAAGGGCCCCCCACTACTTGTAACCAATGTTGCCAAAACAGCCTCTGGTCCGCTTGTCCAATACACAATTTCCAAAGGAGAATTAATGTAAAATCAAACATATTTATGTAACCAAAACACAATAGTTCCCTTTGCCTTTCATAATATCAATCCACAGGTTAAGGAAATATATATTTTCCTTTAAGAAACTGCCAGTGTCGAACTTCACCGGCTAGATTATTGGCAGCGCTGCGTGCACCAACCAGCATGGCCTTCCAGAAATTCAGGGGACAATGTCTCGCATCAGAATCCAGATTTCCAGCAAGGGGCAAAGGGGAAATACAGCAATAGTGACTTTCAACGCCTGGTGTATTTATTCCGAGCACGTTTGGTGCCTGTCGCCCCCAGGGTCTAAACACGGGCGAAATGGGCTGGACATGTCCCAAGCCTTCCCGTATATACGTCTCCTGCAGGATTACCAAGCAATTAGCATGTTGCAACACGGAGAATTATTCATCGCCGGGAGCCTTGGTGGGCAGCCAAGAGCAAACATCACGTGAGGCTTCATACATAACAGTAAATGAATAGCCGTCCTTGGCCCTCTGAGCCCTGATGAACAGCGCAGCGCAGGCTATACAAAAATAACACGGCACGAAAAAAAATTCTTATCGATTTTATTGTCTTACTTTCCTCATTTGCGTTCTGTGGAGCATCGAGGAGGCAGCGAGCGGCGGTCCGGCACGCCAGCCACTGGATAACCTGCTTCCTGCCTCTATAGTGATTACTCTAAGAGCGCTGAGCGCTGCAACCCTTCCATTTCACTGTTTTAAATACCTATCAAGACCGGCATTCGATATGTGTAATACAACACATAGTAATAATGTGAAATGTGCGGAGAGGGACCAACATGACAATGGAGAACATTCATTAGTGAGAGGTAGCATCAATTGTGGCCTGTGGCTCGCACGGCTGCCGCTGACGGCCCCTCCAACTTGCCAACGGCACACTACTTATTTCTTCTCGACTAATGTTTGCCCTCATCAAACTTCTCTCCACCTGAAACACTCAATAAAAATACGAAAAACACCCTTATCGTCTAGTAAAACAAAAACTGAGAGCAAGGGAGGAAATAGCAATAAAACTAGAAGCTTGACGGAAGAGAGCGAACTGGTAGGTGGACAACACTGCCACATACTCCGCCCCTGCGCTCTGATTGGTGGACGCTGGCCGCCCTAGTGGCCTGGGGCGTCCGTAGGCCTCTCCCAACAGCTCCCTCCCTTGCTTCGCCCTCAGTAATTATGTACACCAGGTAAGGGCTGGAGGGGTCTGCTTTCCCGCCAGCCCCACTAATTATGAGAGCCGCCCCTCCCTCCCCGGCTGTTGTCTTGGTGAAGTGGTTGTTGACCTGCGGTGAGGGAAGGGTTATAGGCCGCTATATTTATACATGCGTGTCGCCTAACACCAACACTCAGCAACAACAAAACCCATCGTCTCCCTCTTCTTCGGGGAAAATCGCGCTCCCTTGCCTCATGCTCGGCTGCCATGCGTCTCTGGGGACGTGGCCGACCAGTGGAAGATGTTTGGATAATTAATGAGCGTAGAAGACCGCATCGGGATAGTTACTCCTCGGCGCCGCTAAGCGATGGTGTGCAAGCCCGGCACTGCATCCACGTGCTTGCAATAAAATCATAATTAAAAGAACTACCTTACAGCCACGATCGCAGCCCTGCTTCAGTTAATCAAGCACCTGCCTTTGTTAACATTGTTTACCTTAACGCTTGCACTGAAATGTTTAACTTACGTCAGTTTTTCTTTACATTAAAGGGAAAGAATAAAAGGCATGCACACGCAGAGTAGTACACGTGCAAGGGGCTTTCCTCCGCTCGATTACTACCGCCGTAAATTTTTCAAGTAAAATATGAAATAATCCCTAAAATGCTGAATACATATTTGAGGAGCATCGCTCAAGAAACGCCAGCCGACCATACACATCTGAGAGAGATTAAGAGAGCAATGGTGCGGCAGGAAATAAGAGTTTTCTCGTTTTCTACGACACAGAGTCGGAGGCTAAGGGGGAACCTCTGCATTCGTTCCGCTCGCGCTTAACTTTCCTTTGCTTTACGTTCCTCTTGTCCCACAGTATTGTTGTCTCTATCATGACCCTTGTAAAACCAATACTGCAATAATAATACATTCAGACTAGGGAATTATTATGAAGACACTAATCATATAAGTTGACAGTTTCGCAAATGGCAAACTCATCCAAACAAAAGGAAATTCGGTCCCTTACTTGCTATGATATGGTGTCTGCCACGGGAATTTGACTTCTTCCCCCTTTGACTATTGCTCTACTTAAGTTATCTAATGTGAAACAGGACTGGTAAGCTGAGGGATGCGGGCGCCTGTTAACGCTAGGACGCCAGCAGCCTTAAGCCACTCGTGGGCATTTCTGAGAGTATTTCCCTGTTTAGCGGCAAGGGAATGAGCATCACTGTTTTCGTGCAGTGTACCGTGTCAGCCTATAGGGGACGGGAGTACAAGGAGAAGGCTGGGGAAGCGATAGCAAAGGAACCAGGCTGGAGGGCTGGTCTAATAGCAACGTAAAGGAAGGGTACACTATGGTGTGGCGGGAAGAGGCGACACTGAATAACTAAATAACACTAAACCAAGGCAAGGATATCGATGGCAAAACGTGGGTATACCTTAAAGACTATAGACCAGCAGGTATAAAAAGTAAATCACTATCATAGAATCAAAGAAATTGGCATCAAAAGGCGTTGATAATGATTAGAGAAAGGGTATGGCTACATAGTGTTGCAAAAATAAAGTTCAGTTTAAGACTTAGATATGGTGGAGTCTATGTGATAGTTGTTACATGACGTGCTGAGACCTTAGCAGCGACATCAAGGCATCAACTATTGACGGCTGAGAAAGGAAAGGAGAATAAGAGTAAATAGAGAGAGAGAGAGAGAGAGAGAGAGAGAGAGAGAGAGAGAGAGAGAGAGAGAGAGAGAGAGAGAGAGAGAGAGAGAGAGAGAGAGAGAGAGAGAGAGAAAAAAAAATGTATATAAGGCATGAAGGATAAAGGGAGGGAATGGAGTGTCCTTTCTTCCACACTATGGAGATGCGAGTGGCGAGGCCTGCCTATGGTCACTGTTGATATCAAGCAATGGAGGGGAGACAAGGGGGCGGCGACTCCCCCCATTTAGGCAATACGAGAGGCACGAGAGGGTGGGTGATCCTCTCGAAATCAAATAGCGAGGGTAGAGATCCATTTAGGAATCGACGGGTGATTGGACCAACACGGTGTGAATCATTTAATATTCTCAAAGGCAAAGAATTTATATGCAAATGTTACGGTTTCTGGCGACCTAACTCAGGGGCGGGACGGCAGGCCTCGCTGGCAGCCTGCAGGAAATCACGCTGGTGACGGTGTCTCGTCCTATTGGCAGGCGTCAATTAGTTTACACTTCCTCGTCTTCCTTCAAATAACTTTTTATTGAGCGGATCTGGACTTACTGTATATACTCGCATTAGATGACGAATATAACAATATCTCTTAGTCATTTTACTGGTATAATTCGTACATATCTATGGTACATATCTATGGTAGATATCTAATTCGCAACCACATGCTATAATAACACTAAAAAAGTATCTAACAAACGCCACCTCGGTCATAATCATTGTGTGTAGAGTCATAAAGGAGGGATGAGTCATAGTATAGTATAGCATCACATTTGCCACCGCCACGCAGCAGTGTCGTCACCCAACACCATCCACCATCCCCACACATCAGCCTGTTTATCTTACTGACCACTACATAAGGTCAATACACTTCACATGATATCCTCTAAACTCACACATAAGAAATTATATGCCCGTATAAACAACTCGGGCACGGAGAGAAAAATCGTACCTGGCAGTGCTGGTGTAGGTGCGGGTGGGTTATGTTGAAGAGAGGCCGCCACCACCACCACCACCTGGAAACACTCACTTTCGTCAAAACGTAACCTTACGCAGGTGGTCGGTGCTCTGAGACTCGTTGTGTGCGTCTATGAATGTCCTCTGAGTGGTCACTAATCACTGGGGGTTAATAAATGACTGTAAACTAGCGTACCACGGAAGCGCGCACCCATGCTTCCGCTCTTGTCTGCACCTGCGTGTTGATGTGACTGCGGGTTGTCTGCTAACCGTATCTGGCAACCGTTCACCTCTAACGCTGCCACTTTCACTTGAAATATATAGATTCACACACATAAAGGAGATTTTGTGCATACATCATGTATTCACGAATTAATGATTATGAAAAAGAGTAAATTGATATAAAGATGAATATGCAAAAAAGGCTCAGGCTGTTCATATATAGGTATATAATTTATCACAACGCTTGTTAACTATTGAGATCCCTGACGCACCTCTCTGAGTGAATCAGCGATAAAGCAGGTTTCGAACGAACAAGAAACACTTGCCTCGAACCAACGCTCGGATGAGGCATAACGAATACACTAAAAAAGCCTCCCTCCATGTACTACGTGCGTTCATAAGTTACTCATGAAGAGGGGAAGCCAGCGATTTATTCTGTGTAGGATTTTCTTTTAATCATTATTCCTTTTGCTCAGTGGAAATTTCAGGATGGAGGCAGGTGCTCCTGTTGCTGCGGAACGCGGGCGAGCACACTTGTGGGGAGGAACCCTGATTTGCGCTCGTACTCTTGTTAACTGTTCATTTGTCCACTAATTGGACTTAGACTGAAAAAGGGTGACTCCTGAATGACCTCCGCACATGCACGCCGCGGGGAAGTGAATAGCTGGGGTGTACTAGAACTTTTTTTTTTTTCCTTCTTATTTCGTAGACTTAGTAAAACCTAACAGATCTTTCGGATTTCCTCTTGCATTCAAAATTCACAGATCAAAACTGACGTAGAAAATCAACGACGTAATATATTTAAGTTTTCTTGCTGTGGTTGTGCAGGGAATGTGGTCAAATTAATGTAGTGCCACGACTCTGCCAGTGAAGCAGTAGCAAGGGTTCAGTACCAAGATGCCGACTCGGGAGTGTTTCTTTCATTCGTGTTTCTTTCATAAGAGAAGTGAAAATAAATGATGTACCTCTACCTACTATACTTCTACTACTACTACTACTACTACTACTACTACTACTACTACTACTACTACTACTATTACTACTACTACTACTACTACTACTACTACTACTACTACTACTACTACTACTACTACTACTACTACTACTACTATACTACTACTATTACTACTACTACTACTACTACTTCTACTACCTCGTTACGTTTTTCATGCATGAAATTTTATTGTAGGTGCTGCTACTACTGTCATAACTAAATGCTAACTGCAATTGCTACTACATCACTACTACTGCTGCTGCTATGACAAGGGTCAGTGGCCTCTTTAACGACGGCAGTCATAAGGAAGCTATTGCTGCCATCACCACTATAACTGTCATGTTAATCACCATAAATTCTGCTGCTACTACTATACTTCTACTACTACTACTACTACTACTATACTACTACTATTACTATTACTACTACTACTACTACTACTACTACTACTACTACTACTATTACTATTACTACTACTACTACTACTACTACTACTACTACTACTACTATTACTACTACTACTACTTCTACTACTACTACTACTACTACTACTACTACTATTACTACTACTACTACTTCTACTACTACTACTACTACTACTACTACTACTACTACTACTTCTACTACTACTACTACTACTACTACTACTACTACTATTACTACTACTACTACTACTACTACTACTACTATTACTATTACTACTATACTACTACTATTACTATTAGTACTACTACTACTACTACTACTACTACTACTATTACTATCAGCCCCACAAACTTCTTCTTCTTCTTCTTCTTCTTACTACTACTACTACTACTAACTACTACTACTATAATATGTATACTTCTACTACTATCTGATACTATACTACTCCCACTACTGCTACTACTACTACTGATCTAGGTAATATCATTTCTATAATAACAAAACAACAACTAACAACTATTAGTTATAACAATGTTGGATATACCACTACTATTATTGCTACTATATTATACTTTTATTATCATAACTGCTATTACATATCATTACCGAGTGTAGGACATTTCTCCCTGGACATACTCGTCCAGACCGTTTCCTCTGTGGACATTTTCCTATCTTATTTATTTATCATATGAAACGAATTTACGTAGCAGAAGAAAAGGTGTCAGTAAAACTAACCTAACTCTAACCTTACCTTGCCTGACCTAACCTAAATATTAACAGCAATGGTTTCGGTCAGTGTTTCGTTATCATAGCACAATCCTATCAAATACATCCAGGGGAGAAAATGTCCACAAGGAAAACTGTCTAGGACTCTAGAAGGGAATATGTCCAGGGGGAACCTGTCAGTGGAGAACCTGTCAGTGGAGAACCTGTCAGGGGAGAACCTGTCAGGGGAGAACCTGTCAGGGGGAGAAATATCAGGGGGAGAAAATGTCCAAGGTGGAATATGACTAGGCCCATTATGACCACCATTACCATTAAGTTGTATGTATACTATTTCTCTGCAGCTGTTGTCTATGTCATACATACCTTACACAAATGTTTGCTGTATGGGCATAGAAAGCAACATTTTTGCATTCCATTCCAGATTATCATACTTCATCAGTCATCATCATCTCATCATCATAACTATCATTACTATTATCTTTGTTATCATCCATATTACTGTCAATATTTTCATTGTATCAGTTCGGTTTACAACTTTACATGCTCGGCTCACAAACCGAGAGGACGCAAGATCGAGTCCCAGGCCCAGCAAGGACAATTTGGGATTCTCTCTAAGCAGGCCTTCATGCTGTCACCTCTGTTGACCTAGCAAAGGCAGCTAATTGACTAAGTCGAGGAGCTACGACCTCGAATTTCAGGCAAGAGCTGACGTTGGCAGTCCTTCATTTCTGTAAGTGTGGATGTGATGTGTGTGTATGTGTGGATCCCTACCATGATTGACTACATGATTGACGTCACAACAAAGAAGTTAGCAAACAGGCGAAAGGTTTTTAGGAAAAAAATACTGTAATCATCATCATCATTGTTATCATTATTATCATTGGTATTGGTGGTGGTGTTGATGGTGATGTTGAGCGAGCTTGCGAAAAAAAACTTAGGCATATGATAATAACAAAAAGAAATGCTGTGATTTGTTAGATTCCATTCAAGACGTCCACTGTTGGTGCGATATAGTAAAGGACAGACCTTCCACCTCCCTCACTCACAACACTCCCCTGCAGGTGTAGTCTTTATTTACTTTCTGTATAATTGTTTCTCTCTCTCTCTCTCTCTCTCTCTCTCTCTCTCTCTCTCTCTCTCTCTCTCTCTCTCTCTCTCTCTCTCTCTCTCTCTCTCTCTCTCTCTCTCTCTCTCTCTCTCTCTCTTTCCTCTCTCTTCTCTCTAATGATATAATACATAAAAGAAACAAGCTAATGAAAATAAAGTCATTCAAGGCTGCACCATAGACCCAAACACTCCTGCGAGACCGATATTAGACTGATAATCGCGTTTGGCAAGCCTCCCCTACCCTGCAGTGACCTACCCACGGCGCACGTTTTCTTTCATAACTGTTACACCTTAAGTTTTCTACAACGCCTTGTTTTGACTAACTAAAGTAATTTACTTGGTATACGGGTAAATTTAAGGTTTAGGTCATCCAGCGATTTTGAGGCCGAAACTTAGTATTCCTAAATAGTTTTGATTGGTTTTGAATTAATTTGACACTCGTTTTTGTCGGAAATCAATGTTTGTGTACAGGTGTAGGGGGTGCCCGCCCCGCAAACATTGCACCGCTTTGCACTGCCTTAGTATTGTTTGTTTGTTTGTTTAGAGGATAATTCCTCAGAGCCGTAGTGATCTACCGCTGCAGCTTAGTGTTGGCCGAAGCCACCACCCCGGGAGGGGGTCACAAACCCCCGGCTAACACCCGTACCCATTCACTGCTGGGTGGACAGGGGCTCGGGTTTTAAGAAAGACCACCCATCTATCTTCGCTCCGCCCGGGGATCGAACCCGGGACTTCTCGGTTGTGAGCCGAGCGTGCTAACCACTACACTACGGAGTACCCATGCAGTACCCATGTCTATTGATTTTTTTTCTTGATATTATCTTTTATTAAAGCAAGCTCCACCTTTGACCTACTCTATCCTAATCTGATTTAACCAAGCTTAACAGTTTTTAGCTGAAATAACGGTAATTTTTTTATAGTATATGTATCGCCATTATTATTCAATTGCGCCTCGGGAAATGGGGTTCAAAAGACTCAAAATGAGGAGATCTACACTATGAGACTAACCTGAATTGTCAGGCTCGAGGATGACCTTAAGTCTTAAACTGTAATAATACCGGTAGCTCTCTCTCTCTCTCTCTCTCTCTCTTCTCCTCTCTCTCTCTCTCTCTCTCTATATTATATATATATATATATATATATATATATATATATATATATATATATATATATATATATATTCTCCCCATTCTTTATTTGTTCTGATTTGACTGCCTCTCAGTTGTGACATGACCGCGTGGGAAGCTGCAACCAAAACCATCAGAGAGCTAAATCATCATTGATGCTTTACTAGAGAATGCTTTCATATTAATGCCCTTACACCACTGCCTGACTGGTTTACTCTTTTTGTTCACCTTTAGGAGTACTGTGGTCACGCAAGATATATTTTGTCATGCCGATTATATCATTTCAAGCCATCACTTCATGTCTTCAGATTTACATTTCGTTCTTTGATTTAAGCATCATACACATAATTATACTCATGAACGAAGTACTTAACTTACTCTTTTCCATGCGACGTCAGCCTTGTCATGTCTCAGTTCATTTAAGGTTAGCGGTGAAGATCTACTACCGACACATTTTTGAGAGGTGTAACTGTCAATTTACTTGTTCATTCACTGATTAATTGTTCCCTGCATAGTGCTGTACAGATAGGTGACACTGTTGATGCTTATGAAAACTTTAATGGTCAGTTACAGGCGAACTTAACTCATCAACAGTACTTCCCCATCTCTCTAATGACTAAGGGCACCAGCCAGACACAGAACTCAGGTTATGATGAAACCAACTTGGACGAAGATAAATACATTTATTCAACTCTACATATACAAAGGTTTTGTTTCCTCACGCCAATTGTAATCTAATAAATAGATGAGAACAGTGTGTAGTAGAAATAGCACAGGTCCTCCACCGTTTTCCTCTGGTTTAGTAGAGTTGCTGGATCGTACATAGGAAACAAGTGACTATCGCCAGCAGAGGATCGAGCGACTGACTGAATCCTACATAGGAGATTTATATTATTTTTTGTTGCACCATCGATAAAAAGCATGTTACACGCGGGTTTGTTTCAAACTGCAGAAACTAAATGGTCAGTATTTCCTTCGTGCCGTGCAGCACGCCCCCGCCTGCCGCGGGCGATGGTGCCCCCTCAAGCACGATCTTGGGTGGGACAGCAACTCCCAGCGGCACCGGAGGCTCACATTGACAGCAGGTACATGCACTTTGGTCACTCGGGTAAGCAACGCCACGGAATTATCTCAGTCTTTATTAGTGACACTAAAGTTTCTGCTTCACAGTGATTGTAAACAACATTAATAAAAATCAGTGTTCGGTACAGTCATCTTTTTACAAGTAAGATCATTTAATTTCACTACCTTAATTACAATAAAAACTGTGCATACAATTAACAACGGGTTGACCCCAATCCAAGAATACAGAACACAGATGTTTTACACGGTAGCGCTGTGTGAGATGAGGCAGCGAGCCGCCAGCCGCCACCAAATGGCCCACAGTAGGATGGCCAAGTCCAGTGTCCAGCAGCCAGCCAAGAATTACCCAACAAGTGTGGCTATCTTGGCTGCCTATCTGTTCACTCTGTTGATCTGGTACCATAGAGCGCCTGTCATCACTCAATGATCGCAGTCAGTATCGTCCTCAAGCCAGGCTGCTCGTGGAGGCCAAGTAGGTGGCCAAGGTTATGCAGGCAGCACGCGCGGTCCAGCCCTTACCCTGTCGCATTACTTGTCTGGCCAGTGACATGGTGTGACTGGTCATGTAGCACGTGCAGACCACCATCTACGGAGGGCAGATGCTGGCGTGCCGTCCTCCACCAACACGACGGTGCAAAACCAGGCCCGATGCCACCAACCACAGGACACCATATCAGTAAAACTTTTGTGCAGTTTAGATCTATTTCAAACAGATCTTTAAGACTGCTGATTCAAAATATAGTAAGACACGAAAACATCTTGAAATCAAAATAAAATAAAAATCAGTGAGTTATTTGGTGCAGAGATGGGTCTTTCTTGAAGTGTTTACATAACCATCAATTGTACAAATTTTGAGATAAAGTTCATATCAGTAATAATCTATAGTTACATATACAAATATAAACTATCTTATGTACACTTATTTACATGGTAGAACTGATCCAAAATGCAGCCTTTCCGCCCGTGTTCCCGCCCACCTGAAGCACGTGGGCGGGGATGTGGGCGGGGAGCATTTCAGTCGTCATCTTTGGTTTTATTATGAGAGGCTTTAGCCCCATACTGTGGACATCATGAAGATCACATCATGAGAAACTCGAAACCCATGTTCGAGTGTGTTGAGGGCGCCTTGATGGGCGAGCCACGACCTCGCCCTGCACAGGACCCGCGGCCACCGTGGCGGCGCCCTCACGCTACACAAGGGACAACTACAATCAATCAAGTTTGTAGTTCCCTTGGCAGCAAAAAATTAAAGCCCAGGTAACCAATGCTCCTGCTACGAGAGATGAAAGTAAAAAGTAAGATGAAAAGGTTTTAAATTTCACTCCGACTGTATTGAAAATGATGAAGTTTTCTTTCATACCAAGGTAGCACAGAAACAATTTCTTGCCAAGGATCGAATAGCTTATCTCGCATTCCATACCAATAGATTAAAAACCGCCCTCATATGGCACGTAGTAACCTTCTCCAGAAAATATCGACAGAGGCTTGTAATTATTTCTGGGCGGATTAACAAAAGTAAAAATATATATATCAAAACAAAGTATTATGTGTATGAAAAAAAAATCAACAAATAACCTGAAGCAATTAAGGTAAACAATAAAGGAATGTAATCAATGCAAACAAAAAATACATATATATGAAGGGCAGTTAAAACGTCCTTTTCAAAACGTCCCGTGCATAAACACAAATAAAAGGAGTCACAAATAAAGGAAAGCGGGTAAAGAGAAACCATTACAAAACGAGATAATACTGATGGAGCCAGAGACGGAGCGCATGCGTCTGCCTTCTGGCATCAAGGGTGGTTCGAGGAAATAAGAGCCAGTGAAAACAATACCATATAATGAAATGAAGTTAACTTATCATGAGAAAACAAGGAAGTGAAAAGCTTAACTCAAACAACCTGCTAAGCGTGGCGTGACAACGGTACAGCGGGACCTGAATAGGAGGGACGCAGCTGAGGTGACTGTGATACTTTCTTACATGACCTTCCCTGCTTGAGTCTCATATTGGTTATCATAAAAATGATCTGCCAAGGATAACGAAATACAATAAAGCAAAGGATCACACAACATTTCGGTCTGGGCCAAATCCCCACTTGTCACGGTCACCTCACCTGCTGCCTTGTCACTTGGGCGCCCCGGCGACCCCCTAGTCAGCAGCAGACCACCTGCGGCCTCATCCCTTCCCGGTCACCAGTTGGGTCGCGGGATGGGGATGTGTGTGCAAATGTTGCATCTTCTCTAAGATGTGAAATTCTGGCAAGATTCTAGATTGTCTCTATTCGCGGAACACTCTTAGTCATCTCTGTATGATTTACTGGGTAGAGGGTAGTCAGGAGTCAGAGTAGTAATATTATATTAATTGCTTTGGTTGAATCACACCAAACAAAATCTGGATGGTTGACAGCAACGAGTCTTTCGATCACTCGATTTATGCATTAAAACCGAAGATCTGATACGTAGTGCAAACTTGCATCTGGATGCTGCCGGATGTACAGTACGTTGTTACGGCGCGGCGCACTTGAGGCGTCGGAAGATTACTGTGGCGCCGACCACTTGCCCCACACCACACACCATAGTACATATCAGATATCTTTTAAGGCTGAATATAAGCTTTAGAGAAATTATGGTCTTTAGATTTTGTATAAACAAAGAATTATGTTAGCCGTGGATACTGAACAGTAGTTACATTATCCACAGAAGCGTTCAGGCTGAAACAATAAAACTGATTAAGCTTTACTTTTTAGGTGTTACAGTACCGGCAACCACCCATGCAGACAGTGTTGGCATCCCTGAGATGAAGGGGCGCCATCTTTGCACCAAATAGCTACGCTATTTCTTTCCTTTTTTTAAAAATATTAATAACACAATAACAAACTTCCTAGCTCAGTCAAAAACACAACTCAAAATATCTGGTGGATTAACACAGTTGAAGAGATCATCTGGGCCTCCCTTTTTCTTTTTTTTCTTTTTCCCATGCAGGTGCTGAAGGTTCCTTATCTGTCACTTCACAGTATTGAGCAAGAAACTGTGTAATGATAATCTACAAGCCTCACGTAGCATTAGACATGGTAAGTGGTTGGCAGTCTGTGATAGATCTTCCGTCGGTAAAGTGCGCAAATAATATAGGTTCTTCACGGCTGATTTACTGGATAACGTTCGTAGCACCGGTAAGGATCAGCTGATGGTGACACAGGTGTAAAGCAGCTGTCACGGGTAACTGGTGTTCGTACCAGCTTGGATCAGCTGTCAGTGGCAGACACACTCTAAGGTAAACTGTCTTTCTGTCACTGTAGGGACCAGTCAAGGTAAGACAACACACACTACACAACATATAACATCAATAGGAACAATGGGCCAAGTGTGGGCGTGCTGCTACTGCTGCTGCCGCCACCGTCGCACAACACACAGGACTAGCTTGTTGAGGCGCCCTACACCACGCAAAGGCAGGAAGGGCACCGCTCATTGGGAAGTCACGTAACGCGAGGTGTGGGAATGTGCGGGCTAAGCCGCCTTGCCTGCCGCTGCTACTGCCGCTACCGGTCAGGTGTTTGACGCCGAAGTGCTGGGTGGCGTCCCTGGTGGGCGCGGCGTCACAGGTGGAGTCCAGGGGGGTGCAGAGGGAGCCATATGACCAGATACTCCTCGTAGCAGGAGTGGTGGCGGTGGGCGAGCAGAAGGAACCCAGGGGTGAGTGGGTGGCCTTGGGAATCGCATAGTGGGAGGAGCGAGACCTTGGCTTCCTGGCGGCGGCAGATGGGGGCCTGCCATGGGGGCCCAGTCTCAAGATCCTGGGCCTGAGAGGTTTGATGAATCTCCTGTATCGTCATTGGGCGTGCTAGCGCCGGTGGCGGTGGTGTTGAAGTGAGGCGAGAAAAGACTGCTTGACTTGGAGGAGTCATCACTAATGACACCCGTGAAGTGCAGTCCCTTGTAGGAGTCCAGCCCCTCGTGGCCACCAGCTGACAGAGGTGGGAATAATCCTTTCTTGTTTTGATTAACGACACATTTTCTCATATGCTTTTCTAAAGTTGATGCCACACTGAAAGGCATATCACAGAAACGACAACGGTACACGTCCTTGCCCATGCGGCCGTGTGTCTTCATGTGCCGCGTCAACTTTGAACTTTGAGCACACGCATAGCTACACAGGTCACACTTGTAAGGTTTTTCTCCTGTGTGTGATCGTCGGTGCACGGTGAGATTCGAGCAATTCTTGAAAATTTTGCCACAATACTCACATGTATCGTTTCTGCGACTTTCTTTTTTTGGTGGAATCAGAGAAATAGGTGTACCGGGAGCCGAACTGGTGCCAGGCTTGGGGAGAGTCACCGGTCCGTCTCCATGTTTCATTGCTCCCTCGGGTATTAGCTTTCGGTGTAAAAAATTTGCGTCCGATGTTGGCATCCCATGAAATATATCTTTGGGTGGGACTCCCGTTCCTGCAAGATTAGGAAACCACAGTCCGGCGTAGAGGCCTCCGTCCCTCTGGGCTGCTGCGATCCTTTTCTGGGCGTCATATGGATTATCAAACGCCCCAAGAAGCGTCTGGTGTGCAAGGTCGAGAGTCGGCTGGTGGCCAATCATACCCTTTGTCAGATCATCTCGTAATTTCAACTTCTCTATCCCGTTAGTGTGAAATTTTTCCCCATCTTTTCCAATATAATGATGAGACAAACGCCCTGACTCCTTCAGTGCCTGCTGGTAAGCTTCACTGTAAGCGGAGATATTACCAAGACCAAACTTATCAATAAGTTCCCCCACGACGGTCCTCTGGTGGTCTCCGAGCGCCATCTTGTGGTTCTCGACTGTGCTGGAGGAGACGCTATGGGTGGGAGGCACCGGTGTGGACTTGGACGTCGTAGAGAGGTCTTCAGGCTCATCGTCTTCAATCTCTTCTTCCACAATATCCTCATCTTCGTCTACGCTATCACAAATAGACGGGCTTTCATCCTCATCATCAATTTCTTCTTCTTCTTCCTCTTCCTCCTCCTCTTCCTCTTCTTCCTCTTCCTCGTCATTATCGTCCTCTGTCTGAGGTCGCGAGGAGTCCGGAGAGTTGCTTTCTGTAGACGAAGTCTTCTTATGTGATTTCATGTGCATGCGTAGTGTCTGGGGAGCGGATACAGTTTCCTGACACTTTGGGCAACGGTAATCCTTCTCGCCCGTATGGAGCCTTTGGTGGATGGCCAGATTGCTCTCCCATCGGAAGCTCTTGTAACAAGTCATGCATTTGAATCGTCGAACCTTGGACGCCGTCGATGTCGAATCATTTCGAGTAGATGTGGGCGTCTGAGAGGGTGGCTGGTTGGAAGGCGTGGGGCCGTTAGGTGAGGTGAAGGGTGGAGTTGGAAGAGGTTTACGGGGCGAGGTGGAGCTGGTGGGACTGGTGGTGCCAGCCAGTTGTCGCAGCCTCTGGGAGTAGAAGTCAAGGTTTGGGTCTCCGCCTGTGTTCAGGGGCGTGGGCGCCGCATGGCGGGGTGCGCCCAGCCCGGGGTCAAGAAAGGGCGGCCGTTCAAAGTGCGGAGGAAGCAATCCGGGATTGAGGCGCAATCCCTCCTGAAGCAGCTGGTCCATCCGAAAGTCATGGCCCGGCCGCACAAAGGGTGGGGTGAGGCCTGGTGGAAAGGGGGCACGGGGGTCCCCAATAGGCATTCGTAAGAGGTTGAATGGGTGGTTGGGGTCTAGGAGAGGGGCAGTTACGGGAGGGTGGGGAGGCAAGGGGGTGGCGCCTGATGTCACCGGTGGTGCGATCTTGCTCAAATCTACTTTGGAGAGGTCCACCCTGGTTATGTCCACCTTGGTTAAATCCACCTTAGATGGGTCTAGCAATTGGAGTGGGGGTGGATGATGATGTCCCGAGGCCGTGGTGGCTGTGGAAGACACAGAAGCCAACGGGGAGGAGTGGGAGGGTCGTGGCAGGCCCGGGGGCGTGCAGGGGGTTGAGAGAGGTATGCCTCCTGGGCCCTCTTGATAGATGATGATGCCGTGCGAACACTGCACGTGCTGGACGAGTGACCAGGCTGAGCCCAACATGGCGCCGCAGGTTCCACACACGTACCGAGCAGGCTCTGAAACAAAGACACAACGTCAATAATGCTTCCCAGTACACATAAGACTTATATATTTAACATTTAAAAATTACTAACAATTACGAGATAAATAGTATGACATTATTTCAATGTTCCTACTTCATAAACAGGAAAAAAAAAAGTTTTACGGTGGCAACGACAAGCAAAACAAAACAAGCCGCGAGAAAGAATGAGTCGGACGGTTCGCCCACAGGCAATCTAGTGCGTGTCCCAAGTGGCACCATCATCCTGTCAATACAATTCTACCATGAAAGGACAATGCAATTTCCTCGCGTCTATACCATCTACTTATACAACTGACCAGGAATAATGTGTCAAGCCGGGGACCCTCGGTGTCTCGACTCGGCCAGGCAATGTTTTAAAGATGACTAGGGCCGAGCGTCGCAAAATATTACAATGATACTGCCACGTATTCTTACACGTTTTCTTAACCAACAGGCATTGAAAGTAGAGTAAAAAAGTAGATATAACACATTATGTCTTGCGATAGAGGGTAAGGGTGGCGAGGAAGGTGTCGTCACGAGAGTTGGGACGTCGGCCTGCCTCCAGGGGCCGCACCTCCCCGCCTCCGCCACGCTTCACCAAACTTTCCTGACACCACCAATAAACACATTCAGGTGCTCCTCCCTCAAGCATCCGTGTGCCAAGGATGAGAAAATTAACTTATTTTGTGAACTACAATATTTCTCGAGTGCTTTCTAACACTGTTTGGATGACACTTGCATCCATCCTCAACTTTACCAACACAAACACACTAATGAGAGCAGTCTTTTTTTTCTTCTTTTTTGACATCCTTCCCTCCCTCACGAAAAAAAAGTTTTATGACAGTCCGTGAAATGTAATATAAATGATAACTTGTAACAATGGATTACTTTGACCGATGTGACCCTTTTTTCACGCACACCCGCCCTCAGCCTTCATCCACACTGACACAAAGAGAGGCGAGAGTTCCGTGAGAGCGAGGCGTGGGTCCACCTCTGCCGGGCGGGGGTCAGTCTGTCCTCACGCGGCCCGATAAATAATAACTGTTGAATGACGAGGCAACATCACCCACGCGTGACACCTCCAGGCATCATCAGCAGGGAAAGAATTCTCTACTTGACCGCCACCTTCAAACGGTGCTGAAAATACCCAAACGATGAGGAATACGTATTGTGACCGGGATGAGGAATTGTCTCATTCTGTATCGTTCGAACCAGGGTGGACACTATTGTCTTGACTGCAGCGTTGCCAAGATAGACCTAACTCCTACGCTTCTCTTGAAAGAACTGTTACGCATCTTCCTTTTCAATAAGCAAAATATATAAAACAGTCAACTAAGAATAGCGCAACTACAGAAAAAAAAGTTCCAGGTTGATTATGTGAAGAGAAGCACTAGAATGTAATTAGATGGACAAATTATTATGTGCTTCTACCGAGCCTTGGCAATGCTGCTCCCTACGCGACACAGCCTCAGCCATTCTCCGGATTCCGAAAACAGTGACTTCGGCTTCGCTTCATTACTATGACTACAAAATAAGCCTTGCATAATGCTTAAATCATAGAACACAACTAAGCCCATTATATATACCGTGACGTAACATTAAAACAAATAAACGCAATAAATAGTAAAAGAGTTATAATTTGAGTTTCAGTGATGTAGAGAGAGAGAGAGAGAGAGAGAGAGAGAGAGAGAGAGAGAGAGAGAGAGAGAGAGAGAGAGAGAGAGAGAGAGAGAGAGAGAGAGAGAGCGAGAGAGCGAGAGAGAGAGAGAGAGAGAGAGAGAGAGAGAGAGAGAGAGAGAGAGAGAGAGAGAGAGAGAGAGAGAGAGAGAGAGAGAGAGAGAGAGAGAGAGAGAGAGAGAGAGAGAGCATCCCAAGACTATCAGGGCTGGAGAGAGGCAAAGAATGGAGAGGCCAGGAGAGATAGTGAGGGGATAAGCAAAGACAGAAATTGGCCAGAACAGAGTCGTGGTTGGTCTGTTCGTTCCAGGATGTTGGCGACACCAGGAAGCTTTGGTATGGTCAGCGGCGCTACGTAAGGGCGGGGGAGGTGGAGGGGGACATCGATATCGGCGAATTATGCAACAATGCACCAACCACCGGCGGCAGTCAGGGGGTAAAACAGACCCAACGAAGCGGCGCGAGAAGGGCGAGTTAGACATGTGGGCTGGAGTGAAAGGTCAACTTCTGTTATTTTCTCGCTCTTCTCTTCTTGTTGCTGTTCCATCTTAATCAGTATTAATTAGAAATAAAGTAGCCGTATTTTTTTTCTCTCTCTCGCTGACCTATTGGAGTGGAGGTACAAAGTCATCCTATGCCTCAACGGAAGCTGAAACACGCGCGTGAATGCAAGGTAAAGATAATACCAAACGCCAAAGTTAAATGACAATGATGCATATAGGTTTTCGTTCCTCGTTTCTTATTGATTTAAAGTTACCATGGCCGAGAGAGAGAGAGAGAGAGAGAGAGAGAGAGAGAAGAGAGAGAGAGAGAGAGAGAGAGAGAGAGAGAGGAGAGAAGAGAGAGAGAGAGAGAGAGGAGAGAGAGAGAGAGAGAGAGAGAGAGAAGAGAGAAGATACTTTGATCCTATTTAGACACTTTGCAAGTACCAACTACAAGGTAATTGACTATACAAAGCGCCACCACGCCAGGACGAACTTGGTGGACTCGAACCGCTGACCGAATGCAGGGACTCTGCACGCAAGCTCACGACTCTACCAAACATGCCACCCTGACGGGGAGAGAGAGAGAGAGAGAGAGAGAGAGAGAGAGAGAGAGAGAGAGAGAGAGAGAGAGAGAGAGAGAGAGAGAGAGAGAGAGAGAGAGAGAGAGAGAGAATTACAAAAACGACATTAATATCAATACGTGTACAGTCATCCAACATTGCCCTCTTCCTCCCTTCCTCGATTGCTTCACTTGCTCTTTCCTCTTTCCCTTCTTCATAAAAAACAAAAAAACACTCAGGTGGACTGGCTCAGGTATGGGTCCGAGGGTAATAACACACTCTTCCCCGTTTCCTCTACTCTCCCCTCATTTTTTGAACGATATTCGAGGGGAAACAAGTGACGGCGGGGCTCTCGGGGTGGATATTGGACATAACATTCAAGATGCCGCACATACCGCGCTCTGCAGCCCACCAAAACAAGGCAAGGCAGGTTACACTACGTCCCTTATCCAGCAAAAAGCTCAAAATATTCCCGGAAAAAAAAAACCTGTACATGAAGCTGAATTTAAAGCTAAGGAACCTCGATTCTTTAGTGTCTACGTGATGTTCGTCAATAGTCCTTTTTTTTATATATAGTTAACAATCACACGCCCTTAACGATTAACATTTACAGGTGCTATAATGTTACTGTCTCAGATTATAAGGTTTTGTCTGCATTCCATCCAGGATTATTCAGTTACAGGCGACGCACTTTTCCTTATAAGCTTTTCAATACAGTGACAGTCGACCGATCATGACATTTCGCATTTCTGAGCGTGTGTGTGGGCCCAGGTGCGCGTCTGTCAGGCGGCCGTGCGTGTGGGTTCAGGTCATCCGCGATAAAATCCCCTTCGTGACATTTCTCTCCTTGTAATGGGATGGACCTTATACAATGGGAGCCGCCCTCGCTGCCGCCAGTGAAGCGCGCCTTTCTCATGCTGTGAGTGCTCTAATATTCCCTCAGAAACCAGGACTTTTACATCATTTGTCATAGAAGACACTGGTTGTTTTCTTTTCTTTTTTCTCTGAGGAATAAATGACGTCAGTTCACGTTAACAAGATAGTTGGTGTTGTTATTTCTCATATTTTGCGGAGATTGATTTTGCTTGGTGATGCGGAATACGTGAAATGGTCAGTCACTTTCTCCTATTGACAGACTCTCATAACCTTGACACACAACCCTACCCCCACACACACATACACACACACACACACACACACACACACACACACACACACACACTTCATTATTACCCTTCGGCGCTTCATCCCCAAAGAATCTCCTCCCCCTCCTCGCCGGGTCAGAAGTCACAGGTAATAATTGTGGTCGCTGGACGTCACGATGCAAATCAAAGCAATGACAAAACCAACTTGTTTAATCTTGCCTGGAGTCAGTTCACCTCGTCTCCAGATAGAAACATGGTCCACATAGGAATTATTAACCCTCCTCACTTTACTTTCTTATCGCCGTTGGTTTCCTCAGAGCCACACAAACTAACCGTGATAATGGTGGCCAAGTGGTTAGATGAGTTTTTCTCCATAATTGAATCTGTTTCCAAATGATGCAGTGTTGTCTGGCAGATAATCAGTAGGAGATTAATTATACTCCATCAAAATTTCGCCTCGGTATTTGTCCTTCACCATAAAATTATCAATATTATCATTATAAATATTGTTGCACCTGGATATATCACAAGGTCATCTATAAACAACTTTTCTTCTTCAACTGAATCTCATCAAAATGTCCAGTTCCTCGATCTACTTCTTTATCCTCTGGCACATTCTACACTATCTACACTACCCCTTATCTCTTAGCCTTAACGTCCCTACTCCTTCAGCCTGCTCCTCTCCTCTCGGGGTTCACAGCATGGCAGAGGGCAGTGGGAAAGGACAGGCATTGCGGTCAGTCCAGCATGCTGACGGAAAGACAGGCAGAACCCATTAGCAGCAATACCACCTCATAGACCCACGTTCTCAGACAAAGGGTGTTCCTCCACGGGCAAGGGGGGCTAGGGGAGGGGAGGAAGGACAGCGAAGGGGGCGGAGTTACTAGATAGAGATGTAATAAAGCTCATTTTTCTCGTAGACATTCTTAAGTGGCCGATAATGTTCGAACAAGGGAGCGGGATTGCTGCTACGACATGAGATGATTCATTTATACGGCACGTGTGTGTGTGTGTGTGTGTGTGTGTGTGTGTGTGTGTGTGTGTGTGTGTGTGTGTGTGTGTGTGTGTGTGTGTGTGTGTGTGTGTGTGTGTGTGTGTGTGTGTGTGTGTGTGTGTGTGTGTGTGTGTGTGTGTGTGTGTGTGTGTGTGTGTGTGTGTGTGTGTGTGTGTATGTGTGTGTGTGTGTGTGTATGTGTGTGTGTGTGTGTGTGTGTGTGTGTGTGTGTGTGTGTGTGTGTGTGTGTGTGTGTGTGTGTGTGTGTGTGTGTGTTTGTGTGTGTGTGTGTGTGTAGGTATGTGTATGTGTGTGTGTGTGTTACATAATAAACCAAAAAAATAGTTGGGCAAATGAAGAAATAAAAAAAACTGTGATATGAACACTTTTTCCCCCTTTCCTCATAAGTCAACAAAACATAAAAGCTGAACTACGAGATTAATCACGTAACCGAAGCCAATCATTAGTCTGACAGAAGCATTATCACTTGAGCCCAACCAATCAGAACGTCTCATCTCTCTCAATCATCTGCGGGCGGAGGACCTTCGGGAAAGACCACGTTAAGAGCTTAGGAACCCAATGGAAGGGACAGGGAGGGAGAGGGAAGGGAACACGAAGCCCTTGTTCTGACTGTGCTAAGGTTGTCATTTCGTCTATCCGCCATGCTTGATTGGATGTTCCCCTATAGCTAGCAGCGAAGGGCAGGAAGCAGTGACATTATGACATGATAAACTTAACAATACAAGCATCTCATTCTGTGTCAGAGGCTTCTAGTGCTGCACAAACTTTCATAGCCAAGACCTTTGTTTTCTGGCGTCTCTCCTGCATGAAGCGACACAATACCACACACACACGCCTTGCTGAAGCCCATCCCTCAGCCCCCTCTTTATCGCTCCGGCCCCACCACTGCTCTTCAAGAAAACCTTATCAATTACACCGTGGGTTAGAGGACGCGAGGAAACACCCATTGGCGGCGCATGATTTCCAGGGTCAAAAGGTGAAGCGAATCGAAGGTGGTGGGGGTCAAAGCAATGGGGGGGGGGGGGGAGAGAGAGAGAGGAGAGAGAGAGAGAGAGAGAGAGAGAGAGAGAGAGAGAGAGAGAGAGAGAGAGAGAGAGAGAGAGAGAGAAGAGAGAGAGAGAGAGAGAGAAGAGAGAGAGAGAGAGAGAGAGAGAGAGAGAGAGAGAGTGTGTAGATGATGTAGGAAGCTGTGTTGACAAGGTAAGAGAAGTCGCAGCTCAAGGAACGATGCTTGTGGCACATATACACGTGAGGTGGACAGTTATCTATCGTCCACCTAAGTGTTAGTGTGCAGAATTTCCTTTACATTTATTCTCTCAGCGTACATTTATTCTCTCAGCGTGTCACTACAGCTACACCATGGCACTACCTCTGGCAGTCACACTCACACAACTGCTACTAAGACTGTGTTGGTTTTATATCATCATTAATTGCGGAGAGAAGAGGTACCGTACGTGTGTGGTGTGTGTGTATGTGTGTGTGTGGGTTTGTGCATGCAGGCAGCCAGTCATATCGTCCATGCTCGGGTGCCTCCGTCCGTCCGTCGCTGGCTCACGGTGACCACATGTCTAGTTTTGTTCTCTCTCTGCCACTGTCCGTCCGAGAATATATATTTTTTTCTTTTTATATACAAACTCGTCACGTCTGTGGAGTAACTGTCTACTTTCATTTTTCTGTGTTCTCCTTAACAATACAACCTTGGGACACTGAATACTATACAACTGGACATGTTCTATCTTTTTTTCAATAACGCTCTTCTGTATGACATATACTTAAATTATGAGTACAAAAACTGAGATATGTAAGCGTCATATTTTGTACATACATGTCGAGGTCAATGACTTTTTGCCATTAAATCATACAAGGTCCCCCTCCTCCCCATCCCGGTCTTCCTCTATGCTGCGAGGCCAAGGGATTCAGACAACGCGATGACAAACTCAGATTGAGAGACTTGCGAGTAATCGTCGCTCATGCGTCGCGATGCTCCTTACTTCCGCCTAAACTCAAAAAAGTTTTATTTCCGCGCACCTCGAGTCCCTTGACCGGGAGGAATTCACGCGGTTCGGCTGCATGCTTCGCGTTCATCCTATCTGTTAGTCCGCCTGGCACTGTTAACTCCGCGGAATCTGAAGTGTGTGTGTCTTATCTGCCTGAATATTGTGCTTCATAATTATTATCATACGTCATGTTAGAACAAATTAATGTGTTTGCTCGGAAATGAGGTTCTAGTTTCCAATATCATACGAGACTGTTTCCTGTTGATCTGCGTTTCTAAAAAATAAAAATAAATAATAAAAATAATAAAGCCAGATACCGTTCCACTCTTTTTATGGAGATAAAACAAGATGGAAAAAAAGCGATATCAGCCAGTCGTGCG
Organism: Chionoecetes opilio; assembly: GCA_016584305.1. NCBI lineage: Eukaryota > Metazoa > Arthropoda > Malacostraca > Decapoda > Majidae > Chionoecetes > Chionoecetes opilio. The sequence goes on from JACEEZ010007184.1 coordinate 243,222, forward strand.
TCAAAGGCCCCAGGATGCTGCAGATCCTTGAGGAGGCTGCACCAGCCTACAGCCGAGGCCAGCCTTGGTGATCGGCGAGGTCGTCCCAAGTGGTCCCCAAAATTATAGGGTGAGAGCAAACCTTTCATTACCTGTAGGCCTATAGCGCTTCAATAGACTGACTTCACACGGGCGCTGGGGGTATCGCCCTGGCGAAGGCCTTTGAATGTATTGCTCAGTTCCTTCTTATGCCGGAAATTCCGGGTTTTGGCAACATAGTCAAGTGTGAAGTGGAGATGATGATGCGAGTGTGAGGTTTGGTGGGCGTGGGTGCAAAGGGAAGGTTTTGTGTGCGTGGTGGTGGCGAGGGTCTGGATAACAGCATAGAAAGCTGATTATGGGGTGTGTGTCCTAAGTAAACACTGATTACCCACCCAGTCATTAGGCAAATGTGACGATCTGGAGAGCCTGTCTCTTTTATCTCTTTTAAACATTTCCGCAGCGTCGCGAAGCATTTGTTACTGACAAACACGCGTATCAATAAAAACGAAGGGAAAACTGTCTGCGGCCAAATACATCACAGCTATAAGGAAGAAACAATAACCTACAAACCCTACATTTATAACAAGTATACATAAGTGCTACAATTATTTTTGTTCATAAAACTACACCCGCGCTATACTACACATCGTTCCTCGGGGAGCCGCACACATAAATGCACTGCGGACGGGCAAGCACGCAGCACGATAAACCTGAGCCATACAGGCAGCTCTTCCGTCTTCGTGACAACCCCGGGCATGGCTGTGATGTCCAGGTATCTAGGAAACCCTGCGGTGGGGACCAAGTACAGGATGGGGCAAAAGAGGGCCTGGAGCTGGCCAGGTACTGCCCCGCGGGGCGCCCCGGCAGGAACCAGGCACGCTACATCATAACCCATCATAATCCCAAGGTTCTGCGGCCGCCACCCTGCTGGTCACCTCTCGACCCAAGACACATGAGTGAGGTGTTCTGACCCCCTAAGTTTTATTTCCCTTTGAAAGTTTTCCATTTATGCAGCACAGATCCCAGCACTGCCTCGCGTTGCACCACGTGGCGACACTCATCCACACAGCTGCGCAAAGATAAACACGAAAATAATATAATCCATCTTTTGTCTTGGCGTGCGATAAGGCCAGAGTCAATGGGGTGTTTTGAAACACGGCCGCCTCAGGGGTAGGCCTGCTCTGGGAGGGTCGCGAGACGGAGTGGTGGTGGTGGTGGTGGAGGGTTTTGAGGCTGTAATAGTGATGATGAGGATGGGAGTGTTGGTGATGAGTGGGTGTGCAAAGGTGTGTTAGTTTTAATGGTAATAATGGTGGAGACAGTTGTGGTGTGAGAGTGTAGGAGGGAGCTGGCCTGAGCTGCCCTGTGCGTGAGGGAGAGAGGATGAGGAGGATAAGGAGGGGGATGAGGGGAAGGAGAAGGAGGAGGAAGCTTGTGGTTGCAGGAGAGGAGTGATTGGAGATAATGATGCGAAGTAATGATAATGGGAAATGATGAGGATGAAGGAGAGGGAGCGGGAGAAGAGTTCCTGGGTGTGTAGGTGAATGTGTGAGGCAGATGTTGGACGGGGACGTGGCAGCTTTTCCTCCATGCCTCCTCACACACGCCAGCCTCCCGTGCCTCCCAACCTTCTCCATCTTCGTCAGAATATTTGACCGCACATCCTTACCCAAGAATAATGTTGCACGAATAATCTCATTTACAAGATACGAGGAACAAACATAATTTTACCCCTCTACAACACCTATAGAGTTCCCGCCTTTTACCCCGCCCACCCTACCTACCAGGCCTTATACAACATACGGTAGCGAGGTCCCCCTGCCAGCAGCCTCATCACAACGCCATCTGCTGTACTAATCATCACCATCAGCCTCGCCAGTTTTCCCCAGCATCACCATCATCATCATCACCACTGCCTTCTTCACCGCGCACCGCCCTCTACCAAGATCGCCAGTCGTCAACCACCACCACCACCACCGCAGTCGCCCATCATCAGTAATTACTAAGGGCTAAGGGCCGTAGCCGCCTGTCCCTTGGCCGTCTCGCCTTGAGCGTGACCCTCTTGCCCCTGGATCTCGCTGCTGACCCTCAATTCGTGTGGCAATAAAAATAATCTTATCATGCGGGAGTTTATTTATAGTGCAGGAAATGCGAATGGCTGACCACAAATACTTTCAGCCTCTTTATCAATATCATCATCATTACTATTATTATCCTTATCAGTTCTAGTCATGATAATGAAATATGATAATGATAATAGGTATCAATAATGATACTAATAAAAAATTCATAATGATAATTCATTCATGATAATAATAATTATATCATAATATCAACGGTGATGATAATAATAATAATATTAATTTTAATAATAATAATAATAATAATAATAACAATCACGTTCATGATGATACTAATGATAATAATTGCAAACTTACTGCAAATACATTTTTTTTTTACCGATGTGTTCGAGCTTACAAAGCAAAGAAACAAAGAAAACCACACACACACACACACACACACACACCACACACACACACAACACACACACACACACACACACACACCGCTCATGATCAAGACGACGTAGGCAAAACCCTCCATCAACATTGTGATAAATTTCATTCCCATTCTCATTTTCTCTGCAGTCTTACACGGCGGCAGGTAAAAAGTATTGACTAATTCCATCCAGAGCGAGTGATGTATGACGTCCGAGGAATTAATCTTGACTTGCCGCTCCCTACCTTCCACGGGGCAAAAACAGAAGGTGTATTTAGAGACTTATCATTAAAGTGGCGTTGCCTGATTACCGGTAGCAGGGTAATGGGCGCGTCGTGAGGTGCTGCCGGCGTGGCGTTGTGGTCCGGCCACTCTAGCCCCTTCTCTTAGCACGCGACTCCCTGCCCTCCAACCACCACCAATACCCCCTCTCCATCCTTTCCTACTCCCTCCCTCTTTATCTATCTCTCTTTTACAACCAGCTTCTGCCTCCCGAGCCTTCCTGGCGTCTTACAGCTCGAAAAATAATTAGTGATGATAAAGAATAGCTATTTCCAATACAGTTTGTTAGCGTAGGATGATACAAGAGCATTCTCAATGTCTTTATGGGCCTTCCAGGGATTTCTATATTTAGTTTGCTTAATTATTGAGCTTCTGGTTGAATATGTTTGTGCCGTAATGTTACTTCATCAGTGAGGAATCTTTTGTATCTGGTAACGTTTCATGATCAACGAATAGATCTCATAGGCGATACGACGGCATGTTGATAAAATGAGGTTGTGAAGAGAGACTCATCTAGACAACGTTATGAAACAGCAGCCGTGAGAGGCACGGCCACCCTCCGTCAGGCCTTTGCGAAACTGCGTTGTAGAAATTTAACAAGACATCTTGAATCATCCTTAATTCTTCCCTCGTGACATCCC
>JACEEZ010007184.1:251664-261664 GCA_016584305.1 Chionoecetes opilio
TCTTCCCCTCATCCCCCCAACCTTTTCCCCTCTCACTCCCGCTCACCCCTTCCCGGCAGCTGTCCTTACGTTGCTCCGGTTTTAGGCTGTGAAATTAAAACTGTAACCCCCGCCATCAGCGCGAGGGGAGCAGACCGCGGGGTATATACGAAGAGGCGAGGACCATTGGAGCGAGGGAAACTTCAGAGCCCACGCCACATTACAATGTTATAGCATCAGGCGCTAATGTGGAAACGGACCCTTTTGTAATTCCGTAGTTTTCTATACACATGTGTCACTCTAAACACACTCCTTGTCGCGACTCCGAATCTGGCACGCTGGACTTTTTTTTTTCTTTCCATTCACATATATTATGCGTAAAATTTTTCCTCCTTTATTTCTCCCCTCTTCGTTTTCTAGATCGCGGGGGTTCACTGATGGCCCGGCACCTCTGGCTCCTCATTCCAGTGATAGAATTGGTCTCCTTGAGAGGTTTGCGTTTCTCGGCGCGGAGGATAAATCTTGTCGAGAAAGAGGCCGAGGAGGAGGAGGAGGAGGAGGAGGAGTTGGTTACGGGGCAACGAACCTCAGATATTTCACATTTTATATTTATCCAAATCTCATTCATCCTTTCCACCTTTCATAGCGGTGCGAGCGATGCTAAATCTCTCAGAACCACTTGGGGCAGATTCACTCCCAGACGCGTTCATTTGTATATCAGAATCAGATCGGTTGTCGGGCCTTTACTTGAAATGAGACGAATATATAATTGAGGTTCTTCATTTAGCACATTTTCTATATTTTTTATTCGCATATATTTCTGCCAAATGCAACTTATTCATTACGATCAGTAGTGGGGACACATGGGAGCTTATATGTGGCAAAAGTGAGGTAACATTTCAGGATGTCTCACAGGTTGCATCATACCACATCACGCCACATCACACCTCCCACCGCGCACTAAGTCGTCGCCTCACAACTCTGTGGTTCTGGCACAAATATATATTTTTTTCTTATTATAACAAGGGACATGATCCATCAATAACCAATGTGTGTCAGTGCCCTTGTACCCTCTCCGCTTTCCCATTCCCTCCCTCCCTCCCTTCCCAAAGCCCGCCGCTGCATTTCCTCCTCTTCCTCATTCCCCTTCTCCTTTTATATATTTTGCATTGCCTTCTCATCCAAACTTTCGTGTATTTGTACTTCTAACACACCTTTCTCCTTTGTCTCACGTCTCTACTTATTTACAAATTCTTCCCGTCTTCGGTTCACATCAGTTTCTTTCCGATTTTTTTCCATGGACACTTACAAAAGATGTCTGGTCGTTCCCTTCCCGAGGCTCGAAAGCATGAAAGCGACCGTCATAAAAAAGGTCTGAGGCAATCGGTCACTGGCAGACAGACAGCGACAGACCTTCCGTCATGTTGGCTTCGGCAGAGGTTGTCGCCACGGGGAATTATAACCTCCCGTCCGTCCCTTCCCACTCCGCCCTGCCCCGCCATGATAAGATAACGCCGTATAGGGATAAGGAAAAAATAAGATAAGAAAAATAAAAAGACAATCAAGACCTGCGGGTTTAGTGAAAAAAACAACGAGAGGGAAACAGGTAGAAAAAGAAATGGGAAAAATATTTAACACAAAGGTGAATGACAAAAAAAAAAAAAAGTCGTTCTTCTATTCTCTGCTGCACAAACACAGCTTTCTGATCTCATTGTCTCGAGTATCCATAAATTCAACACATTACAGACGAATGCAGATGAACATATCATTAAGGAGGGGGAAGGAAGGAATAAAAAAAATGAGGGGTTCCGGTTACACACACAAAACACATACACACAAAAAACTAATATACGGTTTGTGGGATTATGTGTGATCGTTGTGACATGGATATAATGCGAGTGTGAGCGATTCCGGCGTCCAATACCCTCAGGAGGAAAGAAAAACAGAGCGAGGGAGGTGTTGATAGGGAGTGAAAGGATGGGGAGGATGAGGGGGAGGAAGAGAAGGGAATGGGTGTATGAGGGAGATGTGTGGATGGGTGATGGGTGTGGAGAGGGGAATGGGTCACTGATGGGTGGGGAATGAGTGATGGTGGTGGTGATGTGGGTGCATTGTGGAATGGTGATGATAGTGGCGTTGGTGATGATGTTCATGGTCGAGGAGATGGAGGTACTGGTGGTGATATGAGTGATAGTAGTAGTAGTAGTAGTAGTAGTAGTAGTAGTAGTAGTAGTAGTAGTAGTAGTAGTAGTAGTAGTAGTAGTAGTAGTAGTAGTAGTAGTAGTAGCAGCAATAGTAGTAGTAGAAGTAGTGGTAGTAGTAGTATAAGTTGTAATAGAAGAGGCAGCAGCAATAGTGATAGTGGTGGCGGCGGCGATAGGGAAGTCAAGGCGGCAGAAGGTGAGGTGGGGCAGGTAGCGGCAGTGGTTGCAGCGCCTCAGTACACCAGGACATGAGCGTGACTGCGGCGGCCTTCCTCCCCCACCCACGGCCGCAGGACCTGGCCATCGGGCTTGACCTTGTGTGTGGCTGGCCGCTGATTAATGCTGTCTTGTGTAACTCAGGCAACTATAAATTACCACGAGGGAGTAGTGGATACGAGAGAGGAATTCAACTACCAATCCAGCAAAAAAAAGCAAGATTATAACGGTGATACATTTTTTGTTCTTCTTATATTGTGCGTGTGGGAGTCAGTCTATAATGTATGTAGTTTATGGGAGAAGGAAGGAAGATTCAAGGCTCCTCTTCCCTCCTCCTTCCCTCATTCTCTCCCTCAACAGCCTCCCATGAGCGGCTGTGACGTCACCGGTGATCCATCATGGCGTAACGACGTCGCCCTCGCCAGTTCAGTGAAATGGACAACAAATTAGCAATCAATACGTGGTGTGGCGACGCATAAAAAAGCGAGTCCCGCTGTTGCTGCCGCCACCTCTGCAGCAGCTGGCGGGTCCGCTGATATTATTATTCCCTTCACCGTCTCCAGCTGAAGGCCGCAACACAGCTAACGGTGGCAGCAGCAATTCTAGTCTTCTGATCGACTCTTTCTTTATTCATCCCTTGCTCGCATTGCAGTGTTGAAGATCTCATCCTTTAATGCAGTCCTCGCCTCTCTCTCTCTTCGTTATTTTTCCTTTCTTTCAGGTCTGATTCACCGTCGACCACAGCGTCAACAAACCGAGGCTGGGCTGGCGCGACCTCCCCCCCCCCCCCCCCCCTAACCCCTCAGCCCACTAATAGTTCGCCTCCCTCTTTACACATTTTCATTAATATTCCCTCTCTTTTTATTACATGTTTCCTGCGTCAGCCGCCCTCCCGCTAATGACGCTGGTCGGTTCTAGGATATCATTCACAAACTACACGCCGATTGGCCACACTGTACATCATTACGTCATTCCGAACCGATGACTTCTTCCCGCCGAAATCTCCAGCCATTACTGACCGCAAGATGTCGCCATTGTCCGCTGGCCTCATTAATCACCACAAAAAGAGGGAGGAGGGCGAGCCTGGGTCACATTTCCTCTCTCTCTCTCTCTCTCTCTCTCTCTCTCTCTCTCTCTCTCTCTCTCTCTCTCTCTCTCTCTCTCTCTCTCTCATTCCGGCCACATTATTCACCATTCTTCATTTACGGATTAGAGTGAGCGCGGGCCGACTGTGGCTTGGGAACGAGTGTATGCTTATCCATGCTTCCGGGGTGGGGGTGGTGGTGGTGATTTTTGACAGCTAAATAAAACACAACAAACTCATATGCAATTTGTATTCTTACAGTAAAAAAATATACTGTACTGAAAAACTGCAAACAGGTAGCAAAGAACGTATTTTGTGCTGTGCATTTTTTACGTAATTATCATGAAATACATTTGAATAAGAGAGAGAGAGAGAGAGAGAGAGAGAGAGAGAGAGAGAGAGAGAGAGAGAGAGAGAGAGAGAGAGAGAGAGAGAGAGAGAGAGAGAGAGAGAAGATAAGATACTTTGATCCTATCTAGACACTTTGCTAGTACCAACTACAAGGTTATTGACTATACAAAGCGCCACCACGCCAGGACGAACCTGGTGGACTCGAACCGCTGACCGAATGCAGGGACGTTGCACGCGAGCTCACGACTCTACCAACCATGCCACCCTGACGGGTAGAGAGAGAGAGAGAGAGAGAGAGAGAGAGAGAGAGAGAGAGAGAGAGAGAGAGAGTGTGGAGGCAGGTGGGAGAGGATGCCGAGGAGGTGTGCTGGGGGTGAGGGGGGGTGATGAAGGGCCAAGAAAAGATGGACAAGAGGGCGAGAGTCAGGCCTCAAGCACCATCTGGCGGGCGACTAAGACAAAAGCGGCTGGACGTGAGAGACTGGCCTGGCTGCTCCTCCTCCACATCCACCTCCTCTTCTTTCTAGGTTCAGATTCAAGGAAGGTGCGTATGCTATACTCTAATTGCTCCAAGCTACGCAGGAGTGCTATATGCCCAGGTATCATCGCTCACGTATGTTGAGGTGATAATTACGACTGCAGGTGTAATAACAAAGGTAATGACGGTATAGCACAAGTCGAAATACAATGCAAATCAGTATCGACTCTAAATAAATGATTTTGTGGCAGCATATAAGATGATACGACGGAGCAGAAATGACCACACTCGCTTCATTAAGTTATATAAATTGAGAAAAAAAATATACTTACAAGCAAGAACCTGTAAAAAAATGTTGAGTTTGGCTTAATGGATGGATTAAGATGGATGGATTAATAAAGGATGGAATAAGACTTGTCGCAACGTGATGGGCAGGATTGACAACGCAGAAGGTCACATTCCATCAAATTAAGGAATCGAAGATAAATTTCAGATTCAAGAGTAGAACAGAGATGAGATACGATTGAGGAGACAGATCGATACAGAGTAAGGAAGACATCGAGAGAGAGGAGAGAGAGAGAAAGGAAAGATAAGAGATGATGAGATGAGAGAGAGAGAGAGAGAAGAGGAGAGAGAGAGAGAGAGGACGGAGAGAGAGAGAGAGAGAGAGAGAGAGAGAAGGAGAGAGAGAGAGAGGAGAGGAGAGAGAAAGAGAGAGAGAGAGAGGAGAGAGAGAGAGAGGAGAGAGAGGGAGAGAGAGAGAGAGAGAGAGAGAGAGAGAGGAGAGAGAGGAGGGAGGGAGGGAGGGAGGGAGGGAGGGAGGGAGGGAGGGAGGGAGGGAGGGGGGAGAGAGAGAGAGAGAGAGAGAGAAGAGACAGGAGAGAGAGAGAGAAGAGGGGGGGGGGGGACGGAAGAGAGAGAGAGAGAAGGACAGAGAGAGAGAGAGAGAGAGAGAGAGAGAGAGAGAGAGAGAGAGAGAGAGAGAGAGAGAGAGAGAGAGAGAGAGAGAGAGAGAGAGAGAGAGAGAGAGAGGGGTTGTGATTTCTTCCACAGTTTTACCCTTCTTTTGTTGTACTTAAAATCATACACTTGTAAAATGAAACAAGTTCAAGCAAAATGAAGTTTCATTCCCTGGCAGACAATTTCGTCACTTTTCTGCGTGTTTCTTTGTAGCTCCCGTCTCCTTTCCCCTCCCGCCTCTATTTCCTTTCCTTTCTTTAAAAAACGTCATAATGAAAGGCGTTCTCCTCTTACTTCCGTCCCCCTTTACACGTGAGAGCGAATTCAGGTTCAGTTTATCGGTAGGCCCACCGTCTGGACCCATTGTCATCGGCGCCCCGTATTAAAAATTATCTTCAACTTCGCTGGCGCTAAAGAACGGGAGGCGAGGGTCAGGCGGGCAAGGGAGGGGCAAGGGGAGGCAAGGAAGTCACGGAGATCGAGACAGATGGTACAGGAGGAGGAGGAAGATGAGGACAAGGAGGAGGAGGAGGTATGGGGTGGTTGTTGGTCATTGCCCCATCAATGAACACATGGGGGAGTCGGAGGTGCGAGCCAGAAAAAAAATGGAAAAAAAGGTGGATGAGGTTAGATTGTTGGATGATAATCAGATCTGTTTCTCCGTGACACTTCATCGGCGAGGGAGGTTCTTGGTCACCTGCCTCATCTCCTCGTCTGACAGTCTAAACGTGTTCCATGCGGCGGTGAAGAAAGAATCATTAATATGCTATACGAAGTGAATTGACTTCTTCTACCACAGACATGAATTCTTTACCGTCGATTCCTCATTGATTAACTTTAATATTGATTTGTGCGATCGAATTTGTACCGCACCATTACGCTATTAATGCCCAGGATGTCCCACTCTTTTCTTTCTTTGATGTGCGGACGTGATTTTTTGCTCTCTGTAAATTGATAAATTGATGTATTTTATTTTTCTTGACAGTTTTCTTACGTCAAACGCATATAGTATATCATTTTAGTTTTTTTTACATGATACAGATACGAATGATTAATAGATTACCACCATTTCTTCCATAATTTTATTGCTTTCTGGGGATAAAAAGTCTTATTCTACGATTCTCAATTTTCGCGGATTTAAGACATTTCTGAGTCAAGCAAGAGTCGTGGTCGGGTTGGCTGCGCTGTGGCCACGGGACACATCGGGTTTTGCTAGTTAGCGGATAATCCAATTGGAAAGGGTCTTGGCCGACGTTAATTGCGCTCGTCCGCCCGATACAGATACGAGAATATAATGATGGAAGTCTGTAACCCCTCCGTGCACACGAACAATATAAAAAAGGTCAGACATTTTAGCGCGATATTTTTCCACTTCAATGTTCTTTAGATTGAATTCTCTCTTGTTAAGGATTTGTGTCGGTTTCTTTGGCGTCTTGTTTTCTCATTCTTTCTCCTCCTCCTCCTCTTCTTATTTTACTGTTATATATTCTGACACCTAGGTCGATGCGGTATTAAGTCTCAACATCACGTGCCTCACTGATGACTTTTACAGGCAAATTAAAACAAAATGAACAAATAAAATGGAATGCACACAAATGTTGCAAAATACACTTTACTGATTTAGGAGGAAGAAATTAATACTGAACTCTCTCTCTCTCTCTCTCTCTCTCTCTCTCTCTCTCTCTCTCTCTCTCTCTCTCTCTCTCTCTCTCTCTCTCTCTCTCTCCTTGCCGCTCTAATCACCCCCCCCCCTCGTCTCCCTCCCTTTAGAGACCCCCCTGCTTTACCTACCTACCCGTTTCTTCTTCTTCTCCTCCTCCTCCTCCTCCTCCTCCTCCTCCTCCTCCGACGGAGAAGTTAAGGCCCGAGGGAGAGTCTTCATCAGCGTGTCCAGTGCCGGCCGGGGATGCTGACGCCGCTATTAATCGATACGCCCACTCTTTATTCTCTCTCTCTCTCTCTCTCTCTCTCTCTCTCTCTCTCTCTCTCTCTCTCTCTCTCTCTCTCTCTCTCTCTCTCTCTCTCTCTCTTCTCTCTCTCTCTCTCTAATATTTTTTTCTTTTCATTTTCCTGTTTGTTTATCTCGTATTGTAAGTCAAGATCCCGGCACTCATGTTTTATTTTGTTTGTTTTCTGTTGGGTAGTTGTTGTTTTGTGTTACTCTCTCTCTCTCTCTCTCTCTCTCTCTCTCTCTCTCTCTCTCTCTCTCTCTCTCCTCTCTTCTCTCTCTCTCTCTCTCTCTTCTCTCTCTCTCTCTCTCTCAAAACTTCATACTTAATCCATGTTTTTATTTACAAACGCAACGACTTCAGCCCTCCTCACTCTTTCTTCCAACTACCCCTTCCCCTCTCCCCTCCTATCCTCTCCTCCCACTCCCTTCCTCTCTTGTTTGTCTCACGTGCTGGGTTACTCTCCTTTTAAACCATAGAAAACCACTATTTCTCTCCCTACTCAGTGGAGGATATTGAAGTGTAAACCGGGAAAGAAGCAACTAATTCGCGTATGCATATAAAGAAAAGCTGAGTGTGTTTATATTCTTAACCTTCCTCTTATTACGGCTAAAGTCTGTGATGTAAATGCTTCTGAGTGCTTAAGTGTTGGTTTACGGGCTAAAGATTCTCACTTCTTTAAGTTAAGTTACAGGAGACTTAAGATAATGATATGCATCTTTCTTTTAGGTTCGGAGACGGTTCGAGGATTGAGATGAAGAGTTGATTATGAAAGTTAATATGAAGCTGACCTCAAAGAGATGAACACAGAAGGAGGCATGGAAGCCCCGAGTCGAGGTCTTCTCCGTGAACGTCGTCTCCCCTTCCTCCACTAATCCTGCCCTCACGCGGCCACCACGGAGCCCCACAAATCAGGTGGCCGCGTCTTGAGGTCCAGGGTGGCTTCCAGAGAGATTTCCAGGATCGAACGACTCGTCATCCAGTCAGCTAATTAATGACCAGTTCGGGGAATTGGTTCAGAATTACGCTGATGTTAATGGCCTCATCACTTCGCACGGGTGACCGGCAGCCGCTCCTTTTATCAGTTTTGTTCATGGAAAAGAGATGGACTTCTACATATTTTTGTTTCGTTTGAGGAAAATTTGTCCTTAGACTAAGACGTACACTTTGGCTTCCTGTTCGTGGCAGCTTCGTCGTCTCCATCAGCCGGTGGCCCGGGCCCTGAGGCTCTTGCTATATAGTCAGTCGAGGTGTGAGGCGAAGTGAAGCAAGACTGATTAATCCGGATAAAGTCTGGGAAAATACGGCAATAGTGACGCCAAGAACTCTTCTGGCGTTGTTCGGACAATACAATACATTAGGTGGCGTCTGGATAACGAGACATCTCTTCTGGCACGGTCCGGATAATCGAGAGATGCTATATTGCGACAGGGAGCTGTGACAGCTCTCCTATTTTTCCTGTCCCTTCCCTTCCGTGGCGGGGAGCCACTCACAATGGCGGAGTGACAGTCTCGCTGCCGTGTGTTCCTGTTGCCGGCCGCCGCCAGGGTGACGCACCTGTCGTCTGTCTGTCTGTCTGTCTATATGTCTTTCTGTCTGACTGTCTGTTCAAGTCTGTGTGGATCGCGAGTCCCGGCGCTGGTCAAATACACAGTCATGAACGTGACATGCCATAAGATACTTTAACGTTTGTCGTGGGTTTCGTTTGATTCTCAAATGCTGGAGCGTGACTGCGCTGCCGGGAACTTAAGACACAATGTTTGTAAGGTTTTCAAAGAAAAATTTGTCAAGTGGAGTTTTATCATTTTCTGCGATGGTGGAACCGACAGTAGAACTCCACTTTCAATGAAAGAGTTGAGCAGTAGCAGTAGCATTGCAGTAGACGTAGTAGTAGAAGTACTTGTAGTAGTAACGAAAGCAGTAGTGATAGTCCTAATATTACAGCATTTATCAACTACAATAATAATGATGACGAAAATAATAATTATAATTATTATAATTAATCATTGTTATCATAATAGTGCTAGCATGCAGCAGAAGCAGCAGCAACAACAAAAACAACAAAGAAAACAACAAACATTCTGGAGGCAGCTTGCCTCTGGAATCACTTTATACACATCTATAGTATACATTACTCTCTCTCTCTCTCTCTCTCTCTCTCTCTCTCTCTCTCTCTCTCTCTCTCTCTCTCTCTCTCTCTCTCTCTCTCTCTCTCTCTCTCTCTCTCTCTCTCTCTCCTTACTCGTAAATCTCGCCCATACGCGTCGCTCCATCATGCTTGGCTCAAGTAATCACCTTGAATATCCCCACAACGGCGCCCTCCTGCTGCCTCCTCGCCTATAATCACCAGGAATTTCCCCAACAGCCTTCCTCCTCCTGCTCCTTCCTTCCCCCGAGGCTCTCCCTGTGTAGTGTGCGCCGGTCAGCGGAGAGGCCGGAAGACTCTGCCCCATATTTCCCTCATTTCTTGTTCCGAGGCCCCGTCCGAATGCTGGCACGACCTCGCCCAACCGCGGTCCCTGCCAAGTCTCTCTCTCTCTCTCTCTCTCTCTCTCTCTCTCTCTCTCTCTCTCTCTCTCTCTCTCTCTCTCTCTCTCTCTAAGCAAAATAATCTGGTTACCGTCATTAAGGCGTATCTTTTGTCTTTTTCTTTTTGATTTGTACTTTTTATGGACAAAAACTAGAAGTTGAAATGTAAATGTTTTCTTAGTGTAAGAATCTGACCTTTGGGAAATGAATTGCATCTTCCTCTCTCTCTCTTGCAAACAAATGCAGTCCA
>JACEEZ010007184.1:266664-286664 GCA_016584305.1 Chionoecetes opilio
CCTCATAAGCACCTCTTGGAAGCCCCTGCACACTCAACTCCTTGACACTAAAGAACCCGTGCCACAACCCAGTAGCTCCTCGTGATAGCGGTCTTCCTTTCGTCTTCTAATACTCGTCCAGTCTCGCCGTTTTTGTCATAACAGGCCGTTAGCACAACACCCCAGGGAGGTAAAGATGGAGAGCGATATTTTGACACCCGTCCCTCAAAGACCTTGAAAGCCTGGCTAACACATGGATGTAATTACACGTGGGATAAGTGGTGTGTTGGTCGAGCTAAGTAAGGCAGCGGCCAGTTATGTACGAGGCTACAATGTCACAAGAGCCACGATGACGTCAGACAAGGATGCTATGGTCGAGGACTATAGCGGTGTGGGTGGCGCCCGTCTCACGCTGTGACGGTGGCGCGTAGCTAAGCAGTAGCAGTCGTGGTGTTGACTCGAAGCTATTCCTGCAACCACCTACATCGCTGCCGCCGCTGGTAGTATCATTATCCTGGCTGGCTCACCATCATTACTCCTTCTTAAATACTCGAGTATGACCGCTAATGACAATGCGCAGCCGTCACCACTGCCTTTATAAGCAACGTATGTACACTGTGCCAGAGATTACTTGATAAGAAACACGAATCCTTAATCCCCTTTGCCTACCGACTACCCTCATCCACTCCGGTCTGCCCCTCGCTGAGCACCGCCACATCCATCACCGCCGCTGTCAACACAGATGCACTCTACACTGCGTCTACAGTAACACAGCAGAGGGCAATAAGACTTCACACCACTAAGAAGTAATACTAGTGATCGTCCGACCATATGTTGCGTGACGTGAGCTGTGACCCGCGGCCTAGATAGCACTGAGGGGCTCCTAGGTACAATAAACAGTGACTTTCTTAGCATCAACAGTGCATAGCAGACTTGCAGTGCCACTCTTGATTTAAGTGAAAGATAATTTCGAGATAAGGCCCATTAGTGGCAAAAGTGAAAACTGAAAGCATCGTAATCCCAAGTGTTGGTGAACTACTGCTCAGCCTAAGAGTCCAGCCTCGACCTCTCGTGGCCCCAAAACAGCCTGCCATGAAAGCACGAAGACTGTGAAAACGCTGCAATTTCTTCACGACTTGTCACATCTTCGAGGGACTATTTTTTGCCTCCTTTATGTTTACATAAACTTTGACAAGGAAATCCATCTGAAATTTTGTCTGAGTAATGAAGTACTTTGCTTGACATATTGATGCAAGTGTTTATTATGCTAATGCCAAAAACACATACTTTACAAGATAACGCAAGGTGCGGGGTCTCACGAGCCAACTTTGATAAATTTCACGCCCCGACTCCTGAGGTCTTAGACGGGGTTCCTCCAATGATTCTTTTAATATCTTTCGAACACATTCATCCTCGAACATAATGTACCTGAACGCCGAGACGCAAAGAAAATGATAAAGAAAATTAATGTACCTTGCACAGCCCATTTAAACTTTACTCTGCAGGTCAACGTCGGCAGACAGTGGGCGTCTAATGCGGGGACCGACACTTGCCGCGGTCTGGTATCACAAGTGTCCATCGCTTGGCCAAATAAACACGTTACTTGATTCTAAAGAGTGTCTGCAAGCCATTAGCGGGCGGCATCTTCGACCAAATTGTTGCGTTCGTTCGTGCCTTTAATTTTCTGTTTCAGTGACCGAAGCTTTTAGAGACAAGGAGGTTTTTCTTCGCATGTGGATGGAGAAGACAACTTGTCTGAGCGAGGCACTCCACATCAGCTCGTCTGTCAGCCAAGGGTTGTAGATCAGTGGTAGGTGGGTTACGAATGCTTGAAGTTAAATGGAGAGAGAAAAGAAAAGAAGCCAATGCCAATCTAAGCAGGACAGGTTAGCAATCAAGCAACACGGCAAGGCAGTCTACCGTTGACCCTCAGTCTCCCCGCATGCCTCGGCCAAGCCGCAGCGGTCCTTGTGCTGTCATGAGCGGGTGAACAGATGGACCGCGACGTCGCCTCCTTTTGATGGTCAGTGTTACCTTCGGCCTCTTAGGTCACGCCCTGCAGCTGAGCGATGGCAGAGGACTTGTTATCTCGTTATCAAGCATACAGGGGCATGTTATCGTGAGTAATGGTGTTTTTTCTTCACTCAGCTCAGCGGGTGTCCCTTGATGACAGTGTGTTGTAGTGGTGCCGACGGAGGACTTCACTATATCGAAGGAGGGTTAGGGTGGCCATAAAATATATTTGTTTTACTAATGAGTTGCTCTTGCAACTCATTAGCATCTTACTATTGTATCAGAATCTGCATCTATTTATCTAGGTAGCCATTTGTCTACTTGTTTGTCTCTCTCTCTTATAGTTTGTTTGTTAATGTATTTTAATTTCATTGAATAAAATGGCTTTGCTGCACGTGGAGTCTGATGCTGCGTCTGTTTGTAGATTAGAGTCGATGGGTTCTACTTCTTGGTGTTTGTAGTGGCTTATGAGCCAGGGTTGGATGCCGCTACTATTACTTTCTTTCCTCTTGAATATCTGATAACCTAAATTTTCTTCAGCAAGAAATTATATATGCAACAGCTGCTAATTTTGGGGAAACTGAGGAATGATTGTAAATTGAGATAGCTATCTGTATGTTCTGCCTGCTACTAAAGACAGAATGCAACATAACTAAGATGACGCACCTTTGTTTTATATCGTTATCAAAGTACGAGTAGAATGAGTATGGCAAATGCATCGGTCTTTCTTTCTTTTTAGGAATGCACAATAACAATACAGACAGGTCAAAAATGATGAACTAAAAAATATTGGATAAAAACAAAACAAATTGCACGTACTTTAAAAAGTAATATAATGAAAGCGTTGTTGTAATTCATTCGTCGAGTGATAAATAAGTTGCAGTGTTGGTGGTGAAGAATGGGGCAGTCGGCGCTACTGCCAATGTGCCAAGGCCTCATCCCACTACCGGGAGGCGCGGCAGCAGCGCGGGCGTCACCATGACCAGATGGTCGTCTTCACAGCGTCCCCACCTCGACGCCGCCCACAATTTATCACCATCTCCTGCTGCCCGTTTATTAACCTCGTCTCGTTGATGGAGTGACCAAGAGCGCTTGTCTACTCCAAAGCCTTTAGAATTAGGTTATGTTAGGTTAGGTTTAGGTTAGGTTCTAATTCTAAAGGCTTTGGTCTACTATATGCTCGCCGCGCGTCCACCGAGACTCATATAGGAGCACAATGACAACGATTAGACTCACCAAGGCAAGAACAAAAAAAAACAAAAAAAATATGTAAGAATATATGGCGTGTTTACCCGATGTATATCACGCGATTGTATATTTATTGTCTTGCTTTTCCTGCCTCGCGCCTCCCTCTCCTGCCGCGGCGATGCCTAAGAGGATAAAAAAAGGTGGTGTTCCTCGCGACACGAATACCAGTGGGTGGCGGGGTGACGCCGAGGGACTTAATGAGAGCAAACACACGAGCCACTGACTAGCTTACCAGAGTGGTTACGTCATGATGAGTCAGGGCGAGTGGGGGCGGCGGTGGTGGTGGTGGTGGTGGTGGTGGTGGTGGATGTGTGGCTGGTAGGCTGTGCAGGTGTGCCACTTCCTACACCTCCTCCACCCCTTTGCCCGACACCCATCCTGCCACACGAGTTTATGAGGACTCATCACTAGCCTGAGGTCGCTGAAGGGGCCGCATAGATCAGCTGCGTATGGCTTAACTTGTCTCTATCAACACCACGACACGAACACCTGACACCTTCAACGCTCCTTGAAAAAGACGGTAAGTCAAGACTCGGCTTAATATATATACATATATATATATATATATATATATATATATATATATATATATATATATATATATATATATAATATATATATATATATATATATATAGGCTATATGAATGTCATATATTATATGACATTCACTGGTTACGAGGTGCAGGCGGCCACCAGCAGGGCAGGAAGGACCAACCCACAAGACAGACATGCATTATTTCCTGGATGCAGCCCCTCCTTCCCCCTCCCGGCAGCCCCCGCCCTGCCCTGCTTTGCCCATCCTTCCCCCTCCTGGCCGCCCCGCCCTGCCCTGCCCTCCTTCCCCCTCCCGGCCGCCCCCGCCCTGCCCTGCCCACTCACTGCTGCTCGTTGCGACGCTTCCGTCTTGCGAATTACTTTATTCTCAACTATTATGTTGTAACACCAGAATTAATTCACTTTGCTTAAAGTGGAAAATGTGAGGTTCTCTCCTTTCCTAGCTGAGTGGCACGCGCGTTTATGGTCAAGTGAAGCGGAAGTAGGTTGTATTTTTGTTTCTTAGAATGTGAAAACATATGCTGAATATTTTACCTCAAGTTCCAAAAACACGGCAAGGAATGCATGGCTAAGTTAAGACATTAGTTCTGCATTTTTCAAGGTTGTGGGCTGAGCGGGGACGATCAGGTGAGCAGGGAGTGGAGGGCCGCCCCCCCTCCTCTCTCCCCCTCCCTGGCCGTCTTGCAGCGTCATGAATAAATTAAGATGAAGTGCGGCGGGTGTCGCACGTGCCCGGCCGGCGCCAGCCTCCCGGGGGCGGGCCACTCCTGCAGGAAGAGCCTCGTTACCAACTTGTCGAGGGACACTCAGGATGTACTTTTTTAGTTCTTATTGCTCGCCGACGACCCGACCTTGATGGCGTGGGTGTAAGTATTACCTATCCGGCTCTTGTGGCTCTCTTACCCCCAGTGACCAAGGCTTACTGCCCTCACGACTGCGGCCAATTTCACCCTCCCTCGGCCAGCTGCTGTTCCTACCCCAGGGGACGCGGACGGCTTATATTCCTCAGACTGACCCCTTGACCTCTTGCTAAAAACGCCTCAGCTCATCATCCTGTGGGCCTTGCCACCTGCCGTGCATAACGACGCTCCGCCACACCTCACCCTAATTCTTTTCGTATGTCAGCGTGAACAAACACACCTCCGTCTATCGTCGCCTCTCCGCACACACAGGCAAACATTAGTTTATATACTTGAAACTACATACTATCATTTGTTCTCGTATTATTCAATCTTTACTGCTTTCCCAGACAACAGAACCAACCTTCTATTGAGATTACAGTCAGCAATCACAACTCAGTACGCTATCATTTTGTCTCATATGACATAATACGCAAGAAGAGAGTCAGGTAAACGCACAATGATAGGTGTAAATCAAATAAATCCTACGTAACAGGGAGAGTCAGGAAGAAAACAATTAGGAGAGGAAACAAACAACCATAAAAGAGAAAACTGCAACACACGGTGAAATGCGAAACAGAGAAACTCAGCAGCGGAGGAGCCAGTGTGAGGAGCAGTGTGGAGGAGCTTCCACACCCCGAGGAGCAGCGCGGCCACTCAGGGTCCGCGGGGAGGGTGAGGGAACCGCGCAGTACCTGGTGCGGGGACCCTAGGAGTCCTCAGGGCGCGCTGACCACTGCCCAGGGCAACACCGGAAGACGGGGCCGCCACCACACCTGCGGCCCAGCCCTCGCAGGTAGCCGCAACAATAATGCACCTGCCGCCACCACCCGACCCACCGCCATATGGACGGTTGGCCTGACCCCCCTGTTTGCGTGGCCTGCACAATAATGGCACACTTTTACTAGCGTGGTTTTGTGAGGAAGGGTTCGCGCTGGGTATGGATTACAGATAACAAGCATTAATGGTGGGAGAAAGGGTTGTTTTGGTGGCCGTGAAGGCAGACCGTGCTGTGTTGCGGGTGGGGCGGACGGTCAACATAGCGCCAGGGGGAAGTAAGAGCGTCCTTCGTGCACAAAAGACTCAATTCAGTAGTATTTTCAAGGTAAAATGAGTCACAAAAATAGTCTGAGCTATATTTGCATAGCAGGAAGGGGAAATATGACCAAGTTTTCCCGAAATAGACAGTTTGTTGATATCAAGAATTTTCATATTGTATCGCTTCGTTTATGAAAAATGTATTCCTTCGGCCGGAAACTTAGTCAGATTCGAAACATGATTTTACGTGTTTACTGGATCATTAATATCTGAAATCTAAATGGAACTTTTCTTTAGAGCGGAACGTTGCCACAAAAACAGTCAACATCAGCACTGAATGTGTCCTCCAGAATTAACGAAGGCAGAGTGAATAAACATCAAAACTTTTCACTCAAGTCATCAGAAATTCAAGTAAATCAAGATGCAAAAATGTACCAAGGAATAGAGGAAGGAAGTGAAACCGAGTGAAGCCACCAAGGAAGCCACCGACAGGCAAGTAAGCAGAGACAAGACATGCAGGCAGATGGACGACCAGGCAGGAAAGCAGGTAAGTATGCCTAGGAGCGAGCAGGTGTGTTCGTGTGTGTGTGTGAGGGTTGAGGTGTCCAGTGACGGGTATATTATATTCATCCCCTGTTCTGTTGTTTACCCGTTGAAGCACTAAACTTATTATGTATGATTCGCCTCGCCTTCCTCACCACTGTCCATGCCAAGCCTGCACTATAATACCGTTGCTTTGCGGGTCCACAACGCTCCTGGGGGTGGTGTACAGGTGAGCGCAGGTAGGGCGTGGAATACAGCGAGCGTGACGACCTTACACACGGGCTGGCTTACATTATCCAGCGGGTGGCCGGGGGCGGTGTGGGCTGTGGCCGAGGGGTCAGGGTCCGCCGCCCTCACCACCACTCACCACTCTCATTTACAACCACACTACCACCACCACCACCACCACCTCCACCACCACCACTATCCCCATAACCTCCCAATTACCGCACAAACACTGACTATACACCAGATAGTATTAAGACGGTTAGTATTAAAGGAAAGCCATGAATTGCTGGCAAAGACGTGTCATTAAATGAATGTTAATATGCAACCACAAGCTTTCAGCCCGCTGTTTGCCTTTCTAAAATCTCATGTGTATGAAAAGGAAGCTCTGTTCAAATCAAAGACTTGAATAAAAACTACCCAGTGTTATAATAGTCGTGCCAGGAGAAAAAATAATATTACAGTAAGCAATTTAACTTGTTAGCTTAATTTCTTCAGGATGAGTTGACTTAACTTCGGTGGTTTAAAATGTAACTTTAAATGATTTATACATTCTGGGACCCAAGAAATATTAACATGTTTGATCTAAGCTACTGTCCACCAAATAATAAAAAGAGAACAGAAAAAAAGACAATGCATGAATTTCTTTGTTTCAAGCCGGAAATAACTTTATAGACAGAGGTAGCCGAGGGGGCGGGGCCAGACAGGTGTGACGCCAGGGGCCAGGCAGCCCACTGACCCACTCGCACACTCGTAACGTTCCCACCAACAGGGACCACGATTGCCTCACTACCTGATCACAGCTGTCCTGGGGAACTTTCGACCGGTGAAAAGACGCTACATGATAACAACGACAAGGGAGGAAGGAAGCTGCTTTGATAACTGTAACAAAGGGTAATAGTTAAGGGAAATATAGATGGAGGTCACCCAAAAGCGACCACAATCAAGGTAAGGAAAGGAAGGCCTGAGGGAAGGAGGAACCGAGACTTGGGTAACTCTACAAGGAATCTCGAAGGGAAGATTACAACCATTCAAGAAGACTGTGACATAAGGGTTTATTATTTTTCCTTTTTTTTGTAATGTACCGAATACTGTAGATAGGGAGTGCATTGGAGAGAGAGAGAGAGAGAGAGAGAGAGAGAGAGAGAGAGAGAGAGATAGAGAGAGAGAGAGAGAGAGAGAGAGAGAGAGAGAGAGAGAGAGAGAGAGAGAGAGAGAGAGAGAGAGAGAGAGAGAGAGAGAGAGAGAGAGAGAGAGAGAGAGAGAGAGAGAGAGAGAGAGAGAGAGATCCAGTAAACTATATATATATCATCTTATCACACCACTTACAGTTTTACGATCTTCGGTCACTGTTTGTTCGTAAAAAATAAGAAATTGCGGAAACTTACGATTTACGGCAAGAGAGATAAGAAACAATAAAACAACCTCTCTTTTTTCCCATTCTTTTTACGCACACGCGAACGACCACCGACCATCGCGGCGGAAACTCCAGAAACGAATAAAAAATACTGAAGGTGTATGTAGGAGCTTGAGGACGTTACTGAAGGGTGAAGGCCACGTGACCATAAAGAAACAATGCAAGGTGATATCCCTATAGAAAAAAAAGTGGTGACGTAAGACAATGTACACGAATCCGAAAAAAACTAATAAAAAACCAAGGCAAAGAGTTGTCATATATAAAGAATGGAGAACACATAAAATTCATGGCAGAGGAAAAGACTAGAATAGGGAGAGAAAGAAACAGAGAAATGGTGGAGACAAAAGAGAGATAAAAAGGAAATACACACAGAATGGTAAACAAATTAAATTCAAGAGAAAGGTTAAAGACGTGAAAGGAGAGAGAAAGAAAGATTAAGAGACAAGAGAAATGGCGGGGAAAAAGGTGCGTGAGAACGTAAATATACGGAAAAGAAACTGAGGAATAAGTAAGGAAGAGGGAGGCGGCGGGGTGAAAGAGGAAAGAGGGAGTAAATAAAGAGGGAAGAGAGGAAGGCAGGAGAGTAAGTAAGGAGGGAAGGACGCTCGTTCCCCAGGCAAGACCGGACACTCCCCCCCCTCTCCTCCTAACCCACATCCACTGCCACAAACAACCCACACCACCACAACCGCCACCACTGCATTAGATCCCCTTCCACAACAGCCTTTCTTTAATCTACGCAAAATCACTACCACAACACCGACCACTTATCACCCGCTGTATATCTCGGTTATTACTACTACTACACACACGCACACACATACACACACACACACAGTGCCTGGTTTCATTCTTAACACTGCCTCCATTGCTACTGGTGAAACAGTAGCAACTACATAAACAGCCGCAGAAGTTACGACGAAGCCCTCATGACTCTTACCACAGAATCAACATCAACAAAGAGTGACGCTCATATCAACATTACCATTGTTTTGTTAATATCGATACTGATACTTCTGGTCAACAGGGTCGCGTATACCTAAACAACAGATAACAACTGCAACAACCGCAACAATAATAATAATAACAACAGCAATAATAGCATCCCCCCGAGGCGTTAGGAAGCTCGAAACAATTCAGAGTGCGGCCCCTCGGAAGGCTGGTGTGACTTCCGGAAGGGCGAGGAGTCGCAGCCCAGACACACAAAGGAGACGCTGCCCCAGCACGGAGGCGCCCTCGACCCCGGCCACACAAAAGCCTCCACACAGCGCATGTTTCCCTGGCCACGACACCCGCTCACTCACAACAGTGAGGGTCATCTTTATGTGGTGTGAGGCTCTCGCTTTATTTACAATATAAAAAAGCCAAATGTGTCAAGAAGAATCCCTGACGCATTATCATAGAGGGTTACAAAGCTGATGGGTAGTCATGGACGTAATATATGTGCGGTAACATGAATAAAGACACGCGAAGTGAAGGTAAATGTCGCATTATACGACTGAGGTCTCAAGGACTGAAAGTTTGCTATTAAGAGGAAAAAAATGAGACATGAAACTCTCTCGCCGCGACGGCCCCGAGTGGTGGCCCCGGGCGTCAGGTGGGAGGGCCTCGGGTTAGGTTGTGGGCGAGGGGTCGGACGGTCGAGGTCCGGGAACAAATGTGTGTCTTCCCCCTGGCGCCGGCCCGCTATGGACAGGAAGGGGCGCCAATAAAAGAAGTCAGGCGCCGGGGACGGACCAAAATACGGCTGTCGGTGGCCTCGCTGTTATCGCTCGGTGGCGTCTGGGTCGCCGGGGACCATTTGGTTGCGTGGATCTCCAGAGGTCGCCCACAAAGGCTCTACTTTGAGTGAACTTCTACCAACACCCTTTTAAGACCCACTCAATAAACCACAGTCATTTACAAGCAACAATTAAAACGTACACTGTATACAAGCGCAGCGTTTCATGAGCTAAAATAAACCATACAGTGCGATGGAGGCGCCATGTACGTCAGTTTTAGTTAGGCAATTCGAGGATAATTAGCGTTGGCTCTTAGAAGCTTTGGGCCATTTCTCCCCTCTCTCTCCTGACCCGCTCGTGCGTCCGACGAGGAGCCAGGGAGTGAGGTGCGTCGGGCCCTGGAGGAAGTCATGGCTGCGCTGCTGACAAACCAGCGTGAGAGAGATAGAGATAGAGAGAGAGAAAGAGAGGGATAGAGAGAGAGAGAGAGAGAGAGAGAGAGAGAGAGAGAGAGAGAGAGAGAGAGAGAGAGAGAGAGAGAGAGAGAGAGAGAGAGAGAGATGAGAGAGAGAGAAGAGAGTAGAGATGAGAAGAGAGAGAGAAGAGAGAGAGAGAGAGAGAGAGAGAGAGAGAGAGAGAGAGAGAGAGAGAGAGAGAGAGAGCTCGGGAGATTTGAGAGTAAGAGGGAGCCAGAATGGGGGACTGAGAGAAATAGGAGGTGGAAGAGCAGAGGCCGGGGAGAGAATAAGGCGAGAGGGAAAGACTGGGAGGGAGCAAACATGACCCCTCAATTAGCCTTATGATCCAGAACCCAGACGGCCGGGCACTGCAGGTTTGTTTTGGCGGCTCCGTCTCTGATTTACTCCGACGTCCGAGGCACCGGAATGAAATGGAAGGTAGCGAGCCAGGCTTCGTAAAGGCGGAGAAGAGGGAACTTTATGGCGATTAATGGCATTTACGGAAACCTAATCCGGAAGCACTGCATTAGCCTTTGTTTTGTTAATAGTGGTAGAAAGGAGCTTCGGTGACGGATAGTAGGACATACTAACGGTGATTTGGTAACGATGATGAACGTAAATGACAGTACAACGCTTTCTTTTATGAGTATATGCATGATTGAACAAAAAATCGACATTTGTAGAGGCGTTTATACTCAATAGGGTATTCTTAGCTTTCTAAATGTGTTTTTTTCCCCGGGATCATTGAAATCTAAGTCATCAAAGGCCCCATGCTGACGCCCCTCACCCGCCACGCCCCAGAACATAATACTCACCGGAGTTGGTGGTGTTGGCCTCCGCGTCCTGAGTGCTTCGCGGCTTTTTCCTCGCTGGGGCATCGTCTTCATCGTCTCTCTTGCGTTTTTCATCGGCCTTGCTATCATCTCCGTCCCCCGTGACGGTGGCGGGACTGGCCGGGTTGGAGGGCCCCTCAGAGCTCACGTCGCCATTGTGGTCTCTAGTGGCTGAGGGCGTAACACTGGCCGGGGCGTCCTGCTCCCCCGAGGCCGCGTCCTGGCCGCAGGGCGCGTTGGGAGTCTGGCAGTTGTGGACCTTGTGCTGGATAAATCGGAGGATGTCGGCCAAAAGGAAGTCCTTCTGACACACTCCGCACGTCAGCACATCGGCACACTCCCCCGCGCCGTCACCTGCAACACAAAGTACATCAGAACATGTGAACCTCACCGTCATGGGGGTAAGTAACACTCCACAGTAATGAAAACATGAAGATTAGCTGAATTTGGACATAATCAATACTTATGATTCATCCACACAGTCATGTCTGCAACCTGAATAATGACAGTAGTTACAAGATTGACTGGACGATCAGCGGTATGTGTGAATATTGTGGGCGGCAAATCTGAGGAAAGTTAAATTTACAATTGTAATCTATCTGAAGTGTAATATTACAATTATCTGTCGGGCTTGGCTGTTGAAGAAAATACATTGACATAAGAAAGAGATACCTGCATTCGGTAATGTTTGCTGAAGTGAAAAGTTTGATCTACTCACACAAATATTTAATGCTTAACAAGGCTGAGTGACGCGTGGGAGATGAGCTGTGAATTGTTAAAAAGTATATCCCATATGATCTTCCCACTGCAGAAGGTCGCTATCCTATTCACAGCTTCATCGTAACCTTTTGTAGACGATATTAACAAGGTAAGTAATCGAGTACGCTAAAAGGGTGTTGTAGAGCGAGATTCAATACCCAGAGCATGATAAACGAGCGTTCGGCGGCGAGGCTCGGATCTTCCAACCTGACGCAGGAGTGTAAAATCGAAGCTTTGTCACTGTCAGGGCCACATTATCAGCGCGACGCTCCCGCTTGCCGCTTATCTAACATTTTTATAAAGATATCGGATATATCATTTACTTACAGGTCACTGTTCTTTCTCTTGTTGTATAAGAAGGAAAATAGGGTGTCAATGCGTTCTGCGCGTAGAATGAGAAGAGCGACCTTGGTGTCTACAGAGTCAACCTCGTCGACAACCAAATAAAAAATAAACTTAACATTTTGTATTTGTGTCATTATATCACATCTGCTTCGACCAGGCAACATTATATAAGTGAGGTCAATGGTGAATTGGGTCACAGTCCTGCACTAAGATCATGGTTTTATGGGAACATCGCCATGGCAACTGCAGATCAAAGCGACAAAGTGTGAGGACGTTTTGCCCACAGATGTGGTCAGCCATGTGAAAATACATCATTAACGAAGTTCACATGGACGGCAGCGCTGTGGTGACAATGGGACGCAGCCCTGGGGCGATATGACGAATTGGGTGGCTGGGCATTGTCGTGGGCCGCCGCCACCACCGCTACACAAAATCTCTCACTTGAAAAGAAAAATAGTCAGTGGGTTCCAATTTAAAAGTGGCACCCCTCGACAACTGTCCTTATCAGAGGGTGGGGGACTGATCGATCACGGACGTCCACCGGCGCTAGCCAGCCGATTCTCCAATTTCTCATGCGCGGTGATTTAGCGTTCTCGTCCATCCCCGTCGAGCGTTCGTATATATCTCTGCGCCAAACAGCCAGACGAAGCACGCCACTAACTCGCCTTGCGTAGAAAAGGTAGAAAAAAAACGAAGATATGCTAAGAGGATAATGTGATTGTGAGTTCGATATCTGAATATTCATCGTGTTTGGCCCCTCAAGTCCCTCCCTAACTCCATTCCTCCTCATTTTCCCTCTTGGCCACACCGAAACGGTAACTAAGGCGCCTGAGGGTGA
This sequence comes from Chionoecetes opilio, assembly GCA_016584305.1. Taxonomy (NCBI): domain Eukaryota; kingdom Metazoa; phylum Arthropoda; class Malacostraca; order Decapoda; family Majidae; genus Chionoecetes; species Chionoecetes opilio. Next base: position 279,538 of record JACEEZ010007184.1, read on the forward strand.
CCACAGGAGGGGCAAGGATCCAGGAGGGAGGGAATGGAGAAACGTCATCCTTATACCAAGTACACAACAATGAACAAGATGTGAGTGACATTCTTCCTACAAACAACAGTACAAAAGAGAGAGAGAGAGAGAGAGAGAGAGAGAGAGAGAGAGAGAGAGAGAGAGAGAGAGAGAGAGAGAGAGAGAGAGAGAGAGAGAGAGAGAGAGAGAGAGAGAGAGAGAGAGAGAGAGAGAGAGAGAGACGAGAGAGAGAGAGAGAGAGAGAGAGAGAGAGAGAGAGAGAGAGAGAGAAAAAACATTTTCACTTTGAGGTTAGTTTTATTTTTTTTTACCATAACTTCGTAGTTAAAGTCTGAGCAGCCGCACTTATCGGAACATATTAAATGATGTAACTAAAATTGACCTCGTTGTGAAGTTCTGAACCAAAATTCGTTCAGAAGAAACACAAGACTGCCCCGAGTACGGCAACACCTTAATGCTTCCCTCTCTCAAGGACGTCATCCCTCTGACGTTCGCCAGGAGCGGCAGAGTCGAGTCCTTGTGACATTCCTGGCCTGACATTTGAGCCTAAAATCACCGATGTGGTCGCCCCTCCCGGCTAAACACAGGACTACGGGAGGCTCTTCAGGCTGTCTCCTCGCCGCCCCACACTGGCGTCTGGGGTCCTTGAGGGCGTCGGGCGTGTTCCAGGGAGGTCCACCGAGTCCTTCACCTTTGAGGTCTTGAATGAGTTAAAGAGGCGTCTAAAAAAAGAGGATGTCAATTCCTCGAAGGCGTTCATTCTTCACATAGGTCCTCGAAAATGAGTTACGTTGAGTCAAAACAATTCCAGCTACACTCCATCTATAAACACAGCGTTGAATTTCGCAACGCATCGTTTATAAGGTGACAAGTTTTAATTTGATAAGCAACACGAAATGATACAGTCGGAAAACCTATTCTGGGTGGATATGATCAAAGTTTTCGTGACCTAATTCATGCTTGCGTCGTTCTTTGGTGGCGACCGGTAAACCGTGGCGGGCGAGGCTGGTCTAGAGGGCGAGGCAACGGTCGGCCGCCTGCTGAGCTGTTTGTTTTAACCTCAAGACCCTGATGTCACTTATCCCGCAGGTTCTAAAAAACGCCAGCTGAATGAGGAACACCATCACGCCCGCCTCATCCTCACCTGTTGGCTCGGCGAAGAAAACGAGCATCTTGGCAGCAAAACTAAATGAAAAAGAATTGAGTTGTGTCCGGTGGGAGTGACGTGTCGAATAATGGTAATCTTCCGCCAACACATGACACCCTGACCCTTAACCCCTCCCCGTGTGTCCTCCTCCCTACCCCCACAATCCCCCCACCGCCCACGCAACCCTTCACCCACACGCCATCGTTTAATCTAATAAAAGCTCCTGCGTGGTCAGTGTTTGTTTGACGCATCTACAAAACATGTGTTAAGTGTTACGCTGCAGTTATGTTGTTAAAGTAAATAAGGAAAGTGGGAATATTCATCTCTTTTAAACTGTAAGAAACCTAAATCGAGATGGACACGTGCCAACACACCAAATATGGAGCAACGGTACAGTTTTGGCGCCAAATATGTTACGAACTAAACTATTATGGCACATACTTCATGTAAGGCGAGTATGCCACCCTAAAAGTTGCCTTATTGTCATGCAGACGGAGCATTCTGAACGAAATACAAAGGAACACAAAACACACACACACACACACACACATAAGCTCCCTCGAGAATCATCCCCACCACCGCCACCGTCGCCCCGAGCTAGCAGGACCTAGTTAGCTCCCTCCTATGGGGACGGCGAGGCAGAAGGGGCGACAAAAAGCCGGAAAGGCGGTATGGTGGGTCCTCGAGTTTGCCACACGACGTTTAGCACCTCGATGTCAGTATCGCAGACGCTCGGAAGGGGGCGTGATAAGCTGGCAACTCACACAAATAGGCATAAGTGCACTTTATTGAGCAGCTCTGTCAGGCCACGCGCCCACATGACCAGCAGAAGGGAGGGTGGCGGACGGGGGGGTTGTGCTGGTGGGGAAAGGGTCAGGGTAATGCAAGAAAATAATGACGTGGTGGGAATGGTGGGGATGGTGGTGGTGGGCTTGCGTTGTGGTTAGGCGGAGTGTGTTGCCGCAGTGGCGCGATGTGGTGGTTATGGCACTGGTGGGTGTGGTGGCACTCACTAGGGTGTGTGTGGGATGTGGGGCAGAGTGTTGTGGTGCGCTGGGCTGTGGTGGCGGAGGTGGTGTGTGGGTGGCGGTGGGTCATGAGCTCTGAGGTGCCGGTGTGTGTGTGTGTGTGTGTGTGTGTGTGTGTGTGTGTGTGTGTGTGTGTGTGTGTGTGTGTGTGTGTGTGTGTGTGTGTGTGTGTGTGTGTGTGTGTGTGTGTGTGTGTGTGTGTGTGTGTGTGTGTGTGTGTGTGTGTGTGTGTGTGTGTGTGTGTGTGTGTGTGTGTGTGTGTGTGTGTGTATGTGTGTGTGTGATATATGTGTGTGTGTGTGTGTGTGTGTGTGTGTGTGTGTGTGTGTGTGTTGTAGTGTGTGTATGTATGTGTGTGTATGTATGTGTGGGGTGTGTGTGTGTGTGTGTGTGTGTGTGTGTGTGTGTGTGTGTGTGTGTGTGTGTGTGTGTGTGTGTGTGACGACTCACCTAATGGTTTAAAGTTCGGTTGACATTCTATTTTCCCATAGCGAAGTTTTTTATTTAGTTTTATCGGGCATGGTATCGCGGGGTCATCATGATAGCGTTACGGAGCAAAGTATAAATATTTAGTGGATTTGATGGATATGTCGGCAGAAAACACACACACACACACACACACACACCTAAACCAGCAACTCACATGAAGAACACCAACCACATTCACAACATCACCTCAAAAAAGACACCCACAAAAAAGAAAAAGAGAAAAACTAGAATGGAAAAGAAATCACAGGAAGAAAAAATCAGACAACCATTCTCTCTCTGCGGACAACCCCAAACAACCCCATTTCCCGGGCCCACAACACCGGATTACCGCACCCCCGCCACGCCTCACCCATCGCTGCCCCCCACCCCATGGACTCCCCGCCATGCCTCACCCCATCATCCCCGTCCCCCCCAGTCTAAAAGTACATATATAAGATGTATAAAATCTGGGGCGAGGGTCTGTGGGCGAGGGTTACGACCTTCAGGCCGCCTGGTTACGGCCACCTCCTGTGACCAGTGGCTCTTCTACTCTTCCTTTTTTCTTCCTTCCTTTACTTTTTCCTTTACACTAGTTCCATCTGCTTTGTCTCCCTTCCCTCCTCAGCTTTTTTTTCTACTCCCACTTTGTCTTTTTATTTCATATTTCATCATGATTCTATATATACTGTTATTTATGTTTTATTGCTTTTGTTATCTCTTTTCTAACATCCATCTCTTTATTACCTCCAGCTTTCCTTTCCTGCCTTCACCTTTCCCTTCTTTCCGTCATGTCCCTAATTCCCCTTCCGTTGTGACACTTTCCCCTCCTCAAGTCTCTAGCACAGGGGTTCTCACACCTTGCTTCCCTCCTCTTCCCTCCCTATGTGATGCATCGCTTTATGTCAGCAAGGAACGAGCTTCACCACAATCAAGAAGGTCGTGTTGCTGACAAGAAATGGAGTCAAAGGGCAAAAAGCGGGCACCACCAGTCATGTTTTGCTGCAAAAAGGATGGCCGGTGAAATTTTAACATCTTAATCAAGGCAACTAGTGAATTCGTAAAATCACACGGAATCGATGCATCACGTTATACGAAACCTTTAAACCTTTGAGGAGATATTCTACCTTACATGAAATATAAATCTCTTAGTAGTCAATGATTAATGTTATGTTTGGATGAATGTCTTAAGCCTTCGTTCAATAGGTATGTATTTGGGAAACGTTGATTCATTTTTAATCGAGTGTCTGTGAACTCCTTCAGGAGGGAACACACGCCACAAGGCCTCACTTAAATGACTATATGGCGTATTAATATGTACTCATGAAAGGATACACCATTCTGCGCTTTGGTGGACGGCATATGGATGAAAAAAAAGGAGCCTCACGTGATAGTGAAAACTGCTGAACATTTTTAAAAAGCAACAATAAAATTCTAGCTAAAGTTAGGGGGGGGAGTGGGAGGGGAGAAAGGCGAGGGCAAAGGGAGGGGTAGGGATCGCCAGCTGATGGGGGAGTAAGGGTGGTAGGGGCGGGTCTGCGGCGACAATGGTAAGGCCTTTTTGTCCTGCACAGATGATCGAGGTGGGAGGAGTGGGAGGGAGATGGGAAGGGAAGGGAAGAGAAGGGAAGGGGAGGGAATATGAGATAAATACGGAGGGAAAGGACGGATGGAGGAGAGAGTGTGGATGATGACAAAAAAGATGGTGAATTAAATCAAAAAACAAGATGAAGAACATATGAGAGAGAGAGAGAGAGAGAGAGAGAGAGAGAGAGAGAGAGAGAGAGAGAGAGAGAGAGAGAGAGAGAGAGAGAGAGAGAGAGAGAGAGAGAGAGAGAGAAAAAAAAAAATAGGGGGGAAAGGACGTATAGGTAAGTTTACGCGTGGGAGGGAGGAAAAGAGGGAGGCAGAGAGGAAAGGAAGAGGCGTGGGAGGGGTGGACGGAGGGGTCAGATAAAGGGAGGGAAGGAGGTGGGGGTGGCAGGGCAGAGGGAGGGCTACCGGCCGTTGTGTGCCCTCGCAGCGCAGGTCACACGGAGAAACATTTATCTAAATTCTCAATCGAGGATATTAGTGGCGCTTTGTTAGGGCATCTTTGTCGTCGCGAGCCCCGACTTTTATAGCGGCAAAACATTTTTCACCCGCGTCTAGAGGCAAAGGCAGAGGCAACCCTGAACTGCCCACTTGGAACGAAAAGCCTGTATAGAGAGACGACAATGAAAAAGAGAAAAGTAGACACAAAGTGAAAGTAAATATATCAACTAACAGCGAAGGAAAAGATCAAATGAAATAATAATGTTTGAGATGTTAATTGTAGCAACACATCTATTTAAACTACGTGAAAATATAGTTTGAAAGATGAAAGTGATGTAACGTTTAAAGTTTTATTCATTCCGAGATTGATTTGCTGTATATGTAGCATAGGAGTTATAACAGAGCAGTGGGAGGGTGTCCAGGTGTGAGGGGAGGGGAGGGGAGAGATGGCAGGTACGGGGCCACCCTTGCTAAAACACAGGGATGCTACCTCAACGCGTGTCATCGAAAATTATAGCTTAGTCTGCCTATAACCACAAGGGAAAGTGACGTACGCGCGAACCAAGAGGTTATTCCATGCACCAAAGGCGACAAATCATAATCCTAAGCGATATTTTCTTCACATTCTGATCGAGATAATGTAAATGCCATTTCTAGAGACCATAATTTACGCAGTAAAGAAACAGCTGGCGCAGTCTTACCTCAGGCCAGTCCAGGGTCGCCTGGGACTCCCAGTAGCCACGTGCCTTATGCGAAAACCGTTCCGCCCCGGTGGCCACCTAATTCCCGGCCGCCAACTCACGCTCCTCGTTTTCTATGGTCGATCCTTAACCACTGACTGCGAGGTAGTACCGCTGTAAATCATCCTGTAATGTTCAAGCCCCTGTGAGGCTGCTATGATGAGCGCCCGCAGTCATTAACCTCAATTAAACAACAACCAGGAAGGAACGATTACGAATCGTGCCGCACTTTCCTTCATTTGTAGAAAAGAAGAGGGGAAAAAACACCCGCCTTGCTTCGAGGAAACCGATCGGAAGGCAACGAAACCTACTGGAAAAAAGCCGTCGCCGGTGAAAAGACGTGGTAATCTCCAGGCGAGACGCTGTTTGTCTGTAGCGGCGTTGGGCGGAAGGCTCGCGCCCATGTCACCACCCTCAGGATCTCTGCTGCCCAAGTTTTCGCCTAATGCTCGGTGGTCGCGGAGATGAAAGCCGCAAACTTTTCCCATTACACACAGACCAGCGCAATGGATGAGAACTGGCGACATAGTTTTTTGTGTGATCAATTCCTCAGCATCGCGGACGAATTATCGGCGTGTCTCTGGGGCTGCCGCGGCCACCTGCTGGAGCCGGGGGTCGGGCGGGTCACGTAGGCGAGAAAGATATGTCGGTGCAAGTTTTCACTTCACGAACTCGTCATTAACGTCAATTTTGACCCAGCTAAACGCAGTGTTTCACTTCCTCTTGGCTTTCTGCTGGTTAAAATAGAAAACAAACTAGTGGTCGAACAGCTAAGATTAAAAACTATGAGAAAATACATACAGGGAAGATTAACATAGATGAATAAAAAACAACTAAGACGGTAAATACAATGACTAGGAGGAAGTCATGCCTTACTCACGCTAATAGCCACTACTACAACCTCATAAATATAGCGATTCTCCTAAGGGCAATGCTTTTGGAGGAATATAGGCAAACCATTACTGAAATTCATTCTAATACGCTAAATAACATGAAGTGTGGCATTGATAACCCGTAGAATAATACGGCACTGAATACTTCTTGCCTTTGACTTGCCCCTCACCTACAGTCTCCTTTTAGCTCCTCTTGACTTTTAATATCGAACTTTCCTGGTCTTGTCGGCGCTGGAGTACTAAATGACGGGTATTCAAAAGTTTGCGAGAGCCGACCCTCAAACTTTTCTCAACCTCGCAACTGCCGGATGGAAGACCACCAAGCCATACGCATCCATCATCCAACAAGATCCTTCGGGCAATCGTTCATCCACGCAACACCTTGTACCTCACATACAAGTTTCCTTTTGATATCATCCAGACAAGAGATCTAGCAATCCAACCAATTTAGAACATGTTAAGTCATCCATCATCCAACCCTATAACAGTATCATCTGCGAGGGGAAAGGAGAGAGAGGGAGGGACAAGGGAACTAGAGTGGGGAAGAGATATTGTAATGAAGTTTCAATTACCAGTAACTTCTTGGAACGACACTTAACGATGATGAGGAATGCGATCGCGGAGAAACTTCCCCCCTAACTAATTTCATAACTCAATCTACCACCACTTGGCCAAGTCGAGGCCAAGTGTGAGGCGAGTCTATTCTGAAGCTTGGCGGAGTTCTTCTCATCAGAAGACGCCAGATTGAGTTACCCGGTGAGAGTTATCAGCGTGGGGTCAGAAGGAGGGAGTGTGTTAG